>CM035417.1:112710951-113025951 GCA_020310875.1 Ceratopteris richardii | reverse complement strand
TGATGTAATTCTTTTGATGGCTCTTGTCAAAGCCCAATCGACATCCTCTCTTGTCAAATCCCAAAGAATCAGCCAAAAAGCTCCTGCAAAACAAAAGAATAGAGAAATTAAAGAAGAGAAGACATAGAGAAAGAGAGAGTGTGTGTATGTATGCGTGCATATGCATGTGTGTATGCACATATGTGTGTGTATACACATGTGAGTGTGTATGTATATGTGTGTGTGTATGTATGTATGTGTGTGTGTGTACATGCAAAAATGTGTGTATGTATGTATGCATATGCATGTGTGTATGTATACATATGTGTGTGTACATGTATGTATGTATATGTGTGTGTACATGTATGTATGTGAGTATGAGTATGCATATGTGTGTGTATGTATATGCATGTGTGTATGTAATATGCATGTGTGTATCTAATATGCATGTATGTATGTATATGTGTGCATGCATATGCATGTGAGTATGTAAGATGTACGTGTATGTATATGCATGTGTGTATGTAATATGTATGTGAGTGTCTGTAATATGGATGTGTGTATGCAATATGTATGTGAGTATGTGTATGCATATGTGTGTGTATGTATGTATGCATCTCTCTCTCTATCTCATTCTCTTTCTATTTCATATCTCTCTCTCTTTCATCTCTCTCTCTTTCACTCTCTCTCTCTCTTTCATCTCTCTCTCTCTATTTCTCTCTCTCTGGCTCTTTATGTTTCTCTAGATCTCTCTCTCTCTATCTTATTCTATATCAATCGAAAACAAAACAATCACTTACCTAGATGTAATTGTTTGGAGCATTGTCGTCAAAGTCCACTTAATGTTGTCCTTCATCGAATTCCAAAGAAATCATGCTAGAAAGCTCCTGCAAAACTAAAGAAAAGAGAAATTAGAAAAGGGAAAACACAAAGAAAGAGAAAGGGTGCTACAGTATGTGCGATACTTACCAAAATTTCAGATCTAGAGAAATAGAGAGGTGTGTGTAGAGAAAGAGAGAGAGAGAGAGGGGGAGAGAGAGAGAGAGAGAAAGAGAGAGATATGTGTACATAGTATGCTCAGAACGTAGTTCATGCGTGCAAACTCGACAGAAGCGGACTTTCATTCAAAATGCGAGCAAATGTCGAATTTTTGCTCTCCGGTCTAATTAAAATGTTGCGTCGGTATAAGCATCGGTATGAGCATCGGTATAAGTATTGGTAATTTCCAATAAATTACCTACACCTATACCGAGGTTCATACCATCGGTATTGCAGACGTGGTTTCTCAAGCATTTTCAACGGTCATACCGACATCGAGGCATGACCGTCAGTATGGACAACGTCGGTATGCCCTTCATATGTTGTAGTGTTTGTTCTATCTCACGACGAAATATGGCAACCTTTTATGAATTCATATGTTGCATTGGTTCGTCCAATTCATTGGGCAAGCATTCAAACTCATGGAGGTCTCAATATCCCAGTGAAAGTTTGTGCACCCTATCATCCATTTTCTAATAGTCCATAGCATTTTGTTTTGCCTTTGGAGCTCAATGTTATCAACAAGCAATGGAAAATGCTACAATGACTCTATTGCAAAAAGGAGCTACAAATAAGAATGTGTGCACATCACTCTAGCAAGAACTCTTAACCTCTGCCAATCGATCCAGATCTCCCCATGAAGAGAAGCTTATTCCAAGTCCACTCTGAAAACCTTGTGCACAACGCTGAAAGATAAGTTATTTCTAAATTATTGCTTGTAATGTCAAGTTTTGTTGCTTTTTTTGTTTAAATGCACCATATATTAAGGATGAACATGAAATATTAGCTATATAATAGGGATGTTTCTCTATTAGCTACCCATGTTGCATTACCTCAATCAAAAGGGTGAAGTTCAAAATCATTACCACATTACCTCTTCAGAGTAGCTTCAAATTTAAAGAATATGAAGCATCATCATAAGTACTATATGTGATATAAGTTATCTAGCTTTGAAACTCTTTACCGAAAATTGTGCAAGATGTTATCTACGTGCATCAATTGTATGTATTACATTTCTCATACTAGTATTTCAGAAGCATTGGAGAGTGCATATACCTTTCTCACAATATAGATATCACTTAGTTCTACATTATTCATAAACTAGCTTTTTCTTCAAATGATGTAACATGGGCTACACTGACTTGTCAACATTGCCTATGATCATAATTTTCAACTAGTTATAATCACTATGAGAAATCAAGTACTCTAAATACTTGAAACTCTTCATCTCCATAATATTTATAAAGGAGTTAGACATTGCTAGGGTGAGTCACTCCTAGTAAGACATCTCCTATAAACAAAAAGTGAAAATAAGGGAGTTGATAAACTCAAAGGGGTAGGATTTCATACTTGACAAATAACGCTTCGAGGGTATTTAATGAAGAGAAGCTTGTGTAATGTTATAAAAACTTTATGTACCACTCAAACCATTACAATGACGGTTCAAAATGCTCAATATGCAACTAAGAGCCTTAGGGATCATTCTAACATCATTAGATGCTGAATACATTTATCAAATAGATGAAGTTTAGTCATACTATGAAGCTTGGTGCACACTTGAGTGATTATTTGGCTCTAAGGATAAACATTCAAAAATATCATTTAAAATCAAATTGTATTGCCTAATTTTTGTGTGTGTGTGTAGAAGTGCAAGAGACACACAAGAAGGACACATAAGGAACACAAACATAAGAAGACACACAAAGAAGACGGATGGCTGGAATAGCTCTCTCTATTGATGATGAATTGATCTAAAGTAAGAGCAAAATAATATCCCTAAGTACAAAGTACCCATTGCATAGTTTAACAGCTAAATACAATAAGATGTAATTTATAAGCATTTGTACCTTTAATTCGTTCATAGCATTCAATACAATATGGTACGATACAAAACATACAATGGTTTTCTTTAGCTTTTCTTACTTCATAAATATATTGCCCTACACTCACAGAACAAAATTTACTACATTGAAGTATCAGCTAGAGAATCCTCATCTTTGGATTGCCCGAGATCAAGTACGCTGGATAGGTTGCATTATATAACATTCTAGAAGCATGTTGTATGCTCTCGTATGTTAAACCTCTTTATACATCCATTGCAAAATTTAGTTTTAGGTCCTGTGAATAATTTACAAATCAGTAAATCAAATCTGATTCTTGAAAGTATGAATAGTTTTCTCAAGGTATCTTGGTAAAGAGGACTCTTTTCGACATGGCATGTTCCTTAACGGCTGACATCTTTGTGTTTTGTACCAGTCTACCTTCATACATCTTCTCTATTTCTCGCATTTCATCAGTGTATGTTCCAAAAACTAATATAAGTTATTTTACTATATGCACTTACGAAACCCTTCAAGCTCATAGTAGTACTGACTCTATCAGAACCGACTGTTTAGTATCCGTTTCGAATAAGAATAAAGTGAGCAATGCCATAAATAATCGATCTCCAAAGTTGTCTTCGTAAAACAATGTTAGTTCTCTTCGATAGAATTATGCAAGATGTGAATCCTTTAAAATTAACTTTGTAACATATCGATAAAATTATGGAAGATGTGAATCCTTCAAAATTCACTTTGCAACATATTGATATCGTAACGTTCCCTTGGATGCTGCTCGTCCTCAACAAAAGTGATCAACAATTTGTTGGAATCTATTTGTTAATTGGCCATTAACATAGATGTCACTATGCGCATTCATACATGCCTATATATGTATGTCTAAGCTGATATGTTCTATGTTCGGTGTGAGAAGTGAGACTTATATATGTGTTTGTGTGTCTATATATGCTTGTATGTATGTACTTATGTATGTATGTAAGAATATATATATATATATATATATATATATATATATATATATATATATATATATATATATATATATATATATATATATATATATATATAATGTTTTTGTCTATCTACCTCTGCTTCTATGTATGTACTTATGTATGTATGTATAAATATATGTATATATGTATGTATGTATGTATATCATTTGTATGTCGAAGAATATCACATGAAGTAAAGGTAATGTTAAAATCTAAGGCCCTCGCAATATGCCCAATGATTCGCGTGCTTGCAGTTCTGTCACTTTCCTTTGCTTTGTCGCAAAACATATGCAACATTCCCACAAGAAGGAAAAGATCTTGTCTACCGCTGCAAAGGGAAACTAACACTTTCAAGAAATTAATATAGGATCAAAATATCCTAAACACAAGAGTTCATTATTACCTACACATCCCTATTTTTCAAGGGGAGGGAAATCAATATGTGTTATCATTAGTGACCATGTGAAATGCCAAATGGCCACTAGATACTTTTCTGTATATGTTCTTTAAGAAAACATATAGCGGCTTCGTCAGCCATAGACTAAAAGTTTGACCCCATTTGTAACACCTAAAAAAGTTTGTGTTTATGCTCAGGCTGTGTATTGTGTTTTTTTGCGTATTCTGCAACGTCTATGCAGAGTACTGTATGCGATGCTTGGAGCTTGGTTTTCTACTTTGGGGATATCATTGTGGAGATCTTAAGAAGGAGAGCACATTGTGGTGCATTACCAACAAAATACTTCACTGGTATTAGAGCATTTCGATGCAAAAGCTTTGTTCTTTTTGTGTGAGCGAAGTCAACACTTGCCTGCCTACCCAAAGCTTTCTCCAAGGCTCATGACTACGGTGGCGACCAAGGCGTGGACCTTGGCATACCTTGTCATCTCCATCACCAAACTACTATCATCTCCATCACCTCAAGGATCAAGGAAGATAGAGGTACCCGGTACTTCATGGGAGGTCCCCCATCCTAGCACTGTTCCCCCTAGAGCTTGCTTAACCATGGCAATCTCTTGCCACTAAGCTACACTCTTGTGGTGTGTGAAGAAGGGGAAAGACTAGGGTTAACATTAGCTTGAACATGTTTTGGTCCCTCAAAGCTTCATTCTTTGCTTTCAAAGCTTGTTTTTGAAGCATTCTTTGGGTGATTTTTGGAGCCATGTTGGATTACTTTCGTGCATAAGTCTTTTCACATAGGTTCAAGAACATCAAAAAGAGCGTTCTCTGTACTTATCCAAAAATAATTATTTTCCTTTGGGCCCATATTTTTAGCCACACTCATAAAACTATAGGTTTCTCAAAAGGTTTTGAGATGTGGGGAGAGCATCCACTGCAAATTATGTAGTTTTGTGAACCTAAACAATAGAGATGACAGACACTTGCAGGTGTTATTGGCTAGTTTTTGGGCTAAGCATTAAGCCTTTTAGTGCCATTTTATTGCATATATTCAGCACATATACACTATGTATGCTTCTATGGATACCGCTTATGTACATCCATGTGGTCATTGATATAGCAATTACATTTTTGCATAAATCCTTTTATGTTTGATAAAGAGGGTCATGTGAGGTTTTTCTAACTAGGAGACACCCAAATGTGAGGCTCGCTTCAATAATGTAGGTGGAAGACTTACCTAGCCTCATCATAGAAGATGTATGATAGTTGTTCACAGTTGGATTCTTTTCGGTAACTGATTATATGTAGTGGAGTCAGTGATTCACTATGCAGATAAACATGTTAGTACTTGTAGTTTTTATAAGAATTTGACACTATTCATATGCTCATTTTGTAGGGGATACTTTGGAAACTTTTACTAGATTTTTTGGTTTTGTCAACTATAGAATGGTCGATTTACTCCTTGATATACTTATTGGTATGAGCACATTTATTCGCACATGAATCTTTCGCTTGGTCATTACTATTCATTAATTAATTTTTTGAGAAGATTGTTGAATTCTCTCCCAAAATCTTACACTTGTTCATCCTTCTTTAGCCTTACTGGTGTTTGGATTCTTCTAGCTCCATTATCATTCTATTCACTTATCTACCATGGTGGCATCAGAGGTCTTAGGCATGTCTGGTGGATCAGGGTCTAGTGCCAGAGTTTTGGGGAGGCGCTATAATTGTAGGGCAACGACCATTTTGGGATCTAAAAATTTGATGGGAAAAACTTTTGTCTATGTAAGAATCAGATTAAAGATGTGCTGATTCAAAGGAGGCAGTGGAAGCCAATAAATGGAATGTCAAAGAAGCATGCTGACATGGATGAAGATGTGCTATAGGGAGACGAATCATACGAATGGAAAGCAACACTAGACTTGAATATCACTCACGCATGGAGAACCACACCTAGACACTTGTACCTACCCCATCGAATCGGAATATCATCTCTTGTAGGTGGCTCCTTAAAAAAAAACTCCAACCTCATTGTACAATCTCCTACTACAAAGATCAACTAGTCGAATGAGGATTCTCCCAAGTCCCTAGTGTTGACTTTGAGGACACATTCTCCCTTGTCCTTTAACTCACATCATTTCATGCCCTCAATGCATTGGCTTCCTTGTCCCACCTACTCCTTCACCAAATGGATGTCAAGGGAATGTTCCTACATGGGACCTTAGATAAGGAACTATACATGGAACAAACTCTTGGACACATATCTACTAAACATCCATCCCATGTTTGTAAACTCCTTAAATCTTTGTATGGATTAAAACAATCCTCACACCAATGGCATAACCGCTTCCACCATTGTATGCTTCACTTGACTATAAACGATGGTTAAGTGACCCTAATATTTACACGTCACTTATAGGGCTACCTCTTTCTACTCATAGGGGCTCCCAACACTTAGTAGAGTAAAAAAAAAAAAGGGTGACCTTATCTTCCACGAAAGCAAAATACATCTCAATGTCGCTCGTTATGAAGGTATTTGGCTAAAATCTTTTTTGGGAGAAATTGCTCCACAATCTATATTACTTTAGTGTGACAATATGTCTACCATCGCACTCATTCAGAATTTAAAACATTCAAAGAACACAAAACATATTATATTACAATGAAGCTTCGGTTCATCTACAAACTAATCCACGATGGGAATCTGCAATCAAAGCATATTGGCACTCATCAACAATGGGCTGATTTTCTAGCAAAATCTGTAAACAAAGTGAAACATGTAGAAAATTGTAAGAAGATTGGTCTGCAAACCCCTTGGACTTAGCTTGTCAATTAAGGGTGTGTTGTAGGATTTTAAATTGCAAGCACCACAAACAATCAGTATTACACCACAAACAATCAGTATTGCACCATAGTGTGTCCACCTCATTAGTAATAGCTTAATGGCCCAATTCGGGCCCAACACATGTATATATAACCTATCCTTAATCAAACAAACATATCGTTTTTTTGGTGCAAGAAGTGCTCCTCTGTAACTCTTCTGTGTGCCTATTTCGTAAGAGAAATAACTGCATATACTCTCTGGTGTTTTATAGTACCTAATGTCGCCAAATAAATTACAAACGCTTATGTATTACATCGTATTGTATTTCGCTGTTAAACTACAGAATGGGTAGCCATATTGTCACCATATTGGTACAAACTTCGTTGAAAATTTCGATGTCTACCTCGTGGATACAAAGGATGAAGGATGCACGAAGACTGCGGGGGCTACGTCAACATGATGATGTTGAAGACGCCAGCGATTAAGACCTGGATTCTTGCAATGTTAAAAGGTTAACGTGTAAAACCTCCACTACTTTATGAAGCTGTAATTTCAAATATATGGAAAAAAATTGTAGCATAACATTCCTCTGTTTTGGCGGCTTCATGGATTCTTAATTTGTAGAAAACTGGTGATATATATTATCAGAATTTTCAATTCATGCAGTGCCAAAAGGAAAAGTGTTCTACCAGACGTCGACACTCCACCAGTGTATGATGACACACATCGGAAGATAGCTAGTGTATACCAAGACAGCAACCACCTGCAGGCTGCATAAAACTCGCGCACGTGCAAACTTTAGGAGTACGTTGTCGATCCCGTTCATTGACGAGCCAACCACATACACTGTCGCGACATTACGTTCATCAAAGTCGAATAAGTTTAAGCAACATGCTATTTAAATAGCAGGGTCAACTCCTCATCACTATTGGGCATCATCACTATTCGTAACAATAGCACCTCCTCATCACTATTTGGCAGCGGTGAAGGTTGATAGGAACGATTACGGGGATAATGAGCGAGGATCGACTGTACACCGTTCTCCACCAGCAGAATCAACGTGTTATTAAGATAGCAGGATCAACGCACCTTTTATGTGTTAGAAAAGCACCTCCCCATCGAGCCATTACGGGGATAATGAGCGAGCATCGACTGTACAGCATTCTCCGCCAGCAGAGGAGCTCCTACAAGGGCACTTAAGTGGAGAATTGTGAAATCAAAGAATGTGAAACGGAGGAGCACTAAAGCCGCAAACTCTTATGCAAGTAATATTCTCGTTCAGAAAAGATTTATGTCGCCATTTACAAGTCCCTCACCAGAAACGATGGATGTCTCTACATATTTCTGGTGCATGGTTCGATCCCGCGGTGCGAGCAAGTCACTGATAACGTTCAGAATAATAGTGCGCAAAGGGCAATGGTCCACTGACATATTGTATTCCAGTTCACTTGTTCTCAGGATACCCCTCAGAACGCACGTGCGTCCTCGCAGGAGCGTGACATTGGAGTCGAGCAATCGGTGGAGCAGAGGTTTCCGGAAGACTCATGAGCCAGGTCACTCAAAAGTGCAGTTTTCTGATAAAGGTCCTGCACAGTGAGCGGAGGTAGGGAAAAAGAGAGAAACAGGGAGCATCATGCTCAAATAAATCTCGCACTACCTTTCCATGCTGTAGTGCTGCTTCAGAATATTGCCTGCACTTCGTGATGGAGTGCTGGAAAGTTTATAAGAGCCATTGTTACAGACGGGAAACCGTGCCATTGATGGTTACTTTCAGAACTTCAGAGTAGTATTTGACTGTATAACAAGACAGCAACCACGTGCATAAAACTCGCGCAAGTGCAAACTTTAGGAGTAGGTTGTTGATCCCGTTCATTGAGAAGCCAACCACATACACAAAGTCGAACAAATTCAAGCAACATGGTATTAAGATATCAGGATCAACCCACCTTTAATGTGTAACAAAGCACCTCCTTATCACTATTTAGCAGCGGTGAAGGTTGACTGGAGCCATTACGGGGATAATGAGCGAGGATCGACTGTACACCGTTTTGCTCCAGCAGAACGGTTTAAGCAACATGTTATTAAGATAGCAGGATCACTACTAAGCGGTGAAGGTTGACACGACCTACTATGGGGATAATGAGCGAGCATCGAGTGTACAGTATTCTCCGCCAGCAGAAGAACTCCCACAAGGGCAGTTAAGTGGAGAGGTGCGAAACCAAAGAACGTGAGACAAACGAGCACTAAAAGCCGCAAGTAATATTCTCGTTCGAGCACAAACGTGAGACAAACGAGCACAAACG
Source organism: Ceratopteris richardii (assembly GCA_020310875.1). Lineage (NCBI taxonomy): Eukaryota > Viridiplantae > Streptophyta > Polypodiopsida > Polypodiales > Pteridaceae > Ceratopteris > Ceratopteris richardii. The sequence goes on along the minus strand of CM035417.1, from coordinate 113,016,581 downwards.
TGAGACGACCGAGCTCTTCTACAAGTAATATTCTCGTTCGACGATCGATCAAGTTTAGAAAAGATTCATGTCGCCATTTACATATCCCTCACAAACAACGACGCATGTCTCTGGATTTCTTTGGTGCATGGTGCGTCAACTTGCCTTCGATCTTCATTTTGAAGCTATCGAGAATCCCGCGGTGCGAGAGACCAAGTTAAAGATAACGTTCAGAATAAACTAGTGGCGAAAATATAATGTCTATCGTAGTGCGCACAGGGCAATGTTCCACTCACATACTGTATTCCAGTTCAGTTGTTCTCAGGATACCCCTCAGAACGCACTTACGTCCGCGCAGGAGCGTGACATTAGTGTCGAGCTTTCCGGAAGTCTCATGAGCGAGGTCACTCAAAAGTGCTGTTTTCTGATAAAAGGCCTGCACAGTGACCAGAGTTACAGAAGTAGATAGCTTCATGCTCAAGTAAACCTCACACTACCTTTCCAAGCTGCACATCGGAAGCCAACTGCTGCCTCAGGATGTCGCCCGCACCTCTCGATGGAGTTCGGAAATTTTATAGGAGCCGTTGTTACAGACAGGAAGCCGTGCCATTGATGGTTACCTTCACAACTTCAGATTAGTATTTGGCTCCTTCTGGTTTGGGGCCTGTGTACTCAGTACGACTCCGTAGGGAAATAAAGGGAGGTGGCGCTCTGATCTGACGTATTCCACGATCCACCATCCAGGATATCTGCACTAGCCCCTCAGTATTGCTGTTCAGACTCGAGACCCGAGACTCGAGAGGGTTGCCCCGAGGGGAGTCAGGGGACGCCAAAGAGAAGCGAGCGGATTTAGAAAGGATACTCGAAATGGAACGACATAAGTCCTCCGCGGCCCTCAGTGCTTTGCATTGAATGGAAATAAAATATTTTTTGGTTTACGCCTTTTTTTTTTGAGAGAGAACACGGAAAAGGTAAATTAAAGATGAGAAAAAAAAAGGGTATACAAATGTCATCCCTCAAACACTAGGACAAGGGGAAGAAGACACACTAATAGGCCCAAAGGAAAGGCGCCATCAATACAAGGGCTAGCTCGTGATGTACATCTCCATGAAGTGTACGAGGCTCATTCTAGGTTCTAAGTATAGGCATAATTTTTAATTACAAGGATAGGGTTGATGAGTCAGACTGACTTCCCTTGCAGGAAGTTGTACAAAGCTTAAAGATCCTTTGCATACCACTCTTACACGAGATCCAAAGGTCTTTATTAACATTGGACAACAACTTGTTATTTTGATGTTTCCAAGTGTTCTAGAGAGTAGGACCTCTGAGGAGTTGCCACAAAACAATATCTAACTTTCTGGATTCACCTAGTAGAATTTCTTTGATGCCAAGTGTCAGTAGTCAAGTGTTGTTGCAAAAAAGGTTTATCTCCTTCCAAATCTTTGAGCCTTGACATAGTTGATAAATAGGTGAGCCAGATCTTCCTCTTGTTCAAAAAAATAGCAGATTCCTGTAGCAATGTTGATCCTTTTTTCTCTACTGCTTGTCTAGAGGCCTTTGTGTATAATCGCCCACAGCAAGCAAGAGTGTTTGTTAGGGAGGGGAAAAGCCCATGTGCCTTAAACCCCTACTTCGAGTGATGTGGATTCTAGGATAGATTCCACTTCCTATCCAGCCTTTCAGTAATAGCTTTGATTGGAGTATGAGTTCTTTTGAACAAGAGAACATATCGTCAACTAGTGCCTGCACAAAAAAAAACACTTTATCTTAAATATTGTTGTTCAATTGTTCTTGGAGAATCAGATTCTTCTCTATAAGCATGTGTTTACAAGAAAAAGATAAGTTGTCACGCTCCATAATTTTCTTGTCATCTACTACAGTTTCATTTCTAATCAGACTACTCCAACTAGAGAAGCCACTTTGCCTGCATTTATTCATTCTAATATTTCAAATGACATTTTTATTATAACCAATCCTACTTATCTACATGGATTCCTACAAAAAGAAAGAGAGAGTATTAGCGTATTCAACAGGTAGGGTGTAACTTTCTTTCACTTTCATCCAAGCATTCCAGTAGTTGCAGACCAGTCTATTGCCCTTGGGCACGAACACCACAGGAGAAGTTATGATGTCCCATAACTAGATATTACTCCAATTTTTATGATTTTTTATATGAAGTTTATCAACATTCGTCTTTATAAAGCAAGCCCACTAATCTAGAGATTGGGTCGCTCTAGCAATCCACTTAGTTGCCATTTGGATGCCCATCCTAGAAGGACAAATAAGACCTAGGCCTCCCTCTGTCTTCCTCATACAACAAATATGCCAAGCCACTTTAGGAATATGAGATCCTCCCAAAAGGAACCTCCTAGCAAGGGCGACAACTTTGAAGTATTTCAATGGTGATGCACCACAATGCGCTCTCCTTCTCGAGAGCTCTAGGACAATATCTTTGGAGTAGAAAACTGAGCTCCTAGGGCCGCACACGATACTCTACATAGAGGCTGTAGAATATGTAGAAAAACATAGTACACAGAGAGCACGAACATAGACTTCTTAGGTGTTACAAATGCAATAGAATTTACAGTCTGTAACTGACCATGCCACTATATTTTTTATTAAAGAACATATACAAAGAAGGGTCAGGTGGCCATTTGGCATTTCACATGGACACAGATGGTAATGATGTCCCACTAAAGGCCAATATGGCCAAAGTAATTATGGGAGAAAAATAAAGAATGATAAAGAATACCTCAGTGTAAGTATACAAACTATACCTCCCAGTTGATGGGCATGTTACAGAGTATAGAAGTGACTATGTAAGATCATGAATCAAGTAACCCCCATCAAGTGACAACAGTGTCAAAAGCTATCATGTGGTAGAGCTTTAGTGATAACATCTGCAACATTATCTTGAGTGTGAACATTCTCAAGAATAATGTGCTCAGTGGCTAAGCAATCTCTAATGAAGTGATACCTCACCTCAACGTGCTTGGGCTTTTCATGATAGACCCGATTCTTAGTCAAAGCAATGGCCCTCTGACTATCACTTAGCAAATGAGGTACATGTTGACGTACGCGCATATAACAAGCAAGACGAGAAAGCCACAATGCTTTCTTACATACCTCCCTTGCTACAACATACTCTGCTTCTATGGTGGAAATAGTTGTACATTATTGAAGACAAGATCTCCAAGAGCTAGCACATCTAGCAAAATGAAAAATGTACCATAATATAGACTTATGATTATCTAGACAACTAGCATACTCAAAATTTGTATAACCAATAATGGATGCTTTCCCTCTCCCTAAGCATAGACACTTTTTCTTAGTGCCACTCAGATATCTCAAAATCATCTTGACCGCTTTCCTATGTTACTTGTTAGGATTAGACATATATCTGCTCACAAATCCCACTACAAATGCAATGTCTCACCTCATAGCTACCATATCAAACGTTAGACTATGGCACCTGCAGACTGATAGGGAATTTTGGTCATGAATTCCTTTTCCTCATCTGATTTGGGGCAATCATCCTTGCTCAATTTCACATATAAGGTGTACTCAGCCTTTCCACCCTGCATATTGAACCTGTAAAGTACTCACTTTGAGACAAGTATATGCATATTTTACTCCTATCACGAGTAATGCGCAACCAAGAATATGTTTGGCATCCCCTAAATACTTCATATCAATTGTTTGACTCAACTTCTTTTTTTGAATTGACAAGTCATAAGAGGACTTCCCAACAATCAACACATCATTGACATAAAGTATCAAGCATATATCAAGCTATCACCTAAGCATTTCTTGATGTAGAGACAATGATCCTCATTGCTTCGAGAATAGCCTTGAGACTTCATGAAAGCATCAAACTTTTCATACCATATTCTAGGGGACTATTTAAGTCCATACAAGATCTTCTTGAGCTTACAAACTATACTTTCCTTGCCAAAAACTACATAACCCTCTCGTTGTTCCATATGGATCTCATCTATAAGATCACCATGCAAGAAAGCAGTTTTCACATCCATTTCGACTAGCTCTAAGTCCTCCATTGCAACAAATCCAAGCAACATGCACAAGGTAGTCACCTTGACCACTAGAGAGAAGATTTCCTTGAAATCAACACCATGTTGTTGCTTAAAACCTTTGCAACAAGTCATGCTTTATACTTTGAAGAAGTGCTATCTATGTGAATTTCAGCTTATATACCCATTTACATGGTAAATCATTCCTGCCCTTTGGCAAAGGTACTAAATCCCAAGTACCATACTTATGAATAGAATCCAAGTCATTCTTCATGGCACACTCCCACTTCACATTATCCTCTCTTTGTATAGCCTCTTTGTAGCAAGAAGGCTCATTGACATCTATTAGCATAACAAAAACAAAACCTCGAACATATCTATCAGGTGGATGCGAGACATGTGTAGAGCGTCTCAATGCTTGCTGAATAGGAACATGTGCACACTGATCTGATTGGACATTCTCTTGAACGTCCCTATGTACAACAATGTTATGCATGCTAACTAGAGGACTAGTGTCCTCAAATACCACTCTTTTCACTTTAACCTCCTTAATGGGTTGTTTATGCATCTTATACTCATTGAAAATGACATCACTACTTCTGATCAGTGATCGTGTTTCAAGATATCATAAGCAATATCCAATTGTCCTTCTCAACCAATCCAAGAAAAATGCATTTCTTTGACTTATGCCCCAACTTTTGTCTAAGATTCTTGGGTTTATGAACATATTATTCACACCAGAAAACTCAAAGATGATCATAATATGGTGTCTTCCCTGTCCATAACACTTGTGCCACTTTTAGACCTTTGGCAGTACTAGGTGAAACGTTAATCACATGAACTGCCTTCAATACTGCTTTTGCGCAAAAGCCTTGTGAGAGGTTTGCATGATGCAACATAGAAACTACTCTATCTTGAAAAGTTCTATTCATCCTTTTAGCTACATCATTTTGTACTAGGTGATAAGGAGTTGTCAACTCTCTAGGAATCCCTCTAGATTGACAAAAAAGGTTGAATTCATGTGAAGTATACTCACCCCCATTACCTGAATGTAAAGCCTTAAGCTTCATTCCTTTTTAAGTCGCAACTAAAGCAAGCCATTTTTTATATACCTCATCCTTTGATTTGATGGGATATACCCAAACTTTTCTAGTACCATCATCTATGAAAGTGACAAAGTAAAGAGAACCAGCTAGGGGCCTAGTGGGCATAGGACCACACACATTTGTATGAACAAGATCTAAGGGCTGAATTGAAGAGTCAATGTGCGTTCTATGCACATTTGTGGTTTGGTTTTCTTTCCATATTGAGAAGGCTCACAAGGTGAAAAGTTGGAGAAAGATAACACAAGTATCTAGAACGAGAAATAGTTTCCATTCCACTACAAGATATATGGCCCTAATGACCATGATAAATACAAGCCATAGTTTGTTTAGTAATATCTAAAAAGTGTTCTTTATGTGATACAAACAAAGGATAAAGTGAGCTACCTTTTCTTCCCTTCAAAATAACCATATTGCCCTTTGATATACTAAAGGACTGAGCATAGAAAACCACCTTGTAACCAAAGTCATCAAGTTGACCAACTTACATCAAAGTGTGTGATAACTGAGGTACATGGCATACATTATGCATAGTAAATTTTGAACCATCAATGAACTACACAACCACATCTCCAATCCCCACAACGTTGCACTTGTAAGAGTCACCAAGTTGCACGGTACCAAGAGACCTTGTTGCATAATTAAAGAACCATTCTCTCTATGATGTCACAATGGAAAGAAGCACCAGAATCTAGCAGTCGTGTATGGCAAAATGAATCAGCCATAAGACCCTCAATTTGCATAGTACTATCAAGTGTCAACACATCAGCATCATAAAAAATAGCATTAATTTCTTCAATCTTCATAGTCGAGGTAGATGGTGCTAACTCTTTAACATGCCCATCGACATTCTATCCTTTACCTTTAGCATTCTTTAATGCACAATAGTCTTTCTTCTTATGACTATACCGGCATTCAATATCTCTCTTCCCTGATTTAGTTCTACTCTTATTCAATTGACCTTTCTTTTCCTTGTTCTTGCTCTTGCCATGTTGTTGATTCTTTCCTTGGTAAGAATCAGGAACATTATATGCATCTCCACTCAGAGTACCAACCATAGATTTTCTATGAATCTCCTCACTGAAGAGTGCTCCACATATGTCATCATAGACAAGTTTACCACTAGGTCCACTATTGCTAATACTTGTGCAAAACGTATCCCATGATAATGGCAAGGTGCATAATACCAATACACCTTTCATTTCATTATCCATATCCATTTTTTGAGCCTCTAACTAGGAGAATATAGTATCAAACTCATTTGGATGAGCAACAACACTATCTGTGTGCTTCATGCAACGATCATATAATTTTCTCGTTAGATAGACTTTATTTGATGTCGTCTCTTTTTCATATGTATTGCATAACTTCTTCCAAAGCTTCTTTGCACTTTCATAGTCTAATACTATAAAGTAAACATTATGTGCCGGGTGCAAGCAAATGGTAGACTTGGCTATTTCATCTAACTCATCCCAATCATCTTCATCCATGTCAGCAGGCTTCTTTGAAATTCCATTTATTGGCTTCCATTGCCTCCTTTGAATTAGCACATCTTTAATCTGATTCTGCCATAGAGAAAAGTTTGTTCCATCAAATCTTCGGATCTCAAAATGCTCTTTGCCTTGAAAGTTATAGCTCCTCCTCAGAACACTCGTAGTAGACCCTGATCCACTAGATGTGCCTAAGACCTCTAATGCCATGATGATAGAGAACTAGATAGAATGATAATGGAGCTAGACGAGTCCAAACACCAACAAAACACTGTATCAAGGAGCACAAAGCCAAAAAAGTGGAAAACTTTTGCGAGAGTATCCTCTAGAAACTGAGCATATAATCAGTGTGAAAATATCATGAAACTGCAAGTACTGACATGTTTACGTGCATAGTGAATCACTGACTCCATTGCATATAATCAGTTACCCAATAGAAGGAAACTAGGCTTATCGAGCACCTATGAACAAGTATCATACATCTACTATGGCGAGGCTAGGTAAGTTTGCCACCTGCATCACCGAAAAGACCCCGACATCTGGGTGTCTCCTAGTTAAGAAAACCTCACCATGACCCTCTTTATCAAACCTAAACATTTTGAAGTATTTCGATGGTGATGCACCACAGTGTGCTCTCCTTCTTGCGATCTCCATGATTATATTCTCAAAGTAGAAAACGGACCTCCTAAGGATGCACGTGGTACTCTGCATAGAGACTGCAGAATACGCAGAAAAACACACTACACAAGGAGCACGAAGACAAACTTCTTAGGTCTTACAAATGCGATCGAACCTAGAGTTTGTGACTGTCCATGCCACTATATGTTTTATTAAAGCACATATACAAAGAAGTGTCCAGTGGCCATTTGGGCTTTCACATGGAAAATAATGGTAACAACCTCCCACTAAAGGCCAATGTGGCCAAAGTAACTATGGGAGAAAAATAAAGAATGATAAAGAATACCTGAGTGTAAGTATACAAACTATACCTCCCAGTGTCAAAGGCTATCGTGTGGTAGAGCTTTAGTGAAAGCATCTTCAGCATTATCTCGAGTGTGAACCTTCTCAAGAATAATCCGCTCAGTGGCTAAGCAATCTCGAATGCAGTGGTACCTCACCTCAATGTGCTTGGTCTTTGCTTGATAGACCAGATTCTTAATTAGCCAAAGCAATGGCACTCTGACTATCACTGAGCAAACGAGGTTCATGCTGAGGTAAACCCATATCACAAGCAAGACAAGAAAGCCACAATGCTTCCTTACATGAATCACTTGTTGCAACATACTCTGCTTCTATGGTGAAAATAGTTGTACATTCTTGAAGATGAGATCTCCAAGAGATAGCAGCTCTAGCAAAATGAAAAATGTACCCTGATGTAGACTTAGGATTGTCTACACATCCAGCATAGTTAGAACTTGTGTAACCAATAATGGATGCTTTCCCTCTACTTAAGCATAGATACTTGTCCTTAGTGCCACTCAGATGTCTTAAAATCATCTTGACCGCTTCCCAATGTTTCTTGCTAGGATTAGATATATACCTGCTCACAACTCCCACTACAAATGGAATGTCTAGTCTCATAGATATCATAGCATACATGAGACTACCAAGAGTAGACCGATAGGGAATTTTGGTCATGAATTCCTTGTCCTCATCTGATTTGGGGCAATCATCCTTTCTCAATTTCACATATGTGGGTAAAGGTGTACTCAATGCCTTTCCACCCTACATATTGAACCTTTGAAGTACTTTGGATATGTACTCACTTTGAGATAAGTATATGCATCTTTTGCTCTATCACGAGTAATGTGCATGCCAAGAATATGTTTGGCATCCCCCCAATCCTTCATATCAAATGTCTGACTCAACTTCTTTTTGAGAATTGACAAATCATAAGAGGACGTCCCACCATCAGCATATCATCAACATAAAGTATCAAGCATATGAAGCTACCATCTGAGCATCTCTTTGTGTAGAGACAATGATCCTCATTGCTTCAAGAATAACCTTGAGACTTCATAAAAGCATCAGACTTTTGGTACCATTGTCTAAGGGACTGTTTAAGTCCATGCAAGCTCTTCTTAAGATTACAAACTAGACTCTCCTTTCCAGGAACTACATAACCCTCTGGTTGTTCCATATAGATCTCATCTGTAAGATCTCCATGTCTGAAAGCAGTTTTCACATCCATTTGGACTAGCTCTAAGTCCTCCATTGCAACCAATCCAAGCAACATGTGATGGGTAGTCATCTTCACCACTCGAGAGAAGATTTCCTTGAAATCAACACCATGTTGTTGCTTAAAAACCTTTGCAAGAAGTCATGCTTTATACATTGGAGAAGCACTATCTGATGTTAATATCATCTTATATACCTATTTACATGGTAAAGCTTTCCTACCCTTTGGCAAAGGTACTAAGTCCCAAGTACCATTCTTGTGAATAGAATCCAACTTAATCTTGATGGCATGCTCCCACTTGACGTGATCCTCTCTTTGCATAGCTTGTTTGTAGCAAGAAGGCTCACCAACATCTGTTAGCATATCAAAATCTAAACCTGGAACATATCTATCAGGTGGATGTGAGACACGTGCAAAACGTCTCAATGGTTGCTGAACAAGAATATGTGCAGATTGATCTGAATGGACATTCTCTTGAACATCCGTATGTGCAGCATTTTTATGCATTCTAACCAGATGACTAGTATCCTCAAACACCACTCTTCTCACTTCAACCTCTTAACGGGCTATTTATGCATCTTAGACTCATTGAAAATGACATCACTTTTCTGATTATTGACCATGTTTTAGGATCCCATAAGCGTTATCCAAATTGTCCTTCTCGACCATATCCAAGAGAAATGCATTTCTTTGACTTATGATCCAACTTTTGTCTAAGATTCTTTGGTATATGAACATACGCTTCAGACCCAAAAACTCAAAGATGATCATAATATGGTGGCTTCCCTATCCATAACTCTTGTGCCACTTTCAAACCTTTGGCAGTACTAGGTGAAACGTTAATCACATGAACTGCAGTCAATACTACTTCTACCCCAAAACCTTGTGAGAGGTTTGCATGATGCAACATAGAGACTACTCTATCTTGAATAGCTATATTCATCCTATCAGCTACACCATTATGTACTAGGGTATAAGGAGTTGTAGACTCTATATGAATCCTTCTAAACTGACAAAAAGGCTGAATTCATGTGAGGTATACTCACCCCCGTTATATGAGCGTAAAGCCTTAAGCTTAGTTCCTTTTTCAGTGTCAACTGAAGCAAGCCATTTTTTGAAAGTAGGGAATACCTCATCCTTCGATTTGATAGGATATACTCAAATGTTCCTAGTAGCATCATCTATGAAAGTGACAAAGTAAAGAGAACCACCTAAGGAACTAGTCGGCATAGGACCAGACAAAAGATTTGTAAAGGGGCTAATAGCCTCCTCCGAGTTCCCCTTAATACAAGTAGCATGTCTTCCTGAATTATTTCTAAGCATAGGTATAATATCCCTAGCTTTCTTTTTCCTCATGAGATCAAACATGTGTTTATTGGGCTTATCCACTTTCCCCACCCAAATTTCTCTGGATGAGGCAAGGGCACCAGTAGCTAAGACATAATATTCATCTCTTAATCTCTTATGGAGGTCAAGTACCTTCTGATTGGTACTAGAACTGCTACAGTTAGAGTTCCTAGCTTTTTCTATCTCCTTAACAATCATCATCTTTCTATTGTTTCTAATGTTTTTGGCTTTGTTCTTAAGTTAAGAGAATAACTTTTGTAGTTCTTTGAAAGCCAATTCCCATGCTAGAAGAGGGGGACTTTTTAGTGGAGAAGTATTTGTTAAAAATATCTATAGTTTGTATCTTGACATAGGGTATCTTAAGTAAGGAGACGTCTAGGTGAGGCCATCCACCTTTGTAATCAAGACTATTTCTATAAGGCTTAATAGTAAGGGGAACATGGTTAGATAGCTGAAGAGAGTGTTCAAGCTCACATTTATTATGCCATAATTCCTAGTACCTAGAAATATTCACATATAACCTGTCAAGTCTAGTAGAGAGAACGTTATCAAGACTTCTATGCTTCCAAGAGTGACCTGTATTGACAGAAACATCAAGAAGATTGTGCACATTAACCATGTCATACAAAGATTCTTTGTTTTTACCTTGTAAAACATTGTATTTATTCCCTAATCTATCAAGAGAGTTGATCACCATGTAAGAACCTTACCTCGATTGGGTTCAGTAAGACCTTTAGTATTAAGAGAAATGATTTTGACTAAATCCATTAACAAATTGAAAAGGATATCAGACTAATCTATTGAAATTAAAAGCAAGTCGAGACACAGCTAGAGAACCAATCACTTTGTCTCTTTCTTGGGGGGCTTAATAATAGAGCCAGAAGCTTTGAGTGCATTCTTCCTTTTTTCCTTAGTCTGCAATAATTCTTTAGGTGACAAATCCATAAACACATCAGAAGAATTATTCATACTAGCATGGAGTTTGTTTATTATTTGTTCATTAATTCTATTGAGTTGTTCCACAAATATCTCCACAGAGTGATGGGTTAATCCAACATTCTTTTCCTCAGAAGTCAAAATGTCATTAGAGTTACTTGGCAAAACTTTATCTCTCTGTTGTTTCTTTTTACCTACTTGTGTCCAACTTGATTCTATAATATGATTTAGGTTACCTTCACAATTATGCTCATCATGAGTACGGATAGGAAAACCCAATTGTTGCTCTGAATCTCTTCTAGAATAGTCTACAAAACCACAATTAGTGACTTCAAAGGGATTAGAGATTACTTTTAGGAGCGCATCTTGTTTGTTACTCTAGTTAGGGTTTCTTCTTTTAGTCTTTTTGATAAACTTTTTGTTGTCAGGTTTAGGGTTGTTTTTCTCGACCTTATTATTTTCACCATTTGGAGACCTTCCTATTGTTGACCTTTTTTGTTGCATTACTTTTTTATTCTCCATTATGGGACAATCTTTAATCAAGTGCCCTTGTTTATAGCAGTGGAAAGAAGCATTGGGCAGATTTCTATAAAATACTTTTTGCTCATGAAGTTTACAAACTTTAGAGTTTTTTAGGATTACGGAATTCTTCTTATTTTTGGAGATACCAACTTCAATCAACATTTGGGGATCCCATTTAGGGTTGAACCCATTTCTAGATCTTTGACCTAAGAATTTGCCAATTCAACTTCCAAGTTGTTCTATCTAGGGGTAATACTCAACTGGGAGATCAAGAAATTCCAAATCGGAACATTGGTTGGTTTAGGGCCTCTAGGATTGAAACCAGGGTGCCATTTAAAAAATAAATAGGTATATTTCTTATGAGCCAATTCCCTTCAACAATAACATGCATAGCATTATTAGCATTTTCAAAAAAGAACAAAAAATAGTTATTGGGGAGGTATTGGATATGCTTGGCAAAAAATCCTCAACTTCCTGAGTTGGTTCTCATCCAGGCTCTTAGGACTTCTTGGGCATGACAGGGACCATGGCAAACTCCTATAGCCACCTTCTCCGTTAGGTGATTATGCTAGTTTTCAAGTGAAGTGATTTCAATTATGAGGGTACTATCATCCCCATCTTCAAAGTGTGAGTCTAAATTGATAGCATGAGTAGTATTGTTCAAATCTTCTTCCATGAGGTGAGCATTCTCATCTTCAATATCCAATTTCTCTTTCCCCTTGCTTACTAAATTATTGATCAAAGGTTTAGGGTTACCTTGATGCTCTTGGTTGTTAAACATTGAGAAAAGTCCTTGTTCGTGCATATGAAGCGCTTATACATAGGACTTGCTCTCTTGCACATTGTTAGCCCCTCTATTACAAGCATATTCAGGGAGAACATACTCAGCTAGTCCATTTTATTCACTCTTGTCCATGTTTATAGGCAAAGAGCAAGGCTTGAGGACTAGACTTTCAAAAATGAAGGTTTATACCTTTACGAAGATATCCATATGTGTGTGACAGTAGAGAAGAAGCTCCACCCAGACCATTACACAAAGCGTCTTGCAACAACATTGATGAAATGCAGAAGAGCTCAGTGTAGCCATAAAAACCCTAGACAACAAAGAAAGAGAATCCCCCCCGTGGAACAGGATGTGACAAAGACACATCCGCTACCCCATGGCTAGGTTTTACATGAGAAACGACAAGGGGTTGCCTTCAAAAGACAGAATTTTGCTTCTTCAAGTTACTTTGATATAATTCTTTTCTTAAGGAAGTTGGATTAGAAGGCTAATATCTCTCAAATACTTTGAAATAATTTGAAATCGCAAGTGAAAGCAAGGATTAAACACCTCCCACATTCACCATTCGAGAGCTTAGAGGCTCACTAGGGGTAGAGCTTGGGAAAGGATGACCCTAGGGCCCAACATTGAAGTTGGCTTAGATGGGTTGGAAGGTTAAAAACAAGGTCCGCTTGGTCGAGAGGTCACAACATATAGTGTCTAAAGAACAACTTTTCCATCCTACATAGCCAGTAGCGAGATGTCCATAGTGCAATTAGTGGGGATTGAACCCTCACCTCCCACCCCAAAGGTAATTGGCATATCCATACCATTAAACGTGCTTGGGCACTTTCATAGAATTTTATCAAACTATGTTGTACAAGCCTTAAACTTGATATGTAGGACAAAAGGCAAACTATTGCTTTTACTTTTGATATGAGAAAATCTAGTGTCTATACATGGCATGACCTCATAATATACGCATAAATGTCTAAAAGCTGACATGCAATAGATTTCTTTTCCTTTTAAGGAAGTTGATTCTAATGCTCTCTCCTTAGGAATTTGAATTAATTTAAAAGTACAAGTGAAGGTGGGTTTAATTTCAAGGGGACCCCTCTATCCCACAAAGCATGGCTTAGACATCTGGTATGGTCAAGATTATAGAGCCTTACAACCCACTAGGCTAGAGCTTGGGAAGGGATGACCCTAAAGCACAACATTGAAACTAGTTTAAATGGACCCTAAAGTCCAAAACAAAGTCCACTTTGGCCTCGAGGCAGCAACATATGGTGACGGAAGACCAATTTTTCCATTCTACCTGGCTGGTAGGGAGATGTACATCGAGAAATTGGAGGGGGTTGAACCCTCACCTCCCATCCCAAATGTAGTTGGTCTATCCACATTAAACGTGTTTTCAGTGCTTTGATAGAATTTTACCGCACTCTGTGGTACCGGCCTCAGATTCGACATGGAGGAAAAAATGTCATATGATAGATAAAATATTGATTTTACTTTTCATATAAGATATTCTGATGTCTATGGAAGTTACATACTTATAATATACGTATAAATGTATAGAAAATGACAGGCTTCATGATAATGAAAGAGGCCTTGGACAAAAGGGGAGCGCATGGAACTCTAAACACTAATGGCATGCTTATCATGTATCTATGAGATAGATACCTATTATATTGCAAATGCCTCCACCAACTAGTTTATTAAGAAGTTTATCAAATACTTTACCAACTTGGACACCAATGTTTTTATCCACTTAATCAGTAACATGTCTCTTGGTTGATGTATTTGCTACGTGGCTAGAAATCGTGCTACTAATATTTATATCGACTGTGTGTTACGAGTGGGGCTATCGATTGTGTTGCCAGTGGGTCTTCCAATGGTCACAACAATGAATTGTGTCAAAAAATTGCCTATTTGTTGTAGTGCTTTGAAAGTTTCCAAATGACATTTAGCCATGTTTACAAGTGACAAAGAGAAAATGAAGACATTGGAGAACTACATTGAAAACATGGGCTTTCCATACATTTGAATTTATGTTTTTGAAGGATGATATAAAATGGTAAGTCATTAAGTAATGTGGACATGACATAGTGAATGGGTTATAATTATAATCTGGGTAGTGCTAAAGAATGTAATGGGATATATTATGAATGAGTAAGAAGATATCACTTTATCTTCATGTCACTTTTTATCGCATCACTTTTTCATGAGGAAAAAAATGTTAGGCAAATTATCCTTCATATTTCCAAATGCGGCGTCAAGGCCTAAAATTGACGGGCATGTTGTTCGCCAAGGGTCATTTTTCCTTTCAAAAAATAAGCATTTTTTTGAGACTTTTGCTCAAATTAAATCCCCACATAGGAAATCTGCATGTCATTTTTTATACATTTATACGTATATTATAAGTATGTGACTTCCATAGACATCAAAATCTCTCATATAAAAAGTAAAAGCAATAGTCTATGTATCATATGACATTTTTTCCTCCACGTCGAATTTGAGGCTGGTACCACATAGTGCGGTAAAATTCTATCAAAGCACTCAAAACACGTTTAATGTGGATAGGCCAACTACATTTGGGGTGGGAGGTGGGGGTTCAATCCCCTCCAATTGCACTTTGTACATCTCCCTACCAACTAGGTAGAATGGAAAAATTGGTCTTTGATCACCATATGTTGCTGACTCTAGGCCAAAGTGTGGGCTTTAGGGTCCATTTAAACTAGTTTCAATGTTGTGGTTTAGGGTTGTCCCTTCCCAAGCTCTACCCTAGTGGGTCGTAAGGCTCTATAATCTTGACCATACCAGATGTCTAAGTCATGATTTGTGGGATAGAGGGGTCCCCTTGAAATTAAACCCACCTGCACGAGTACTTTTAAATTAATTCCAATTCCTAAGGAAAGATTAAGCATTAGACCCAACTTCCTTAAAAAAAACGAAATCTATTGCATGTCATTTTTTAGACATTTATGCGTATATTATGAGGTCATGCCATGTATAGACACGAGAATTCCTCATATCAAAAGTAAAATCAATAGTTTACCTTTTGTCCTGCATATCACGTTTAAGGCTTGTACAACATAGTTTGATAAAATTCTATGAAAGTGTCCAAGCACGTTTCATGGTGTGGATATGCCAATTGCCTTTGGGGTGGGAGGTGGGGGTTCAATCCCCACTAATTGCACTATGGACATCTCGCTATGGACTAGGTAGAATGGAAAAGTGGGCCTCCAGACACTATATGTTGTGACCTTTGGACCAAGCAGACCTTGTTTCTAACCTTCCAACTCATCTAAGCTAACTTCAATAGGCCCTAGGGTTGTTCTTTCCCAAGCTCTACCTCTAGTGAGCCTCTGAGCTCTTGAATGGTAAACGTGCGAGGTGTTTAACCCTTGCTTTCACTTGTGATTTCCAATGAATTCAAAGTATTTGAGAGAGATTAGCCTTCTGGTCGAACTTCCTTAAGAAAAGAATTATATCAAAGTAACTTGAAGAAGCAAAATTTTGTCTTTCGAAGGTGACCCCTTATCACTTCTAATGTAAATCCTAGCCATGGGGTAGCCACTGTGTGTTGTCATGTCCTGTTGCCCGAGGGGGCTTCTCTTTCTTTGCTGTCTACGGTTTTTGTGGCTACATTGAGCTCTTTTGCATTTCATTAATGTTGTTGCAAGATGCTTTGTGTAAAGGTCTGGCTGGAACTTCTTCTCTACTTTCACACACATATGAAGATCCTCATAAAGGCATAAACCTTCAGTTGGAAAGTTTAGTCCGCAAGCCTTGCTCTTTGCCTATAGACATGTACACGAGTGAATAAAATGGACTAGCTGAGCATGTTCTCCCTGCATTTGCTAGAGAGCAAGTCCTATGTACAAGCACTTCAGATGCAGGAACAAGGGTTTTTCTCAATGTTATCAACCAAGAGCATCTAGGTAACCCTAAACCTTTGGTCAATAATTTAGTAAGGAAGGGGAAAGACAAAATGGATATTGAAGAGGAGAATGCTCACCTCTTGGAAGAAGATTTGAACAATACTACTGACTCTATCAATTTAGACTTAGACTTTGAAGATGGGGATGATAGTACCCTCATAATTGAAATCACTTCACTTGGAAACTGGCATAATCGCCTAACGGAGAAGGTGGTTATAGGAGTTTGTCATGGTCGTTGTCCACTACAACATATGGAGGGTATACCGAGGCTGCTACCGAGGAAAATGAACGGGCATAATTTTTCCGCGACCTTGGTGTTATAGTCGGTATGCACATCAAAAACATAACGTCGATATGGGCGCCCGTATGGGTGCCGGTATGGGCATCGGTATGGACATCGGTATAATTGTCGGTATTACCAATGCTCATACCGACGCCCATACCAACGGCTCTACTGGGCGTACCGATGCCCATACCGACGACTCTATTGGGCATACCGACTCCCATACCGACGACCATATCTACACAAATATTTTTGGGTAGAGTGTGTTGTCTATTGATATAGCATGATGTTGTTTAGCAAAAGACAATACATTCTACCCAACTCTATACCGAGTACATGTGTTATGTACTCTAATGGCAACCAAAACATGATTATATATGAGCAAAAATGAACCATGAATCATGTACAAAAAGTTGTATATTCCATAAATGAAAGATGTACAAGAGTGTGACAAAGCACTTCCATATAGGAATCGAATACAAAATTATGGTACATCATTGCCACATAAGAGTGTAGCACAAAATTGTGGCAATGTGAAAAAACACTTCCATATAGGAATTGAATACAAAATTATAAGACATCTTTGCCACATAAGAGTGTAATACAAAATTGTGGCAAAGCATATATGTAAGGGGATTAAAACATTTACACCTACAATCCTACAACAAAGCATGTGTAAAATGAGATGAATTGACATTACATTTATAAACAACAACTAAAAACACGAAACCAAGCTATAAGTTTACCTAATCATAGAATATTCTCCCATTAAATGATTGCACCGTGTCCCTCTAAGTCTTGCAACAGTGCAGCCAATCCATGACGATATCCGTAAGATTCTTCGGCTTAAGTTAGAGGAAGACCCATTGCCAACTCCTATAATAAATATTCAAAATGTTAGATGAACATGCATGATGTGCTAAACACAAAAAAATTCAATAATTAACATGATACTTACAAATTGGCAACGCATACTGTCGTATCTGCCGCTACCTAAATGCGACGTTCTAACCGTATCCAAATGTGTGGCCGCCGCATTCTCTTTGTTGACGATATCGATCAGGAGTATGTTGTTGCACCTCCTGAATTGATTCCCACTCTTCATAATCTAACCACACAGGCTTCGGTAAGCCTGCTCTAAAAGCATCGCGAGCTTCCGACCGTCGATGAGACATCACCTCGCATGCCGTATGCTGAATCCATTCCGAACTCACAATAGGATTCCTAGGTGCTGGCCGGTACTCTTCATATATCGATTGTGTGATATTGTTTTCAGAATCCCTATCCTGTTCGCTCCATTTCAACATTACAGAATGTCCAAACTCTATGGCGCAAAGTTGTCGAATGTGTTGACGCATTGACTTCCCGACTACATCCATGACTGTAGCTCCATTACGTATATGATATATTTTGGAGTCGTCATGGTCATGCACTCCCCAAGATGTACGTGGAGATCCCATCTGATCCAATGTGAAGACTGTGTATGCATATACATGTGTGTATGCATATGCATGTTTTTATGCATATGCATGTTTGTATGCATATGCATGTGTGCATGCATATGCATTTGTGTGTATGCATATGCATGTGTGTATGCATATGCATGTGTGCATGTGTGTATGTGTGTATGCATATGCATATGCATGTTTCTATGCATATGCATGTGTATGCATATGCATGTGTATGCATATGCATGTGTGTATGCATATGCATGTGTGCATGTGTGTATGTGTGTATGCATATGCATATGCATGTTTCTATGCATATGCATGTGTATGCATATGCATGTGTATGCATATGCATGTGTATATGTGTGCATGTGTGCATATGTGTATGCATATGCATGTGTGTATGCGTATGCATATGCATTGTGTGTATGCATATGCATTCTGTGAATGCATATGCATTTGTGTATGCATATGCATCTGTGTATGCATATGCATTTGTGTGTATGCATATGCATTTGTGTATGAATATGCATTTGTGTATGAATATGCATGTGTGTATGCATATGCATGTTTGTATGCATATGCATGTTTGTATGCATATGCATGTGTAAGCATATGCATGTGTATGCATATGCATGTGTATATGTGTGCATGTGTGTATGTGTGTATGCATATGCATATGCATTGTGTGTATGGATATGCATTGTGTGCATGCATATGCATTTGTGTGTATGCATATACATTTGTGTACGCATATGCATTTGTGTATGCATATGCATTTGTGTATGCATATGCATTTGTGTATGCATATGCATGTGTGTATGCATATGCATGTTTGTATGCATATGCATTTGTGTATGCATATGCATATGTGTATGCATATGCATATGTGTATGCATATGCATTTGTGTGTATGCATATGCATTGTGTGTATGCATATGCATTGTGTGTATGCATATGCATTGTGTGTATGCATATGCATTATGTGTATGCATATGCATTGTGTGTATGCATATGCATTGTGTGTATGCATATGCATTTGTGTATGCATATGCATTTGTGTGTATGCATATGCATGTGTGTATGCATATGCATGTGTGTATGCATATGCATGTTTGTATGGATATGCATTTGTGTATGCATATGCATTTGTGTGTATGTATATGCATTTGTGTATGCCTATGCATTGTGTGTATGCATATGCATTGTGTGTATGCATATGCATTGTGTGTATGCATATGCATTGTGTGTATGCATATGCATTGTGTGTATGCATATGCATTTGTGTACGCATATGCATTTGTGTACGCATATGCATATGTGTATGCATATGCATATGTGTATGCATATGCATATGTGTATGCATATGCATATGTGTATGCATATGCATATGTGTATGCATATGCATATGTGTATGCATATGCATATGTGTATGCATATGCATATGTGTATGCATATGCATATGTGTATGCATATGCATATGTGTATGCATATGCATATGTGTATGCATATGCATATGTGTATGCATATGCATATGTGTATGCATATGCATTTGTGTATGCATATGCATTTGTGTATGCATATGCATGTGTGTATGCATATGCATGCTTGTATGCATATGCATTTTTGTATGCATATGCATTTTTGTATGCATATGCATTTTTGTATGCATATACATATGTGTATGCATATGCATTTGTGTGTATGCATATGCATTTGTGTGTATGCATATGCATTTGTGTGTATGCATATGCATGTGTGTATGCATATGCATGTGTGTATGCATATACATATGTGTATGCATATGCATTTGTGTGTATGCATATGCATTTGTGTATGCATGTGCATGTGTGTATGCATATGCATTTGTGTGTATGCATATGCATTTCTGTATGCATATGCATGTGTGTATGCATATGCATTTGTGTATGCATAGGCATATGTGTATGCATATGCATTTGTGTGTATGCATATGCATTTGTGTATGCATATGCATGTGTGTATGCATATGCATGTTTGTATGCATATGTATTTGTGTATGCATATGCATTTGTGTATGCATATGCATGTTTGTATGCATATGCATTTGTGTATGCATATGCCTGTGCATTTGTGTGTATCCATATGCATGTGGATTTGTCTGTATGCATATGCATGTGCATTTGTGTATGCATATGCATTGTGTATGTGTCTATGCATATGCATTGTGTGTATGCATATGCATGTGCACTTGTGTGTATGCATATGCATGTGCATTTGTGTGTATGCATATGCATGTGCATTTGTGTGTATGCATATGCATGTGTATGCATATGCATGTGGATTTGTGTGTATGCATTTGTGTGTATGCATTTGTGTGTATGCATATGCATGTGCATTTGTGTGTATGCATATGCATGTGCATTTGTGTGTATGCATATGCATACGCATTGTGTGTATGCATATGCATTTGTGTATGCATATGCATGTGTGTACGCATATGCATGTTTGTATGCATATGCATGTGTGTATGCATATGCATGTGCATGTATATGCATATGCATGTGTGTATGCATATGCATGTGTGTATGGATATGCATATGCATGTGTATGCATATGCATATGCATGTGTATGCATTATATGCATGTGTGTATGCATATGCATGTTTGTATGCATATGAATGTGTCTATGCATATGCATTGTGTATGTGTGTATGCATATGCATTGTGTATGTGTGTATGCATATGCATTTGTGTATGTGTGTATGGATATGCATGTGCATGTGTATGCATATGCATGTGTGTATGCATATGCATATGCATGTGTATGCATTATATGCATGTGTGTATGCATATGCAGGTGTGCACGCATATGCATGTTTGTATTCATATGAATGTGTGTATGCATATGCATTGTGTATGTGTGTATGCATATGCATTGTGTATGTGTGTATGGATATGCATTGTGTATGTGTGTATGCATATGCATTTTTTTATGCATATGCATGTGTGTATGTGTGTATGGATATGCATGTGTGTGTTTATACATATGTGAGTGTGTATGTATATGTATCTGTTAAAAGCACTTCTGTCAAGTTGCTTTTAATTTCGTTTTGGGTTCTTGGGGATGGTTAGGGGTCTGACAGTGCAAAGGCGCTTTATTTAATTTTCCCAAATTAACTATCCAACTAACAGTAACTATACTTTCAAGGCAACAACTTACGCTACAGAGTTACTATTTTCTAGTTACGATTATCTTTACACAGTAAACTTATCACGTGAGTTAACAATCACACAGTCACACAGACTTATTAATGTGAATGTAACATTAGTGTGTTAATACTTAATACTGCAATTCAACAAAAAAAATACAGTACTGAGGAATTCTGTAAATCTGCACACGATCTTCTCAGCACGGTCACCCAGACAGACAGTTTGGCGAACCCGTCTCTCCTTACCGAAGAATCACCGTAATGCCTTTTCATTAATGGGTAAAGGTTACATCTATTCACTATGCCTTTTCGATGCCTACGATATATGAAAAATACAATCCAATTCCGGCGACCTAACATTGGCACGCCCAATGGACTCGAACCCAAAAAAGAAAAATACATCTAAGGCTCATCAACTATGCCTTGTATGTACAGTGTTGTGGCTAATTTAAATGGTCGAGTCATCTTTTGTTTCAGGGAATCCAACATAATCTTCAATGTGTTTAGCTTTACCAGTTGTGCATTTGTTCTGACTGAACTTGCCACAATAACTTGACTCATCAGTAACTCTGTTTGTGTCTGCAAAAATGCTTCTTGTAAATAGAATTCATTGGCTAATGCAACATCTCTGCTCAGCCTCATATCAGCAATTTGGGCATAAATTCTGGACAATCTTTCTGCTTGAGCGCCTAGCTACTTTTCTCTGCATTCTAGCTCTTGAGCTTGATATTGGATGGTTTTGTAATACACATCCATTTATTTCATAATGCCTTCCATCTCCTTCTTTATTTGAAGTGTCTGGCCCATCTGTGCTTCCAATTCATGACTCTTCTGAAAGAGTTCGGCAGATACAACCTTTAATTCTTCAGTATTCTGCATGGCCAAATCTTCCGTTTCTTGTCCCTTCTGTGTCACTAATGCAAGAACTTCACGCGTTTCTTCCAGTAAATTGCCTAGAGCAATTCGAGCATCGTCTTTATCCTGCACCAATTGTTTTAACTGCTTTATGTCTTCATCACAAGTGGCTAAAAGGACATTCTTTTCATTTAACTCAGCAAGTGTTGCATTGCATTGGGCAATCAGGTTGTCCTGCTTTGCGATCCGTGCTTGGAGTTGTTGAAACTGAACCTGTAGAGCATGGTTCTTTGCTTTGATTGCATTGGCTTCTTCCTGTAATGGGGCAATATCCGCTTCAAGCAAATCGACTTTGCCTTATAATTCTTGCCAGATATTCTCCGTTGCCAACTTCATTTGAAGAGGTAATTGCTAAGAAAACTGGATCAAGAGGCGACCCATAGATTCTAGTTCGCTAAACATAACGGTCAGAGGAGAAATAGCAGGAAGTGGTTGGAGTGAAGAGGCGGAAAACATATGAGGGGAGGGTGGTGGAGAGTAGTCGGGAGAAGATGATAGAGGAGTGGGTGTGTCGGGAATTACATTGGCGATTGCACTAGTACGTACTGCAATGGGCTTAGCAGAGTTAAGCGGCGGAGGAAGGGCAATAAGAGTATTCTGCAACAGGACTATTCCGATCATATTCTGACTTGTCGCCTCAGTGTTTGCGATCACTACCTCAGCATTAGCAATTACTTCTGTGATGATTTCAACAACGATCTCCTTCACAGTTTCCTTATCTTGCTGATGAGAGTCCGCCCGAGAAGAGACTTCTTTGGATTCTTCCAGGTGTGCACCTTGTTCCTCTTGGTTGAGTGGAGAAGAGGGAACTCATGATTCGACATGGAGGGAAGTGGCAGTGTCGTGGAAGACTTCAGTTTCGTGCCCGATGTTGGAGCTTTGCACCTGAATTTCAGAAGGACTAATGCATCTGCGTTTGTGGCAAAATAGTTGAAGCAGATCTTCATCGTCATCATCCTCATCCTCGAGCATTTGAGTAGATTCTTCATGTAACAAGAAGGGAGCGGTTGGAGGAGGTTGTGTAGCTTGGATCACCGGAAAGAGAAAAGTGAGGATATGGGGTAAACGGGAATGAGGAAGGTCACTCTTAGCAATTTTCTTGGTAACCGTCACGCAATCATAGTGAATACGCCGAAAAAAGAAAGATGTGAAATTTATAGGCTCACGGGACGCAGTATCTATCATCAAATAGAATGATCGAGAAATACCATATGTGTGTTGTTGTAAATTCAGGATGGCTACCAAAAATCGCATAGCTGTACGCTCTGGTTCAGGTTTGCAAAGAATGGCATACTCATTAGATGAGTGCTGGGAGAACAATTCTTTCATGGTAGCCATGGAAAGAAGTGGACCATTCTCCAATCCTTCCCGAGGGAGTCGAAAAGCTTCAACAAACATAGCTAAAGTAATGACTACATGAGATGGTAAACAAGCAATGGGCCAACACTGCTCTGTAACACGTGTGGCAGCGATGGCAGAAATGATCTGCGCATGGAATGGGTGACACTCCACTCAATGCCAAGGCAATTCAGCGAAGGCCAATAGACCACGAGTGCGCAAATACTCATGCACTTCTGGAATGAGGCCCGCATGGAAGGTGGCGACATTCACAAGTGCTTGCATGGCGCACAAGTAAACACGAGAACATAGAATACAAAGAATGTTCAATCACACAAACACAATAGCGATTATCAGTGGAAAGAACAAGATTAAGTAAGAGCACAGACAAAATTAGGCGGCAAAAACCCTAATCATCACTCAGTATTGAAGAGATACCCTTCATGATTATGGCATGCATGCATGATAAGAAACAGTAACACACGGTGGTGATTAATCATATTTAGATACCAAAATGAGGAGATTACGAGCAGTGGTCAACCGAAATACGGGGATAAAAAGAAAAACAAGTGACTCGCGAAAAAGAGGTAAAAAACTACGTATATTTCATAGGTCATCAGACGGCTGGTGATATGGGCGAAGCTTAGAACCATTAATCACTTTTGGAAGGAGAACACCGGTTAAGGTCACCAACCAAAAAGTTGTTGGTCCCACTTGTGCAACAATCCAGTATGGACCGAACCACCGTAATTTAAATTTTTTGATAGAGTTGTTGGCTTTAGCATTATAGAATAAAACAAGTTGGCCAACCGTAAAAACAGAAGTTTTGAGGAAACGATCATGAGTACGGGCTTGATGAAGTTGAACTTCTTGAAGAATCAGGAAACTTCCCCAGCGTTGTTCATCCAATGAGTGGAGCGTATCCAACCGAAATGAAAAAGATTCTTCCAACAACAATTTCTGAGCTAATGCGATGCGCAGACTCGATACCACTACTTCCATTGGCACAATAGCTTCTAGGCCATAAGCCAGTTTAAACGGAGTCATTCCAATAGCCACTTTGTACGTGGTCCGGTAAGCCCACAAAACTACAGGTAAGAGATGATCCCAACGTTCTGGCCATTCCAAGATCAATTTGCAGAGCATATTCAACAAAGTCTTATTGGTAATTTCAGCCAGACCATTAGCACGCGGATAATAAGGTGAGATGAATTTGTGTAAAATTTGAAAAGTCTAAGTCAGTACTTGCATTAATTTGTTGGCAAAATGTGTTCCTTGGTCCGTCACTATCTCCAGAGGTAATCCATATCGAGGGAAAACATCTTTCATCAAACATTTGGCCACCAAAACAGCTATGGCCGAACGTAAAGACCAAGCTTCTGCCCATCTAGTGGCATAATCTATACAAGTCAATATGTATGGATTGTTGGTGAGGGTCGCTGGTGGTGTTATTGGTCCAATAAAATCTAGACCCCACTTCTGAAAAGGCTCCAGAGGTAAGACAGGTTGTAGCGGAAAGAAGTGTCGTTGCAAGGGCTATCCAGACCGTTGACAGACATCACACTGCATCACAAACTGAACCACATCTCTATACATTGTAGGCCACCATAGCCCACTTTGTAGAACTTTTGGGTGAGTAAGATAAGCTGCGAAGTGTCCTCCAGAGGGTAATGAATGAGCCATGGCAATAACTGACTTATTGACGCAGGCCCCGATCTTGCAACCACCTGATTGGGAACGACCATTCCATGTCTTTGTGGATGCATCAGATATTGCGATTGGTAGTGTCCTCATGCAATAGATTGACAAATGGTTTCGGCCTCTGTACTATGCAAGCCGCCAATTAGCTCCTGCGGAGAGAAATTACTCTTTGGCAGAACAAGAATGTCTTGGTTTGGTATACTCTGTTAAGAAATTTTGGCATTACTTGCTGGGCCGTAAATTTACTTTCCATGTGGATCATGCTGCACTGGTGTACTTGGTTTGGCAGCAACATTTAGGTGGTAGATTGGCAAGATGGGTTTTACTATTATAGGAGTTCGATTATGAAGTTATTCATCGACCCAGCACAGCACATGTCTTGGCAGATTTTCTATCTCAACTGGATTCCGGTGAGTCTTCGGTAGGTGTTGATGACACTACACCGGTGATTTACATCACCGAGACAACGCTTGAAGAATCTGCAGAACTTTCAATGGCTCCTACATACTATGATAAGTTAATGAATGTTCTCATTGACGGTTTTCTCCCTCCTAATGTTCCCGTTACTCTACGCCGAAAAATTGAAGTCTACAGTCGATGATTTCAAATGCACTTTGGCACTCCTGAGTCCATTCGTACTTCCGCGGAGCGCTGGTCATAAGCCGATTAAGTGGTGTCGCTAAATGAGCTAACCACCGTAAATGTCTGCCATGCCACCGGATTTGGCCAAGAAAGCATATAACTTCTTTCGGTGTCTTTGGAACTGGTGCCTCCAACATGATTGCTACTTTATCCGGATCTACCTGTATTCCTTGTTTAGAAATGATGTGACCAAGCAGTTTGCCATAGGAGACCGTAAAAACTAATTTGGTAGGATTCAAACATAACCCATACTCTTGGCATTTTTCAAAATAGCACCGTAAATGATATAGGTGCACCGAAGTGGCACCAAATAAGGAAAAATCATCCAAATATACTTGCATAAACATGGTCAAGTAAGGTGAAAAGACTTCTTGCATACATCTTTGGAATGTACTCGGGGCATTTTGTAAACCGAACCACATTACGGTGCAAGCATAGATACCCCAATTAGTGATGAATGCTGTCTTCGGTATATCCTATTCTGCCATCCTCACTTGATTATATCCACTATAGCCATCCAGAAAAGAATACATTTCGTGACCTGCTACCCTGTCGAGCATTGCATCTAGAAAGGGGAGAGGGAACGGATTCGGTATAGTGGCGGCATTGAGTTTCCAGTAGTCGACACAGATACGCAACTGTTTATTTTTCTTCGAGACGATCACTATTGGAGAGATCCACTCATCATGCTCAATTGGTACAATAAATCCCACCTTCAATAAACGATCAAGTTCAACTTTCACCTGTGCCGCATAATTAGGATTCATCCTGTGACTAGATTGTTTGATTGGCCTCGCATCCGCTTTGAGCACTACCCGATGTTGATAAATCCGTGGGTCAAGACCTTTCATGTCTCTATAATCCCAAGAAAAAATATCTGAGAATTCACGCAGGAGTTGTACCAAATCATCTTGGAATTCCTATGCTAATCCTACCTTAATTTTTAGAGGCCTTGGGTTGACCGTGTCGCCCAAGTTGTACGTTACCAATTGATCTTCCGGTACATAAAACTACCGGGTCTTTACCAAATCATCAGCTGACTGCAGTAGTTGTTGTAAGGTCGCTTCATCCATTGCTAAGCCATCATCTATTTTTGCTTCTCCGGTCATTCGAACGATCGCACAAGCTGCTGGACTTCAATTGTCTGCTATCGACTGTGAATCCATAGTACCTAATGGGATCAAATCCTTATTGGTCTTGAGGACAACCTCTTCCTCATCATCAGATAGCCCATCCAACATATGGACTGGCTCTACTACATATGGCCGTGCGTGTAGATCAGAGGGTTGCATAGCATCCAGTGCAACTACATATTTCCGGTGATTGTTCTTAAAAATTAACTCTTGAGTTGACCAATCCTGCACAACTTTGGCTTGCTTGAGCCATGGTTGACCGAAAAGTAAGTTGTAGTCGAGGCTAGATTCAGGTAACTCCAAGACTACAAAAGTCATATTAAATGTAGCTCCCTACAGGGTTATCGAGATGTTACGTACTAAGCCCACCGGATGGACTCGTGATTGGTCTGCCATTCGCACAAAAAACTATACGGGTTCAATTTGGGTCCAACCCAATTTCTTGCAGAGTGCGGTTGTTGCAATATTCACACCAGCCCCGCCATCAATTAAAACTTGGGTAATCTTCTGGTTTTTATACCACACGGTGATCAATGGGATTGAATGATCCACCATAGAATCCATCTCCGCTTGTATGGTCGCAATCGCCAGAGTACATGAAGATCCACAACTAACATGTTGTTGGAATTGGTGTCTTACTCCTGGAACTAAGGCGAGCAACTGTCCAAGAACTCGAGTAACAAACAAGATGTGCTCCTAAAAGGAATCTCTAATCCCTTTGAAGTCTTGGATGAAGTAACTAATTCTAGTTTTGTAGACTATTCTAGAGGAGATTCAGAGAAACAATTGGGTTTTCCTATCTGTACTAATGAACATAATTGTGAGGGTAACCTAAATCATATTATAGAATCAAGTTGGAAACAAGTAGGTAAAAAGAAACAACAGAGAGGTCAAGTTTTGCCAACTAACTATAATGACATTCTGACTTCTAAGGAAAACAATGTTGGATTATCTCATCACTCTAGGGAGATATTTGTTGCACAATTCAATAGAATTAATGAAGAAATAATAAACAAATTCCATGCTATTATTAATAATTCTTCTTATGTGTTTATGGATTTGTCAGCTAAAGAACTATTGGAGACTAAGGACAAAGGAAAAACCAACAGCAAGAATGCACTCAAAACATCTGGCTCTATTATTAAGCCCCCCAAGAATCACAGAAAGTGATTGGTTCTCTAGCTATGTCTCAGCTTGCTTTTCCTTTTGATACATTAGTCTGATATCCTTTTCAATTTATTAATGGATTTAGTCAAAATCATTTCTCTTAATACTAAAGGTCTTACTCAACCGAATCTAGGTAAGGTTCTTACATGGTGATCAACTCTCTTGATAGATTAGGGAATAAAGACAACGTTTTACAAGGTAAAGAGAAAGACTCTCGGTATGGCATGGTTAATGTGCACAATCGTCTTGATGTTTCTGTCAATACGGGTCACTATTGGAATAATAGAAGTCCTAATAACTAGGTACCAAGAATTATGGCGTAATAGATGTGAGCTTGACCACTCTCTTCAGTTATCTGACCATGTTCCCCTTACTGTTAAGCTTTATAGAAATAGTGCTGATTACAAAGCTGGATGGCCTCACCTAGACTCATCGTTACTTAAGATACCTTGTGTCAAGAAGCAAACTATATATAAAGTCCCCCTCTTCTAGCATGGGAATTGGCTATCAAAGAAATACAAAAGTTATTCTCTTAACTAAAAAACACAACCAAAAACATTAGAAACAATAGAAGGATGATGGTTGTTAAGGAGATAGCTGACAAAGCAAAGAACTCTAACTGTAGCAGTTCTAGTACCAATCAGAATGTCCTTGACCTCCATAAGAAATTAAGATATGATGATTATGTCTTAGCTAGTGGTGCCCTTGCCTCATCCAGAGAATTTTGGGTGGGGAAAGTGGATAAGCCCAATAAACACATGTTTGATCTCATGAGGAAAAGTAAAGCTAGTGATTTTATACCTATGCTTAGAAAGAATTCAGGAGGACTTGCTACTTGTATTAAGGAGAACTTGGAGGAGGCTATCAGCTTCTTTACAAATTTTCTATCTATGCCTCCCAAGAGAGGGGAGCACATTGAATGGGATAGGGCTTATGTTTCCCTTAAAAGGAAGAACATGATTCCTTAGAGCCTTGCCTCACTCATGGATCTCCCTCTCTCTATCTGTGAGGTTAGAGAAACCATTTGCAAATTGAAACATTGTAAGTCACCTAGATATGATAGTACTCTAAATGTTTTTTTTCAAGAACTTAAAGAAATGTTGGTGCACATTATTCTCTTGATTTGGCAAGAAGCCGCTAGAAGAGGTGCTCTTTCTACCTACATCAACACTCGAGTGATTAAACTTTTGTACAAAAAATGACCTAAGGATGAACTAAACAATTGGAGACCTATCTCTTATCTGACTTCTATCTACAAAATCTTTGCAACCTCCCTTGCTAGAAGATTGAGCCCCTTAATGGATAGTATCATCCTTCTTGAACAAAAAGGCTTCATTAAAGATAGATTTATTCTTGATTCTATTATCTCCATTTGGGAAGGGCTTGACTATGCCAAAGAGCAGAATTTAGACACCTTCTTCTTCAATTTGACTTTGATAAAGCTAATGATAGAACTGGTAGGGATTTCATCCTGCAATCCCTTCTTGATTTTGGGGCTGGGAAGAGATTTATCAAGTATACTAGTGTCCTATTTGGTAATGCATACTTTAGAATTACCATGAATGGTAAAATTTCTGATCCTTTTAGATTATGTAGATCTATAAGGCAATGTTGTCCCCTTGCCCCACTTCTTTTTGCCATACTAGTGATGCCCTTGGGTGGTTAGTTAAAGACTATATAGACAAAGGCTACATCAAAGGTATTGAAATTCCCAATTCCCCATCCCAAATTAGTCTTCAAATGTTTGTTGATGACACTAATATGATAGTTAGTGCTGATAACTTCTCTGTTAAGAACTTTTTGAATTGCTTGAATCTATTTTAAATTTCTAGTGGTTCAGTTGTTAATCATAAAAAAATTGGTTTCTTTGCTACTGACAATTACATTCTAGATTGTGCCAAACATGTAGGCTGTGAGATCATCAAGAAAGGTATGATCTTTAGACTTTTGGGCATTCCTATGGGATTTAACAACACCTTTGAGCAGACATGGAATTGGATCCTTGAGAAATTTTCTAGTAAAATATTTAAATGGATTCCTTTGCAACAAAATGTCTCTCAAAGAGCTTTTGCTGTATAGCATTATATATTTCCTTCTCTAACTTATTTTTTTGCTTGTTGGAAGCCTAACAAAAAGCATGTCGCTAAAGCATGTTACCATTAGTGTCCATGTGAAAGGCCAAATGGCCACTAGACACTTCTTTGTATATGTTGTTTAATAAAACATATAGTGGCATGGTCACTCACACACTATAAGTTTGTCTGCATTCGTAAAACCTAAGAAGTCTGTGTTCATGATTCTTGTGTATTGTGTTTTTCTATGTATTCTATAGCCTCTATGCCGAGTATCATGTGTGGCCCTAGGAGCTCGTTTTTCTACTCCCACGATATCATCCTCGAGCTTTCGAGAAGGAGAGTGCACTATGGTGCATTGCCATCCAAATACTTCAATGGTCTCAGAGCATTTAGTTGCAATGGATTTGTTCCTTTTGTGCGAGCGAAGCGAGAAACCACCCATCGATGCAAAGCTTTCTCCAAGGCTTAGGATTAAGGCAGCAATATCGTAGAGATTCTCATCTCTACTCTTGCCTTTTCTTGCTTTATTATTATTCAAAGTAAAACATGCAAAATGGAAATGATGTGATAAAGAGGAGCATGATATCCATTTCATACGCATTGAATGATGCAATTGAAGAGACATATTGAATGGAGTTCTTCCTCTATGGGACTCATTAAAGAATATAATTCAGATTTGAAGGATGATAAGGAAGCACTGATTTGAAGGCAAATAGGCATTGAAGGAGGCTACACATACTTGAAAGAGGACTACTCTATATTTGGTGGAAACCCATCTATAAGTTCATGTGTATACACACCTATATAGAACCATATGCCTAAGAGTTCATATTATATGAACTAAGATCACAATGTGAAACCATATAATTTTAAAAGCTAATTAAGTTTTCAATCCATAATCTAATGGCAATAGTGATGCAAAAGAGAAAGGGTTGTGCATATATAAAACTAGGAAAAAAGAGGTATGGAAGGGGAGATAACTGAAGAGAAGGAGTCCAGCTGATGGTTGAATGGCGGGAAAGTTTGGCACTTCAGTATATGATTTGGCAGACAAGAGGAAAAAAGGAGGTCTGACCATCAAAATTAGGGGGCCAACTGAAGACTTGTTCGGGAGATAATAAGCACTTTTGGTTTTCTCTCTCTGAGTTTTTTTTTATATAAAGGAAGTTTGGCATTAGCCTACTGTCTCGGACTTGAATTAAATAAAGAAAAGTCAAGAGAAGGGGACTAGTGCCCATAGGACCCCCCAAATCCCACAAAACATTGGAAGCTATTACAGAGCTTGGATGGCATTTCAAAGAAGGTTAATCACCCTCTCATCACCCTCATGAGGGGCCCACTTGGGTTTAACCTTGTTATTGATCAAATGGAGTACTTGATGATGCCTTAAGGGGGGGAATTTCTTACAGTTAACAATCCTTTTGCCAAGGAGGAACAATGATTTCTCAATTGACCACTCTTTGGGGGAGTCACCGAAGTTGAAAGCACATCTTTCCTGCAACATTTTCCATAGGACCTCCCCTTTGATGGCATTCTAGAGAGTCACAGAGCAGTCGATCGCCTCTCCCAGCAGGGCTTGCTACCAACTGAGACATTTGTAAAGTCTAATTTTTTTTCCAACCGTCTGCCAGAGTTTGTTGGAGTTGGGGTAGGTAAAGAAGATGTGTGAAACATCTTCGATAGATCGGTAGCAACATTTGCACCAGGGAGGAATCCCACAAAATTTGCTAGCCTTAAGGTTGGTCCAGATTGCATGATGAAGAATTTGCCATAAGAGGACAAAATTTTTAATTTCTATGAGGGGGTGCCAAATAGCCATGAACTTCATGTCCCACCGAAGCCACATCCATGACAGGCACCACTTCTTGTTGAGGTTAACCTGATAGTCAATCGTTTCTTTGATGTTTGGGATTTTTTATAGGCTATTCGCATTGTGCCATTTGAGACCAAGCGAGCTCGACGTGTCATGTCCCATGAGAAGGCGAACTTTGTGTCCGTCCCAGATGAGACATCTGCTTTGCAAAGTGTTCCATTCTTCGTACGAAATGTTGACGCAAGGGTCAATATCCTCGAAGTTGATCGAGCGGTTGGTGTCTTGTTTCCAGAGATGTTTCCATTTTTTGAAGCCTTTATTCCATAACTTCTTGGAATTTTGAATGTTCCAAGATTCCACACTCTTGATGCCATGGATCGAAAACCAGATAGAGTCATTTTGTCTGATACCGACTGCCCACTTCCAGTCTTCACTAATTCTTGTGTAGCTTTTGACTTTATTCCAACTCTTCCATAGGGAACACATGAGATTAGAGCCTTTCAGGAAGACGGGGATCAGGGAAAACAACAAGGTCAAGATATCAAGGTTCTTCCAATTCGGGAAACCCATGAGAGCCAACTCATTCTTGTTTCTGAAGATCAGCTTGGCCCACGAGGCCTCCCCGTTGCACCAGGCCTTAATCATCCATTTGGCCGCCAGCTTGTTAGCCATGCACCCAATGTCCAGGATGCCAAGTCCCCCACTATCTCTATGGCTGGTGCAGATGGACCATTTGATTTTAGGCACCCCCCTCCTATTGTTGTCGCCCGTCCAAAGGAAGTTTCTACAAATACTATCCAATTTGCACAGATCTTGCTCTTTCAGTCTCCAACAAGAAAGGAAATAAATGGTAGATGATAGGAGGAACGTGTTGATAACCATAGCATGACCAACAAGATTGATTTGCATACCTCTCCAATAGTTAAGCTTGTTTTCGAGTTTGGCCAGCACCCAGTTCCACCGCTGTTCCATAGAGATGCCAAACCCCAACGGGATCCCAAGAAGCCAAAAAATTTGGACCTTCGGAATGATTTGACAGCCAAGATCAATGAGAAGGTTGGGTTGTGACCCAACAATAGCTCTAAAGGCGGTCTAAGAGTGGTTGATTGTGGATCCAGAGGCTTCAAAAAAAGTAGCCAGACACCTCCAGAATGTCTCTAGGCTGGTACTATCA
This sequence comes from Ceratopteris richardii, assembly GCA_020310875.1. NCBI lineage: Eukaryota > Viridiplantae > Streptophyta > Polypodiopsida > Polypodiales > Pteridaceae > Ceratopteris > Ceratopteris richardii. Next base: position 112,983,407 of record CM035417.1, on the reverse strand, counting down.
TTGTGAACAAACGCATTCATATCATCAGCAAAAAGTCTCATGGTGATTTGACTATGGTCATGAGGCAAGCGGAGGCCTTTGATATTACGAGCTTCCACCTGATGCTCCACCAGCCTGCTAAGCCCTTCTATGGCAATGGAAAAGAGAAGGGGAGCCAATGGGCATCCTTGTCTGATAGATCTTCTAAGTTTGATCACCTTCGAAAGTTTTCCGTTAATGTTAATTTGGGTCGATGCGTTTCCGAGAAGGGTCGCGATCATCTTGGTGAATTTCTGACTACATCCAAGATCTTGGAGTGACTGCAGAATATAGTCCCATTCCATCTTGTCATAGGCTTTATCAAAGTCCATCTTGAGGAAGACCACATCTTGTTTAGACTCATTTGCAAATTCAAGACCTTCCCAGATATCTATAATGGTTTCCAAAATTGACCTACCTTTGATGAAACCTTTTTGGTCCTCGCTTAACCACGCTCTCAAGTGGCAAGAGATTCTGTTGGCAATGACTTTGGCGATGATCTTGTATCCTCTTTGGAGCATCGTAATAGGACGCCAGTTCTCTATTCTATTCTTTTCCCCTTTTTTGTGTATTAACTTGATAATGCCATTGGTGAGACAAGAAGGAATCGCGCCAAACTTGAGTGCCTCTTAGCAAACCAGACGAAGAGGGGTGGCAACCACCAGCTTGAAGGATTTAAAGAACTCATTAGTGAGCCCGTCGGGTCTCGGGCTTTTACCAGAAGGGAGGGCATCAATGACCTCAATGACTTCTGCTTCAGAGATAGGGGCATGTAGCAGGGAGTGAAGGTTGAGTGGTATCATGTGAGGGGAAACCCTAGATATGGCTGCCATACAGTCCCTTCTATGGTGGGAGAGGGGTTCGAGGTCCCCAGGAGTCTCTTGAAGTGCCCTTCAATGATCCCAAAATTATCTTCTTCCGTATTGCATACATTGCCATTTAAGTCTAGAAATAAGCAATAAGAGGATCCATTCTCTGTTGTGTTTCCTTTTAAGTATACGGCACATCTCTTTGGTGGGTTTATCGGATTTGCCAGCCCACCACTCCTTGAAGAAAATTTGTAAATTTTTTCCTTTGTCTTTCTTCCTCGTATCTTAGTAGTGCTCTGATTTTTCCAAGACCTTTCTAGGCTTGAGATTTTCCTTTGTTCACTTCCTCCTTGAGCCTCCAGAGTCTGTGGTATAGAGCTTCTCTACGAGCCCGCCGTAGAGTCTTGAGCATCTTCCTGGATCTAATCATGATCCGTCGTGACTTATCGACTGCACTTCTCCAGCACTTGGCTAGGGACAAAATGGAGGCGAACGCCTCCTTCCACACATCAAAAATTTCTTGATGGACGGAGGGGAGAGAGAAGGAGGGCGCACTGGCATGGAACCAAGGAGCCTTACAGATCTTGGTGGAAGGTTGGAAAGTGATAACGATCGGGTAGTGATCAGAGATGGTGAGGTCGGTGCATTGTGAGAGGGAAGGGTGGCCCCACTAATGAGTAAAACTCTAAGAGATGTAGCATCTATCAAGTCTAGCTTTCCTGAGGTCCTCGCCGGCTTGGATATTTGACCACGAAAAGCCATTCGAGTCTTTGAATTCGACCAAATCCAAGTGTAGTTTGGTTTTGTCCCACGTTTCTTTCTCCCGACTATCGATGACCCTGCCCTTGCCCATCCATCTGTCCATAGGGTCGTCCACCATGTTGAAGTCACCACAAATAAGAAGGTTGTGGGGGAGCGAGTCGAAGGAGGCCGAGGTGTTCAGTCTCTCTAACTCCCCATTAGGGTCATACAAAGAAACTAAAGTAAAACAAAAAGGAGCACCAAAAGAAACAGCAATCCATCGATGGCATTCATTTTCAATGGAGTTCTCAAGCTTTTTGAACCAAAATTGATTAATACCGATTACCGTTCCACCGGACCCCCGCTGGTGCGCCGTTGAAATCCAAACATGGGTCGAGGAGACATGTCTAAGCCGTTTCTGGAGGTCTTCTCCGTCAATTTTAATCTCTTGAATACATATAAATTTTGGGTTTAGGCTAATGTCACAAAGCCATTGACCAATGATAGTCGTTCCTGAGGGGTCGGTAAGCCCTCTAGCGTTTAACGAGATGATGATCATTGTCGTAGTGAGCGCTCTTTGCGGGAGGGAGCTTTTTCCTTTCTCTTCTTGGATTCATCTTTCTTTTTCGCTGGGATTGGACCCCGAATTAGCAATAGGTTCTTGTAGGGGCTTTTCCAGGGTAACTCCATAGGTTGTTTTCCTTTGTGGGATGCCTCCTGCTCCGAAGAACTGGCCACTGTTTTCAACACCGTTTCCGGAATAGTCGATCCGATGATGCAACTTTCACTATCCATGTTATCTTCGTTACTAGTAGTGAAGCCGTCTTCTTTGCTTGTAGTGTAACCCTCCTAGGAGGTTTCTTTATTGTCAGGGATCTCTAGGGCTTTGTCGTTGGTGTCCACCACAAGTTGGTTCCCACCTAGGTAGTCAAGCTCATTGATCTCATCCACATCGTGACTATCTGCTCAAATCTACACTGCTTTGTCCCTCGTCATTGAGTCGTTCTCTGGCGTCATCTATGTAGTTCCAACGTTAAGCACTTTGCAATGGACATATTTCGCTTTGCTAAGAGGCAAGAAGGCGATAACTTCTGAATTACAAAATCAACAATGTTGCTAGTTCATATGATTAGCATTGTGATTCCCTTTGACACACTCTAGTCCTTCCTTCGATCCCTTCTGCCATCCGTTTGATACGATGTTGCTCTCATGTTCATGTAATAATAATTACGGAATTGGAATCTACATCATCTCTGTTCGATTCCCTCTGTTGCTATGTGGCCTTTGTTCTTCTGAAGCATTCCTTCAGGAGGGAGCATAAATCACAAGAAAAGGTATTGAGGGCTTCCTTTGCTTGAGAGGTATCATGTCGGAGACGTATTGTTAGGGTTGAGTAATTCGCAGCACAGGATATGAAACAGGAGAATCGGAAGGGGATGAAGGTCCAGTGACCATTGAGTCATTCGTTATTTCAAGTATTTGTTTGTAGATCAACGGGAAGTTATAGGTTTGGTAAACGAAGGGTTACACCGTGTTTAGTATGGGGGATTCAGAGTTATAGCCATATTTATTTTCCTTCGTTGTTGGATTGCTGAAGTGCATCTAGTCCTGCCACCACAATACATTTACTTCGTGTGAATATGTCAGTAAACGTCTCGCTATTAGCACTCAGTTTGCAAGTTAAACTTGTTTGACATTTTTCTTTCATATTTTAAACTTTTCGAGTTTCACATTGATTCCGAGTTTGATGCCGCTGCACATATCGCTATGCCGATGAAATGACCTTTGTACATTCAGAGACCTTCTCAATCAATAAGCTCGATTGCTCCTAGTAGTAGTGCAGTTTAGCATTAAAGTTGATCTTAGAAGAAATTTACTACTAATAATCGTCTGATGCATCATGAGCATAGGTATTACGCATCAGTTTTGAGCTCAATTTTTCTTTATCTTTTATGTGCTTTGCCTTTTTACATCCATCTTTTCCGCATTTGAATACATCCATAAATTATTAGAATCATCCTTGTGCTACGCTGTAGTTTGTATTGCACTGGTTCATTCAATCTCACTTTTGATGCATATGACTGTCGCTAACAAAACAGAGAAGGTTGAGTAAATTCTTTTTGTCTGTTTGAATATATATATATATATATATATATATATATAAGTGGTTAAGATGAATTGACCAGATGTAAGCAGCGATGTTAATTGAATAAATACAGGTTTTGATACCAATAAGGATGATCTGAAATTCTTAAAACAATTTGGTGACGTTTGACAACACGCAAATAGCTATGTGCACAAGCGATTTGTTCATAAATGCATGGACTAACATTGCATTTCTTTTTGTCCTTGAAATTGATGTTGGTAACTTATTTATACGCAGATCATATACTTTTATATTACAAAAGAATTCAAGTCCTATAGCTTACTTCGGTCTCAAGAACAAGAAAATTTTGATTCAATTTTTTTAGAATAAATAAATATTACCTTCGAAAATTGAAAGTATTTATGCAAGAAAATTGTAATCTACAAAATAACAAATATGCTGAGAAAATGATTATTTTCTATAGTTCTTGAAGCAAGGATATGATTTTGCGATTGACCATTAAAAATTTTTCTGAGTTTATATTTGCTCTTTGAGTTCTTTGCTATCACCTAAGAGTGCTCCAAGCACTCGGCGTGCATCGTAGGATTTGGCGGTTGGCTTGATCCACCAACTGAGCATCCATATACTTTCAACATCTTTTGAACGCGACGTGAAGAATCGGTGTTGCAACTCAGGTATCTATTTCAAGTTTCTCTTTGCATATGCACACATACGATTCAACAATTGTTGCAGTAGCTTCTACAGCTTCTACATCCTTGGGAGCAGTGGGTGTTTCTTAAAACCTTGCAATCTTTTGGGTGTCGAGGGCTGATCTTTTGATTTGAGCACCTCCACGAAGATTGGCAAGTGGGGATCCTCATCACACCACCCCTCTCATCAATAATTGAAAACCCGAACGATTGCACTCACACAAGATATGATTAGAAAAAGTTGTTCTTAGGATTTTATCAATTAATAAAAAATGTATTAAGGTTCACATGTGCATGAACTTTGAACCTCTTCCTCAAGCCAATTCCATGTATTCATATTTTACATTCATTATATAAGTGAACAATGGGCAAAAAGCGTTTTTCAAAACACACCATACAAGACATAGATTCTAGTATGGAAGTAAAGAAATTTCCAGAATATGATGAGAAATTTAAAGAAATTGAAACAAAAATAATTGCATTTGTGGATGAAAAGCTTCACTCAAAGATGGACTCATTAACTTCATGTATCATAAAAATGGCTCCAATATTGAAAGAAGCTAGTGATGTTATTCATTCGTTGAATACAAAACTTATTGGAATTTACAAGAACCTGTTCACTATGAACTTTCAAGTTTGAAAGAAAGTATGGATAATCTAGAAAATCATGTGAAAGAAATTTCAGCATTCAAAACTATTAGCCATGAAATTTCAAGTTTGAAAGAAAATACTGAAAGCCTAACCAATCAAGTAAAAGAAAGAGCTACATGTGAGTGTAAATATAAACATCAAGTTGGAGTTCAAAATATATCTACACATTCTATTGACCAAAACCCTTTACTAACCATAGAAGATTCACTCCTAGTCCTTTACATAGAAGACCAAATAGAGTCCATAATCAAATTGTTAGATGTTTCTGGTGTGACCAAATAGGACATATATATGGGAATTCTATAGCATATGAGAATGCATGTAGATAAACGTTAGTACTTGAGATTGAACGAAAAATATGTAATTATCATAATCACTTACCTCTACATTTGAATTTAGGTAGAGGTGGTATGAGAGCATATTTTGACCACTCAAGAAGTCAGCCAAGATCATTAAATAGATTGAAGAAGAAATGGAAGCTAAAGAAACATAAGAATAATCAATCTAATGATCATCAAAGTAGTTGTGCAACTAAAAAAAGAAGAAACCACCATAAGTGTGAATCAAGATGAATCAGAAAGATTTGAGAATTTCTTGAATGAACGATTACAATTAAATAAAGAAGAGCATGAAAAACCAATTAAAGTGAAGAGTAAGGAAGATGGCACAACCTATGTCCAACTTAATGCAAAGATTTTATATAATGATAAGGGTTTTGATCCTAAAAAGATTAAAAGATTTAAGGAAGAAAATACAATCATATTCTAATTGAAATTCCTGAAGATATTAAAGAACAATAAGATGATGAAAACATAAGTATGGAAAATGACAAAGAAAGTATGTCAAATTCTGAACATGAAGATCATACTAAAGAGTTAGGAATTGTTGATAAAGTCATGAAAAAAATTGAGAGCCATTTTTCAGATTTTGTTGTTCCTTCGAATATGAAAAAACAAACTCGCAAGATAATATTACAAGAAAAATTTGATGGAAAAGAAAATTCTTTAGTTAAGTTTCGAAATGCCTACTAATGCATTTTGAGAATCTATTCTGTAGGTTTTGATGAATATTAATATGTCAATCAGTTGCGAATGAAAACAAAAACAAAAACAAAAATAATGAACGGGAGTTTTTACTTTCTTCCTCATCAAAAATGTAAATTATGAATGATCATGGGAGTTTTTTTTTTGAGGTGCTCATACTAGTGAGCCAAAACCTATATATATATATATATATATATATATATATATATATATATATATATATATATATATATATATATATATATATATATATATATATATATATATATATATATATATATATATGTGTGTGTGTGTGTGTGTGTGTGTGTGTGTGTGTGTGTGTGGCACAAAAGGATGAAATTTCCTTCACATGTGCTACAATAGTGCATTCGGAGGCTGAAACGAGCTTAGATCAAAATTTTCACACCACAAAATGACGCTTGTTTGAACTCATCATCGCCTTTAGCATGCTCACCAATTTTCATGCGATTCTTAGACTATGATCGGAGGGGTGTTAAAGATTCCCTTGATGAAACAATGAGCTACTCTGATACCAATTCTTCGAGTTTTCGATTTGTGGAAGCACATGAAAAACACAATGAAGAAGAAGAAGCTTGGAGGAAAACACACAATGGTGAATGTATTATCAAGTGAATGTACAAAGATTAGTAACTTGTTAGGTTTATAGGTGTATATACAAGTGGGGCGGGGGGAACCTCCTAAAGAGGGAAAAAAGTGCCCCAATAGTCCTAAGTATGTTCACACACAGCACTACCAAAATATAACAATAATACACATATTCATACAGACGCACATACACATCCACATACGCACACATACATGTACATTTATACACATGAACACACATACACACACACACTATGCTTACATAATCATATGCACACACTCACATATATAATCTCATACATGCATATACAAAACATTTACACACACATATACACATACATACATATACATACACATATACATACCATACACTATGCATACAATTAACCTTACATTTGTGTATGTGCATGCACATGCACATGCACCTACACATATACAACCGTATATGCATATGCATACACAAGCTTGCATACATACATACATACATACATACATACATACATACATACATACATACATACATACATACATACATACATACATGCATACATGCATACATACATACATCAATATACACCTACATACGTACATACATACATACACATATATAAACACATACATACATACATACATACATACATACATACATACATACATGCATACACACATACATACATACATACACACATACATACATACACACATAGTTGTTCAAGTACAATTCATATGACCTGAATGGTATGTTAAGATAGGGTAGTACATACATACGTTCAAATTTGGAGCTTTCTATATGGTATTTACAATTTCATAAGGTAAAATCTTTATTGTTCAAAATTATAAGATTTTAAATATATATTATTTCTTATATGAAACATATGTGTATTTGCTAAAATATAGTATATAATGTATCTAAAATTATGCACATAAAATCGATAAATTGTTATATTAGGTATTATGGATGTATAAAATAATATCATTATTCATGTTCCATAACTCATTATTCATATATGACATATCTTTACCTATAATTATATAAATTTACCATTTACTTAGCATATATAGTCTACTATATAGCATATACATACTACAATTTACATGCAAATTACAATTTACAATGGGCAATACTATATTGCCAATATACAATGTGGAAAACTAGAATATAGAAAGTTATGGTTTTATTTGTGCATCTCATCACCAAAACTTACAATAAATATTGATAAGTTATAAATACTTATATTTAGAAATATCCTTCAAAACATATTATACTTTTTCATCCTACATACTTTATTTTCATGCCCTTTTTGCACAAGACCACATGGTTGAAATAGATACACTTCTTCATGTAAGTCACCATTTAGAAATGTAGTTTTAATGTCCAATTGATGTACATTCCAACCATGATGAGCTGCAAGTGCAAAAATGCTTCGACATGTGGAAGTAAAGATCTCATCAAAATCAATTCCTCTCTCCTTAGCATAAGCTTTCGCAACAAGCCTTGCCTTATACCTATCAATTGTTCCATCAAGATAATGTTTCATATTGTATACCCATTTAGTGCCGATGACCTCTCTTCGTGGAGTCAAATCACGTAAAGACTAGGTACTATTCTTCATAATAGCATCATATTCAGATTGCAAAACAACCTTCCAATTCTTTGAACTTTGTGCTTCATCAAAGAAACATGCTCATTATCATCACAAAAACTAGAGATAATAATTGCATAGCAATTTGATGGAAATAAAGCACATGAGATAGCTTGACAATCTTGAACTACATATGTTTAATCACTCACAGATTTCACCTAGTCTAAGTACCAAACACATGATTCTACTACATGCTTACATTGCTCATGAGAAGATGGTTCATAACGGCAAAGAGTAATAAATGCACATTCTTCATTTTAAACAAGATTAAAAGAATCTTTTTTAGGTGTAGAAGCCTGTACAACAACCATTCCAACCTCCTTCTTTGCCTCTTTTACATCCATCTTTGGATAACTCCTTATGACATGATCATTTCCCTCTTAGTATTTTCGATACTATTTCTACTTTCTAGTTTCTTCTTATGTTTATCTTCCTTCTTCAAGTGTGCAACATTAGCACATTTTTGCTTACTAGTAGATGAGCTCTATTTATCTTTGCACTTTTGACTAGCTTAGAAAGCTCCATCTAGAGAAAACATAATTGACTTGTTCTACTTGGATTGATGTTCGTGCAAAAAAATAGAGAGTAGCCCCTCAAAAATTAACGGCGGCATTTTTCACAACCTTTCATCATCATTCAAAGAGTAGAAGCAAAACTCTGTTATGAATCTAGAAAAATATTAAAAACACTCTGCAAAAGTGAACTATCTTATAAGACCTAATCACCTGAAATCAATTTCTCCACCAAATCTTTGATCTTTATAGAAAATTGTTCAAAGAATCTCCCTCATTCATATGCTCACTCTCCAACTATTTTCGAATTTAAGCAACATGAGCCACATTTCTTGTGTGATATAAAGTAGTAAGTATATCCTTAGCATCTTTTGTTATCCTGCAAGAGTGAATGATAGAGAAATCTATCAGTATATAAGCTTGATCATCTTTTCCATCCCAACGAAGTTGTTGTATAGTAGGTGGAGTCAAAACTACAACATGTCTACAAAATTGACGATTTTCACCTTCAATGCCATCTCCATCACCTTCAATACTTGTATTTATAGGTGTAATATGATGTTCTTCAACACCCTGCACAATATTCCACAACCCTTTTGCTACTACCACATGATGCATCATATATGTCCACAACCACTAATCAATACCATCAAGCGATCATGAGGAATCTACTACTAGAGTTTGATGATGATGGGAATGTCATTACATGAAGAGACATTCTACTCTCTTCTCTAGATTCTTCTTCACCTCACCATTCCATTGACATGTATAAAGAAGATTGATTATGATTCAAATGACGGGCATACAGATATAGTAGCACACTAGCACCAAACACAATCCACAAACATTGGACTATTGATTATTTTTTGTATCTTCATGTTTCTTTTGTATCCACATTCCATCCTCCTAGGTTGACAATTAGTTGTAAGGTGGCAAGACCTTTGTCCATTTTGTCTTGCCTCATTTTGTATGAAATTATCATATATCAATATATTCCATGTATCGTGGCATTATGCCTATGTCAAATTTTTAATCTTATCTAATCTTTTCATATAAATACTGTTATGGTGACTCTTGAAGTTTAGACTTTAGTCTTTCAAGCTCAAAGTCACAACTTACAAATGATTCAATGATGAATCATAAATGTATATGTAATGCGTATTACAAAATGTTTTATCCGTATAGTGCATGTATGTACATTGCATGAACATTCAATCATCACACACACACACACACACATATATAGGATGCACCTTACCTCCACATACCATTCAGTCTACGACCTTACATGCACCAAATTAAACGCATGTAACACACCAGATTGATATATATATATATATATATATATATATATATATATATATATATATATATATATATATATATATATATATATATATATATATATATATATATATATATATGTATGTATGTATGTATGTATGTATGTATGTATGTATGTATGTATGTATGTATGTGTGTGTGTTTATCTATATATACATACACACATACATACATACATACATACATACATACACACACACACACACATATATATATATATATATATATATATATATATATATATATATATATATATATATATATATATATATATATATATATATATATATATATATATATATATATATATATGTGTGTGTGTGTGTTTGGCAGTGCCCGTACACACACACATAGATACACACACATATGTACTCCTCTCATGTAACCACTATTTCAACTTAATCAAAATTCCTATAAATACATGCACTCTATGGACTGTCAAAACATGAGTGCACGGGAGGAGATTGCACCTAGTACGGCGTTCTGTCTCATCTCTTGGCATGTCTATTTCTTCTGTGTGTTTTCAATATTCATAACCTCCGTGTGCGTGTGAGATAAGATCCTGATAACAATGGTATCAGAGCCTTGCGCACAACACTACGGAGGGGTTTGTTTCTATTCATTTATGCGATTGATCTCTGTTTCACTGTTCTCTGTTCGCGATCCAATTCCGATTTTGACTTTGATTCTGATTCCTTTTTTGTTTCCGTTTTCCTTTCCATTTCCATTTCCATTTCAGATTCTCATTTTGTTTCCGTTTTATTTTCGGATTTTGATTTCTGTTTCTGTTTTGGTGTTTCTTCCGGTTTTGATTTTTGTTTCAGTTTCTAGTTTCTGTTTTTGTTCTAGTTCTAGAACTAAAACCTACATTTACACCTATGTTTAGTCCTTCAGCTTACTCCAATGCATCGACTAAGGCATAGAACTTAGGCATAACTAAGGCATTACTTTGGCATCTTTGGCACCCAAGGCTCTTTTGGTGACGAGTGGCTACACACGAACCAATTTTAATCTATGAGTGGTAGTAAGGAGTTTTATATTCACCAAGGTGGTAGGATTTGAACCCACAACCTCACTCACACAAGGGAAGCGTTTTACCACTACACTATCTCTTTGTGTTGTCATTATAGCTCTCTTTTCTTATATTTAATACAACTTTCATCTCTTTCTTAGTTTTTCAATTCCCAAGAACAAACCTTCCTTTTACATTTTAATTCAAGCAATTTCAAAAATTGTTCTACACATCTAGCAAGAGGGTTTTGTTCTCTAAATACTCGTGGACCCAACGAACACCATAGAGGATTTCGGTGAGTCACCTCTACCTAAAGTAACACTCGAGCAATAGCTCAAGCTCTTATGGCACGAACTTCAAGGCGCTTAGAACGAGATCCAACAACGCAAGGAAGTGCTCTAGAAGATGCAAACTGATGAAGATAACCTTATGAGGGTGGTAAAAGCTATTGTCTTTGCCCAATCAGATGGCACACATTCCAATATTTGTGTTAGAAATTATGAGTTTCTATGGTTTGATGGCCCTAAGGAGGGCCCTTTAGTTCTTTCATGGTTGTCAGAGTTTGACGAGTTTTATACTGATGAAACATATGCTAAAAGTGAAAAAGTCAAATTTACCACTAACTTTTTAGTAGGAAAAGCTCAGTTTTGGTGGAATGATCTTTGTCATAGTGCAGATTGTCCAACCACATGGAAGGGTTTCCAAGATAAAGTGAAGGATTCTTTTCTATACCTACAGCTGTACCTACATATTTGATGATTGTGGGCTACATTTACATGGATAAAAGGTGATACTTTTACAACCTATAAGGACTAGTTCTCCCAATATCTAGTATTGTTTTTCCTCTTTGAAGATGTTTCTGGTGATACTATGAAGACGAAGTATGATGATGGTTTAGAGAAGGATATTCAAGCAAAGCTTCACTCATGGCAACCTATCACTACAACAGATCAACCGTATACCCAGGTTTTTACCAAGGGAAATGAATGCATGCATTTTTGCCTCGACGTTGGTGTAGGTTTCAAAATGCGCATCGGTATTAAAATGCCAGTATGGGTGTCGGTATGAGCATCGGTATAAGCATCGATATTACCGATGCCCATACCGATGGCTCTGTTGGGTGTACCGTTGCGTATACCGATGTCCGCTAGGTGTACTGACGCTTATTCTGATGACATTACTAGGACTACCATCGCTTATACTAACGACCCTATCTAGAAATACACTCTGCCCAAAAAAAAACCGAGTACATGTGATGTGTACTCTAATGTCAACCGAAATATGATTTCATAAAACAAAATATTATTGGACACAAAAGAGATCATTAGAATGAACCATGAACCATGTACAAAAAGAGTTAAATATTTCATAAATCAAGCATGTACAAGAGTGTGGCAAACCACTCTCATATATGACGCTTTTACAAAATGTCGCAAAGCAATGCATTGCCATATTAAAATCAAATACAAGATTTTGGTGTGCCACTGCCATACACATGCAAAGAACGTTCCATATCAACAGTCCTGCAACAAAGAACATTAATGAAATGAGATAAATTCACATGAAATTTACAAACAATAAGTAAAAACCAAGTTTATAAATTAATCACCTCATCGCAAACACTCCCATGAAACGACCGCACCTCATCCATCCAAGTCCTCCAATAGTGCAGTCAATCCATGGTGATATCCATAAGCCTCCTCCGTTCGTGTTGGAGGACGACCCATTGCCAGCTCGTGCAAAAAATATACAAAACATTAGAGGAACATACATGAGAAACTTAACATAAACAAATTCAATAAATCAAATGGTACTTACAAACTCGTGACGCATCGTGTCATATCTGCTATGGAGGTGATCGCAATCCGGGTGGATCGGGTCCGGTCGTGGCACACATAGGGTGTATGAAGCTAATGAATGTTGGATGGTTTAAGGACATGAAAGTGAAATTAATTTTGAGTATGGAGAAGAGAGAGATGTTGAAATGATTATGGGAATGGGAATGTAGGAGTGCAAGTTAGATTTATGAACATGAATGATAAGAATGAAAGAGAACCATACACACGAATCAAATTTGGAAGGAAGAATGGTCCATTGAAGGAGCTTCTTAAACACTTCCTAATTCTAATCCATATGCATAGTCTTCTTTGGATGATATGTATGCATGACGTGAATAGATGGAATCCTTACACATAAACCAGTTTTGAAAGGAAGAATGGTCCAATATTGGAGCTTCTTATACACTTTCAGAAACTAATCAATATGTATGGGTATGTATGGATTATATGCATGCAAGTGAATTATGATGATAGATTTTACTCACAAGCTCAAAGAAACATCCTCACTGGTTCAACGCAATACTGCGGAGCCTTCTCACACATAGAAGAAATAGAAGACATGTAAAAATACTTAAGAGACTGAGAGAGGAGACAAGAGACAAGTGACAAGTGACATGAATTAAAAGGATTTGAATTAAGATACATGTATAAGATCATCGTGGTACGTCAAGCTAGGCAGTCTACTGATCAAAGGTGGTTCCGACCCTCAAACCATGACAGTTCAACCGAATGTCACACGTAAGAAGGTGAGTTCCACTCCAGTGACCCTATGTATGTCTACGCTCATAACGTCTAACTAAACAAGTCTAAGACTCATTAAAATCAGCTCTAACTCACTCACACACTCCACCGAGGGTGAGTCAAGATAGAGATGCTAGTTTCAAGAGCCTATCCTAGATTGGAGTTCTAACTTAAATTTGAAACTAGGTACTATACTCATACTAGCTCACCTTGGATCCTCACTCGCTCAATCGAGGGTGATCGTCTCAAGGAAATCGTAAGCTAGCATGAGCCCTATGGATGCCTAACAATGATTCTCTAGGAGTTTGGAGGGGGGTTTATATAGTTTCTTGAATGAATTTGGGCCCATGGATCTAGAGAAATCAACTCTCAACTCTAGGATCACTACTTTCGATTACAACCATTTGATTAATCAAATCAATGGCTTGGAATTGTTCTTTCTATCAAATCTAGTGTAAAGGAGTGAAATTTAGGTGCCTTCATTCTCCACCATTGGATCTGGGGATGATCTGGACCGTCGGATCAGTGCTGACATCAATTCGGATAAGATAAGCGACTATTTTTGGAGAAAAGCTGCATTATTGATCTTTGATTGTCAAAAAAATCTTCTTTTATGGAAAACCTCGTGGATCCTGCTTGCTTTAAGCATAAGTGCATCTCCACCCTTGAATATGAGCTCATCTTGATTGTACAACATGGCTCAATCAGCTTTTGCCATGTGGTGGCCCTTCAACGCTTCAATTTGCTTAAACTAGAAAACTGCGGTGATCTTGAAAACTGGACTTTGTACTCTTTGACCCTCCAAATAGGATTTGATGAAGATGAAACTTTTTAGGACTATGTTTCCAAACATCTCCTTTAGGAATATGCAGAAAAAACTCCCATCTGAATCTCCCTTGTACAAGTTTGACTACATTTGGAAGCTTGCAAGGTGGCATTAAGGCGTCTAGGAAGCTCTGATAGCCTTGAAAATTTGTACAAATATGTAGCCACATATGATCTTTATACATGCCAAACCATATGGCTAACATAAATTTCTATACAAGAATTTGTAGGGTCAAACTAGAAAAATTACATTTTTACAAAATGAACATAGCATATCAATGTGCTACAAAATCCATTTTCTGCTGAAATTGGGGCTATAGACTGCCTTTTACAATCTTTACAAGTATATGAATTTTCATCTAATTTGGTGACAATGAAATTTTTGCCCTAATTTCCCAACTTTGACCAGCTTTGATCAACTTTGACCGCTACCATGGACTTTCTTGATTTCTTTGAAACTTTGTATGTGACCTTCCTTTGACATCCTTGATGCATCCTGGACTTCTCGGGGAATTCTGGCTACCTTCACCAAATATGTTTTTTGTAGGCCTTCACAAGTGAGAGAGGAGAGAAAATCTCGACGACATTCGCCCCCACTAAACCTGCCATTCCTCCGGAAGCGCCACTCTAGCATCTGTGAAAAAAAAAATGTTCCAGGCATCAAATTCCTTTATAGGCAATATAAGAAACATGGAAGGAAAATTGATTATATGCATGAATAAGTAGGTAACGTGACATGAAGCAAAATTTGCATGAAAGAAAGAATTGAAACAGGCAACATGAATATGCATGAACAAATAGGCAACATATATGAAGATGAACAAGCAACATTGGCAACAAGAAAGAAAAAAAACAAGCATCAATATGAAGTGGAAGTGGATATATTGAGTCGTTTTAAGCATCAGTTCCTCTCATCTTGAAGAAAATTTTGTACCTTTTTCATAAAGCAATCTACCTTAAATATGATTATAAACAAAGATTTAGGATTTTCAAGAGACATCTTTCATCTTTAGCTTATTTTAGATCAAATCCTTTCCTACATAAATATGAATATGCTCTTTCTCTAATAACATGCAAGGAAATCTAACTAAACTCCACTAATGCATAAATCTGCCTATATAGCCCGTGATTTATTCTACTATGCCTCTTTATCCTCCTTTGGCTTGCTCTTTTTTTTTTTTTTTTTTTTGATGATGATGATGATTCGGCAACTTTATGGTTACGATCACTTTTTTTTGGGGTGGAAGAAAGTGTAAACTTCTTGGTAACATGTAGCAACTTCTTTTTTTTTTTATGACGGGGAAAAATTAAACCCCGATACAAGGTACAACCATTTTTGATGACGGAGAATAGTCGTTTAAACTCCGATACAAGTGCTGTGAGATGGACTAAGGATGTAGAAACATGCAATAGCAGGAGCTAGGATTTCAAAAATTATGCTTTCGATATAGGATACATATGCATGTTTATATATAAGAGTCATGTCACCAAAATAAACCTTCAAATCTACATGCCCTATCTTTCCACAATCCTAGATTATAATCAATTCCTTAGTAGATAAGTTACTACTTAAGATACAATTTTACACAAGTAGAGAAATCATCATTTGCCCTTTTTGACTCAAGTGATGTGGATATGCAATGCGATGCAAAGACCGAAAAAAACATGCATGAAACAAGCATGGAAAAAAAATAGAATGAACTTGGAAAAAAACAAAGCAACATGAACTTAAAAAATTAATAATATATATATATATATATATATATATATATATATATATATATATATATATATATATATATATATATATATATATATATATATATATATATATATATAACATGGATACTCCTGTTTATGAATCGGCCTCATTGTTGTCATCTTCTTCAATGTCCTCATCCAAAATGTACTCGTCATTATCACGTTTCTTGAATAGCTTTATCCTTTTCCCTACAATCAAAGTTTTTAGTGCAACACCATTTAATTCACAAAGAGCATACGTACCATTGTTGTTGACTTTTGATACAATGTATGGCCCAAACCACCGTTGAGCGAGCTTTTTGCGTGCATCATATTGAGAGTCAAATGTACTATCATAAATGAGCACCCAATCTCCTACTTCAATTGGCTTAGGATGCAATCGATGAGTTTTATCAAAATAATGCTTGTTCTTCATTCTAGATTCTCTTAATTTTTCAACAGCATCATCAAGTCTTAATTTACCTTGTTCTAATTGATTAATACGCAAACTCAAAAAATCATTAGTAGACATGTTTTCAGACCAAGGCAAATTTGACCATGCAGAAATATGAGACTGAATTGGAAACAATGGTTTTTGACAGTACATGAGTTCAGCAGGCATATATCCAGTAGTACATGTGCATGTCATTCTATCTGCCCAAAGTGCAAAAGGTAAGAATTTAGTCCATTGTTTGATGTCACCATTACATGCTTTAGATATGGCTTTCACAATAGGTGGATGCCCTCTCTCTATTTTACCATTGGCCTCTGGGTTATATGCAGTAGTGAGAGACAAACGAATACCATGACGCTTAAAGAACTCTTTAGCTTCTCTCGCATTTAACTCTCCACGATCGGCAACTACTTTCTCTATGTACCCAAAGCGACTTATGACATCTTCAAGCAAGAATTTGCAAACATTGTAAGTGGTCTTAGATCGTAATGCACGTCCCTCTACATGATTAGTTAAATGTTCTCTTGCAAGTACAATGTAACGCATTTTGTCAATACCTTTAGGCATAGTTACAAGATCTACTACCCACTTGTAGTGAATACAAGGTGGATAAGTAGGATGCAACGGATCTCTATGTTTGACTGATGAATGAAGTTGACAAGTAGAACATGTAGAAACATAGCTACTAATGTCAACATACATCCTAGGCCAATAATAGGTACTTCTAATTTTTTCATATGTTCCAAAAAATCCTTTATGACCGGCCCATAATGTCTCATGCATTTCTTTCATTACTTGCAATTGAAGACCTCGTTTTCCTAGGACTCGTTGTGGATTCTTAACCTTACCCTTAGCATGTCTCCAAAGATAACCATTACATAGGAAAAAGTTATAAGCTCATTTCCTAATGTTACGGAATCTATTAATAGTCCAGCTAGGTAATGGTTGTAGTGTACTGAGATACTTTCCTATGTCTCTCCATTCATCTTCGTACTCAGACTCATGAAATTTCTCATACTCATATATATATGTGGAACATAGTCAACTAATTCACATTCTTTATTAGATCACTTTCAAGATCATCATCAAATCTAGCTCTTGATAACATATCAGCAACTGAGTTTGACTTACCTGAAATATGAACTAACTCAGGATTTATGAACTTAATATATGAGATCCATCTAAGCATGGCTATATCAGGAGATGAACAATTGGCTATCATTCCAATGAGAGGCCAACAATCAGTCTCAACTTTGACATTTGCACCAATGAAATATTCTTTGTCTGTTTTCAAAGCTGTTACCATAGCCCATAGTTCTCGTTTGATCTGTGGATATTTTCGTTGTGTTTCATGTAGAATTTTGGCACCAAACCTAATTGCATATCTATTCCCTTCACTATCATCTTGACTTATGACCCAACCTATACCAATAGGACTAGTATCAACAGTCAATATAATAGGTTTGTTAGCAGAATAGTCTACACGCTTAAGGATGGGAGCTTCAAGCAATAATTTCTTCAATTTACGCATAGCTTGAGTGTGTTTGTCAATCCAAATAAATTTTCGTTTCTTCCTCAACAAGTCATAAAGACAATCAGCAACATGAGCAAAGTGTGGGATCCAAATAACATAAAAGATGCAAGCACCAAGAAATCTACGTACCTCACTTACGGTGTTACATGTTTCAGAAATCTTGCTAATGGCATCAACTTTTTGTGGGTATGGCTTTCGACCATAATGGCCACATAAATGTCCAACAATAACTACCTCGTTGACACCAAAAACAGATTTCTCTATGGAAAATGTGAGACCTACCTCTTCAAATCATTGAAATATTCTTTCAAAATCAGAGATATGGTCAAGAACAAATTTACGACATCCCGATGAATCTAAAGTAATGTCCTTTACACGTTCCTCACTCCCTTTAATTGGAATATCATCAATGAATGGCATAGTTATATGAGGGATAAAGTCATGTAAGACCATATTCATAGCACTCGTCATATGAGCCACAGAATTAGTCGCTCCTTGAGGTAAAGTACACATTCGCACTAAGCCTAAAGGAGTTTTCATTGTGGTTATGTCACGACTATCAATTGCTAATTGGAATTGGTCATATCCCGAATATAAATCACCCATTGAATAGATAGAATGTCCTGAAAATGATTCAGCAAACTCATCTACAATGGGTCCTGTTCCTACATTCCTTATGGTGACTTTATTGACGGGTTGGAGATCTTGAATAAAACGTAGTTTCCCATTCTTTTTAGGCACAGTGAACCATCTGTTTGAGTAAGGTGCAAAAGATGGCTCTAAAATTCTCATGTTTATCTTCTCCTTAAGTAGTTTCATTAGCTCAGGTAAGTGAGCCTTTGGAACAGGTATAGGATGAAGATTCCATGGAATATGTGGAATAGTAAAGATTATCATGGGTGCAACTAGCTTAGGATCTACACAACCAATCTCATGAGGATACATAGTAAAGGCTTTTCCATGGCTACGTAAGACTCTCTCAAATTCATCTCTCTTTGCTGGCAAAAGAAAGTCATCATCTCTTCCAGTTTTCACCTGTTTGATTGTCTCATCCGTGAATGCATGTCCTATGTTTTTCTTATCCCGAAGAATTGGATCATTTTTCACATCAATAATTTTTTCATTACTTCCTTGAGGTAATGGTTGAGCTATGGGTTTGATTTTTTTGTCTGCAGTTTTGTACTTTGTTTCAACTAAGGCATCATGTGTTTGGTTAAATTTTGAGCACTTTTCAACATTGAGAGCATACTCTTGGATTAAAGCATACTCATCAAGGGAAGAAAGAAGAATAATATGGGAATTAGAATTTTGTTGAAGACATAACTCTAACTCCTCAAGAGTAGAGAAACAATGAGATGTCTCAATCACATGCTCAATGTTCTCATCATGTTCCATGATTTTGTTGTTTTTATAATTTTTTTGGGTTTTTTGGATAAAAGACTTGGACAATTGACTCTTATGAAGAAAATCTAATCTAGAATGTGGAAAAACAAAGTGACACACTATTGTAGAGGTTGGTTGGCTGCGAGATGTCAAACCAATATCCACTGTTGTCCCGCTCAACAATGGATTCTATCCAAAATTTTGATCATATGTAGCTCCAAACATGAATCGAGGTGCACAATCACTACAAGCATGCTCATGACCCTGAGTAACAATAGGTTTCTTTCTAATTGACAATCGATTCCTAGGATGATTCACTCCTACTGTCATGACTTGAAGTGATTGCATTCCATCCTTAGACTTGAATCTAGCATAGGTAGACCCATCATCCATGGCTTTAGTTTCCATACGACTCTCACAAATAAAGGGTTGACCTAAGAGAACTTCATAGGAGCAATTATCTTGAATAAAAAAGTGAAATTCTTATGTGATTCCTCCTATGGATATGGGCACACTAGCACAAGCTCCATACAGGGTACCTACACCATTATTTGCAGTTCTCATATGCCATCCACAATCTTTATCTATGGGCCATCGAAACTTATCATAGACTTCTCTTGAAATCACATTGATTTCAGAGCTGGAATCTACTAATGCATTTACAGTGATAGTGTTCTTATCATTTCCTATTTTAACATGCATCTCTGATGTACCTCTAGACCAAAATGTTCTTTTAAAGTGACTTTCAGGATTGTTTTCATGATTTTCATGATCAGATTGAATAGGTCCTAAGAAATTTTTATTAACATTTACTTCATCATCATCAAAGTCCTCTTCATCAGATTCATCAAAGTTTAAGGCTTCATTCATAGCTTGATCTTGATCTAGAGAATCTTGCATCTGAGTATCTAGAGTAAGCGGAAACCTCTTCCTTTTAATTAGGCCGATAAAGTTATCTTTAAAAACAGGCTTTGCAATAGAGAAAACATGTTCTAAAGACATAGTCACTTGACTCTTAAGCAAAATGTCATCTAAAATCTCCATAGGATCTATTTTTCTCTCAATTTCTGAAATCAAGATGGCTTTAGGTTTTCTCTTTGGTTTCTTTTGTTTTTGCTCAGGATCTTGTTTTTGTTCATGTTCTCATGTTTGGTCTTCAGTTTGTTTTGATTGTTCTGGTTTATCTAAAGGCTTTGGTTCTGTTTTTCTTTGCTTTGTCTTCTTCCCTTTTTGTTTCTCCTCTTGTTTTTGTTCATTGGGTTCTGATTCTTGTTTTTTATCTTTAGATTGTGATGTTTCTCCTTGCTCTATGATTGTTTCTATTCCCTCTAAGGTTTGTTTTCGAGTCACTCTTCTTTCACTAGGCTTAGCTTCATCTCTTTTTCGTTTTTCTTCTACATTGGATATGTGAGAAATAAGAGATTGATCTTCTATTGGTGATTCCCAAGCCGTTATTCTCCTAATCTCATCCCGTGCTCTTACTAAAGCCTCTATGGAAAAATCACCTTCCTTTGTGGGTTTACTTGATTCTACTTGTTGTTCATCAAGAGCTTCTAGTTTCACTCCTCTAGTTCCTACGTCCATTATGGTTATATTTTCATAATGTTTTTTCATTCCTCCCTTACCATAATTTCCTTGCAAAGGTAGCCTAGATCGATAGTCACAGATTTTCTTGTCTATGTCTATTACTAGTCGTTGCTCCTTAGCAGACTTCAATAATTCACAATCTCTCAAAAAGTGCTCTAACGAATCACACCAAGGACACCTACGAGGGCCACGCACAAAACCATTTTGATTTTGAGGATTTTGATTAACTTGTGGTTGGGAAATTTTTAAATTGAGGATTTTGTTGATAAGGTATTTCTTGAACAGGATAATTAGGATTTTGAAAATGCAATTGATGTATTTGAGGAGCTTGGGGAGCAACATGTGGTACTTGAGGTGCAAGAGGAGCTTCCATATTATACGGTTGATGATTTTGAAAATTTTGATTTTGAGGATTTTGAAAAGCTATTTGAGAAGCTTGAGGATACAGGTTTTGATACATTTGAGGATTTTGCACATGAGGATGAGGATTTTGCATTGAAGGATTATGCATTGG
Organism: Ceratopteris richardii; assembly: GCA_020310875.1. Classification (NCBI taxonomy): domain Eukaryota; kingdom Viridiplantae; phylum Streptophyta; class Polypodiopsida; order Polypodiales; family Pteridaceae; genus Ceratopteris; species Ceratopteris richardii. The sequence goes on along the minus strand of CM035417.1, from coordinate 112,961,613 downwards.
AGGAACTTGATATGCTTGAGTAGGAGATACTTGTGGATTTTGATTGGTAGCTATAACATGTTGATTAGGCTCTTGAAAAGTCATTGGGTTCATTTGATTTTGGAAAGTTTTGGTGTAATTAGATTGTAAAGCATCTATAGTCTTGGCCAAATTGGATTGTGTAGCAATAAGACTTTCCATTTGCTTAGTGAGAATATCCACTTGAGATTGTTCAACTACACTTTTATTTGGCTCTACTTTAAAACCTTGATTAGGCTCCATCATTTGAGAAATAGGAGTAGAGTCAAAAAGCATAGCATGGGATTGCTCTCTAACTTGCTCCTTAGTTTGTGGAAGGCTAGCTTGAGGAAGACTAGTTTTCTCATAAAGCATGGATTGTCTTTGATGTCTATGGGCTACAGCCTCTACTACTTTATGCACTTTTTGCCGATTGTCAGTAAGACCATAGCGCTTATTTGGTTTTTCTAATCGCCGTTCAACTTCCCTACGAGTTTCAGGATGAAGAAGCTTAAGAAAATTTATCACAAGATCAGGTTCCAAAGTTATCTTATCATCATCAGGAAGTTTTTCATAGTGTCTAATATACTCATTTTGTAAGTGAGTAATAGAGCTACTAGGCTTTGGAGAATTGACCCATCGTAAGAATCCATCCCGATTATGTTGGCTATAATCTTCAAGATAAAATTCTTTGAGAATCTCCTTTCTAAAATCACTCCAAGGAAGACTATCATATTGAGTGACACGGTTTATGATCGAGCTATCAACAATTCGTTCAAAGAATGATATAAAAAGATCTTCGGGAAGACCAAAAATCATAGCTTGCTCTTCAAACAAATCTAAGTAGCTTGTGATGTTGATGCCATTGAATTTTCCCTTCTCTCTCAACATAGAAGAGACTATTCTTTGGCCTTGTTTCTCAACAATAAGGGATTTCAATCCTTCCTCCATCTTATGTGAATAAGCAAGTGATGCACGATGCTCTATATCTCTCACAAATGCGTTTACTTCACGACGAAGATGTGCACGATACTGTGAGAAATCCAATGCAACACTCAAGACTGATGATGATGATATGATGAGGATGAAAAATATGAAACAAAGGATATGGATCACAACCTCCCAACAAGATCAAAAGCAGATGCCACAAAGCGTTTCACGTCGGGTTCAAATGTGGAGGTGATCGCAATCCGGGTGGATCGGGTCCGGTCGTGGCACACACAGGGTGTATGAACCTAATGAATGTGGGATGGTTTAAGGACATGAAAGTGAAATTAATTTTGAGTATGAAGAAGAGAGAGATGTTGAAATGATTATGGGAATGGGAACGTAGGAGTGCAAGTTAGATTTATGAACATGAATGATAAGAATGAAAGAGAACCATACACACGAATCAAATTTGGAAGGAAGAATGGTCCATTGAAGGAGCTTCTTAAACACTTCCTAATTCTAATCCATATGCATATTCTTCTTTGGATGATATGTATGCATGACGTGAATAGATGGAATCCTTACACATAAACCAGTTTCGAAAGGAAGAATGGTCCAATATTGGAGCTTCTTATACACTTTCAGAAACTAATCAATATGTATGGGTATGTATGGATTATATGCATGCAAGTGAATTATGATGATAGAGTTTACTCACAAGCTCAAAGAAACATCCTCACTGGTTCAACGCAATACTGCGGAGCCTTCTCACACATAGAAGAAATAGAAGACATGTAAAAATACTTAAGAGACTGAGAGAGGAGACAAGAGACAAGTGACAAGTGACATGAATTAAAAGGATTTGAATTAAGATACATGTATAAGATCGTCGTGGTACGTCAAGCTAGGCAGTCTACTGAACAAAGGTGGTTCCGACCCTCAAACCATGACAGTTCAACCGAATGTCACACGTAAGAAGGTGAGTTCCACTCCAGTGACCCTATGTATGTCTAGGCTCATAACTCTAACTAAACAAGTCTAAGACTCATTAAAATCAGCTCTAACTCACTCACACACTCCACCGAGGGCGAGTCAAGATAGAGATGCTGGTTTCAAGAGCCTATCCTAGATTGGAGTTCTAACTTAAATTTGAAACTAGGTACTATACTCATACTAGCTCACCTTGGATCCTCACTCGCTCAATCGAGGGTGATCGTCTCAAGGAAATCGTAAGCTAGCATGAGCCCTATGGATGCCTAACAATGATTCTCTAGGAGTTTGGAGGGGGGTTTATATAGTTTTTTGAATGAATTTGGGCCCTTGGATCTAGAGAAATCAACTCTCAACTCTAGGATCACTACTTTCGATTACAACCATTTGATTAATCAAATCAATGGCTTGGAATTGTTCTTTCTATCAAATCTAGTGTAAAGGAGTGAAATTTAGGCGCCTTCATTCTCCACCATTGGATCTGGGGATGATCTGGACCGTCGGATCAATGCTGACATCAATTCGGATAAGATAAGCGACTATTTTTGGAGAAAAGCTGCATTATTGATCTTTGATTGTCAAAAAAATTTTCTTTTATGGAAAACCTCGTGGATCCTCCTTGCTTTAAGCATAAGTGCATCTCCACCCTTGAATATGAGCTCATCTTGATTGTACAACATGGCTCAATCAGCTTTCGCCATGTGGTGGCCCTTCAACGCTTCAATTTGCTTAAACTAGAAAACTGCGGTGATCTTGAAAACTGGACTTTGTACTCTTTGACCCTCCAAATAGGCTTTGATGAAGATGAAACTTTGTAGGACTATGTTTCCAAACATCTCCTTCAGGAATATGCATAAAAAACTCCCATCTGAATCTCCCTTGTACAAGTTTGACTACATTTGGAAGCTTGCAAGGTGGCATTAAGGTGTCTAGGAAGCTCTGATAGCCTTGAAAATTTGTACAAATATGTAGCCATATATGATCTTTATACATGCCAAACCATATGGCTAACATAAATTTCTATACAAGAATTTGTAGGGTCAAACTAGAAAAATTACATTTTTACAAAATGAACATAGCATATCAATGTGCTACAAAATCCATTTTCTGCTAAAATTGGGGCTATAGACTGCCTTTGACAATCTTTACAAGCATATGAATTTTCATCTAATTTGGTGACAATGAAATTTTTGCCCTAATTTCCCAACTTTGACTAGCTTTGACCGCTACCATGGACTTTCTTGATTTCTTTGAAACTTTGTATGTGACCTTCCTTTGAAATCCTTGATGCATCTTGGACTTCTCGGGGAATTCTGGCTACCTTCACCAAATATGTTTTTTGTAGGCCTTCACAAGTGAGAGAGGAGAGAAAATCTCGACGACACCGCCACTGCCCAAATATGACAGTCCAACCGTATCTAAACGTGTGGCTGCGGCATCTCGCTGCTGGCGATATTGGTCAGGAGTCATCTCCTACTCGTTGCGAATTATATCCCACTCCTCAGCATCTAACCATACAGGCTTTGGTAAGCCTGCTCTGAAAGCATCACGAGGCTTGGATCATCGATGGGACATAACTTCACGTGCGGTGTGCAGAATCCACTCTGAACTGACAAGAGGCTGTCCATTGGCTGGTCGGAACTCGTGATAAATCGTCTATGTGATATAATTCTTCCGAGATTTATCTTATTCACTCCATTTCAACATGATAGAGTGTCCAAACTGTACGGAGCAAAGCTATCGTATATGTGCACACATTGCTTTGCCAGCCGCATCCATCACCGGAGCTCCATCTCAGATACTATACACCTTAGAGTTGTCATGGACATGAGCACCCCAAGGTGTACGTGGTGTTCCATGTGGTGTACCGCATGGTGTACCTACATCTAAGGTACTCGTCCTAAGAGTAGAAGCGGACGACACAACGTCCATCGCACTGCCTCCATAAAAATCGCCTCCTCGAGACCTACCTGTAGATCCACTCCTAGAACCTCCATGTCGAACGCACATGTCTACTACTAGACCTATTAGGGGATGGTTGAAAAGATGGTCGTGGTGGAGTCATAAAGCTATGAGACATACCTCTTGCGGGAGTAGCACCATCCACAGGAGTGACACCGGTAGGAGTGATACCAGCGGGAGTGACACCAGTGGAAGTGAGGCCGGTAGGAGTGAGGCCGGTAGGAGTGAGGCCAACAAGAGTGAGGCCGCCAAGCCATATACGTGGGAGGTACCTGAGAGATGAACTCTAAAAACTTCTCCTCTGTCATGGAATGTAGAGTGATTGGAGGAATGTCTCCCATCATGCTCTGTAACAAAAGTACTCAAATAAGTAGCATGTGATAATAAAGACAATATAGAGAAATGATAGTGTACAAAAAAACCTAGCAAAAAAAATAAACAAAAATTAGTACGTACAAGTGTTTGATTGAAAAATTCTCTAGTCTAGCATCCCCTTGGAGATCCGATGCATTGAGAATATCTATCTCTATATTGATGGCTTCTAAATCGCTTGCTATGCTTCTTTCTTCCTGATCATTGTCTATTGCTTCGTCTTCTCGAACAATGACCTCTTCTTCTCTAACAATGATCTCTTCCTCCTCAACTATTGAATGAATCTCTGAATCCACTACAGATGGACTTTCTTCTACATCTATGTCCTCACAAATTTTTCTACTATGTGAGGCGACTTGTAAAACAAATAGCCACTCTGGTTCTTTTGAATCTATTATAAAACAACTTGCTCACAGTGTTCGGGAAGTACAAATGTATCCCTTTCATCTGTCCATAATTTTGTGGAGTCGACTTGAAGCAAACCGCTTTTATCCTGCCTCACTATTGCGTTTCTTCTAGAGGTGACTACTTTGAACCATTTCATATAAAAAACAAAGTAATCAAACTTCCTAAAATATAGTTTCAAGATATCTTGAATCACACCACAATAATCTAGCTGGCCTTCTTGAGCATTATCATCTCTTGCACTTGCTCTACTTTTTTGCAAAAAGTTCACCATCACACCACTATCAAAAGTAGACCTATTTTTATTGATTTGTGCGATTCAAAAGTGTTGTCCATGAGACCATAGTGCACCGTATTTAGTATACTCCCAATCACATCCCTTTGCGAGTTCTTCTTCTTCTTTATAGATATCTTCACACATTGCCTTTGCTTGTGAAACTGCTGTATCTAGCCATCTGCTCGTTGGAAAAGGTGAAAGAGGTTGAAGAATTTTTGGAAGAGGCAAAAATCCTGTGGAACGATTCCTTCAAAACTGAGCTCTTTCCTTTGCATTGGTTTCCTTGGCAAGCTCATACTTTTCTAACCACTTTTGCATAGGCTCAGAGTTAAAGATGCAAAACTTCATTGCCTTCTCTCTGAAAGCTGCATCCAATTTTCTGTGCAATCCTTTACCTTGTCGTCTACGAGACGAACATCTTCATCATCGCTCCATAAGCGAGACATTTTGGGATCCAACATACGTAGAAGCTCAGTTATGAATACAAGAGACTCTTGTACAAGCCATCCCTCTGCCATGCTACCCTCTAGACGTGCTCTCTATCGAACAAACCCTTTTAATGTCTTCATAAAGTGCTCTAAGAAGAACTTCCATCGACTATGGATAGTTCGTGCTATTGCAACTTCATCTACCACATGAACTAGTAAATGAAGTTGAATAGTAAGAATACTTGTGGGAAAGTATTTCTCTACCATACAAACAACGTCGATAGCATTGAGTTTTGCACTCTCTATGCTATCTTTATTTATCTCTTTAGAAGATATCCACTGTACTAAAGAACTAATTTTATAAATGGTTCTTTGTACATCCTCTGAAAGATAATCTTTTAGGGCTACAGGGAGCACAAATTGTAAAAACTTGTGCCAATCATGAGACTTGAGCCCTCCAAGATCGTTGTTTTGTGTGAAAGCAGTCTTTAGACACCTCATGCATCCAGTAGGTGTCCGAAACTCTGAAATTGTTTTCTTCACTTGTTGCTCTTCCATCCTGAGAAGCACCCAAGGGGCTCTTAGTAACGATACTGTTCCGTTGGGCTTAGTAATTGCCCACAACTCTCGCATACGACCTCGCTCTTCTAAGTCCTCCCTTTGTGCTTTGCTTTCTTTCTTTCCGATCAAAGTCTTCCAAAGAATCTCTTCCACATTCTTAAAAATATGCATCGGGTCTACCAAATGATTGATCAATAATTCACTACAATAAGCAAGTTCATGAAAAATGGACAACCGTTTCTGACCAGCGACTAGATTTTATGAATGCCATAGTTGTTTCCAATCGCTAGCTTTCATTTCGCGTTGCGCTTGTCGACCAATTTGTCCTTCACGTAAAACATGTCCATCAGGTAAATATCTATGGTGTCCTTTATAGATAATTTTACGTAGTGCTTTGGAATAGCGTGCTTTGAGTCGCGGTCTGCATAAGGGACAAGCATGGTAACCCAAAATCGATAAACCTGAACATTCACCATAACCTGGCCAATCATGCATCGTCCACATAAGTATGCCTTGCACTCGCACGTCTCATCTTCTTATAGGTTGAGACATGTCACGCACAGTAATCCCATCCCATAAAATGCACAGTTCTTCCACAAATGGTGCAAGATATACAACCATGTTTTTTACCTTATACTTATCTGGTACAATAAGAGCTAATAATAAGTGACCTTTCTTTGTGGCCGCTCATGGTGGGATGTTATAATTGACCAAACATACATGCCATGCTCCATGAAGAACTGCGTACACCAAATGGATTCACTCCATCCATAGCTAATCCTAGACGTTGTCGTCGGGTTTGTGACAAGGAGGGTAAGTGAATTGATGACATAACAACTTTGGATAAATGGACGAACATGTTCTTGAATAAGAAAGCCTTAATTTTCTTGTCTTATGCGTGGTCTAGCCTTCTTAACTTATTGGAGGGAAACAATTCGCACAAATGATGTAGCTATAAAACTTCTAGTACTTTTGCCCTCACCATAAGTAAATTGAGGATCTCCATGTAATTGTTTCCCACATGAACCACAAGATATGAACACGAAAGGAGGATGCAGTTAGCAAAGAAAGAAGAAAACATAAACGCATAATTTAAAGATAATCTTTTGAATTTACGATGGTAGGGAATCAATTCTTATCTTCTCTAAGTTACTTAAGTTCTTAATGTAAGACTTTTGAATGAATTGTACTTACATTTTTATTCCTCAAAGTTTTAGTACTTTAATTAGACAACCTTAATTCATCCTATCTATCCTATATTCTTGGCTTATGTTTCTGATATGATGAATAAATGAGACTCAGAAATAGCTGTTTGAATTCAAACGTATGTGCATGTTTTTCCATTGAAAATCTTTATATTCCATGTTAAATTATTTCTTCGTTGCCTTTTATTTAATTTAAAGACATGTTTCACAAAGCTTTTAATCAAGAAAGATGTGGACGCTTTTGTTTATGAGCAAGCAGGTTTCACCGAAAGAGATGGACAGTGCAACTCTAAAATGTAGCCAACCGGGCGGCGATATTGAAGATGCAAGGTCTCAAAGTGTAGACATTTTTCTTATAGTGAAAAAAACAAAAGTATTTCAGCAATATCATGTAAATACTAGAAATTGTTCATCATTTTTTCTTTTCTTTATAACAGACGTCAAACAACAACATCACACTCCATTCATCATAAAGCTTTGGTCTTGAAAGCTACTGATCAAGGGAAATAACCAAAAGAAAACATTTCTTTAATAGTAAACGAATGTTCCTACTGTGTATAATGCTACAGGTATGGTTTGATGATCCAAATGATGAATAAAGAGTAGTGCATAGGATAAAAGCTGAAAGCATACATCACTTAAAGCTAACATCAAACTTCACATTTTTCCGTGTTGAAGATTTTCAGTCAAAACATCTCTGTGTTGTTTGAAAACCATACAAAGATTGAATATGAACATAAATTTATTCACATAATTATATATAAAGTAATTTCAACAAAATTTGGCACTGAAATATAGGATTTCTTTCCTTATGGGTGGTAATGATTCAGTATCCATTTCCTAGCCGAACATACTTTCGTAACCATTAAAACTAAGATCAAAGCAAGAGTTAAGAATCTACCCACTGAACTTAAACATTTCAATGAGCTATTATAACACCACTGCATTATGAACTTAAACTGTGAACTCTAAAGGACATTAGTCACTTTTCGAACCTGGCAGAATATCTAGCTTAGCCTTCATTAAGCAACATAACCTCATCTGTGCTCAATCGCTCCATTGCGTGTTGATTAAGCAGATCCATCCTCTGGAGTATGAGCTAGTTCTCTACATCTTCCACAGTAATCTTTATAAACCAAGGAAAATCTGGAATGTCGTCCTGATGAGGAGCATGATCTTACATGTCTGATGACGCTTCATTCTCCCTATTCACCATATGATTGGAATATACAGTGGACGTAACATCTTCAGTATTATTTCTTGTGTTTAATCCTCCTTTCACCATACATCCAACTTTCAAAGACAACGTTGATATGAGCCGTGCTGCTCGTAATGTTAAATTCCATAGCTTTTGCTGATCCATACAATGCACGTATTAGAACAAAAATCTGAATTTGGCATGGGAGAAGTGATACGACTTGAATTAAGGTTAGAGCACCAAAAGAAAATTTGTGAATTGCAGGGATTCTAATTTCCACTTTGAAATAAGCGAGCACGCAGGAGAACACTTTGCCTCATTGTTGAGTGAAAAATTAGTAGACACGATGATCTTAAATCACATGCACTAAAGTTAGATTTTGTGCATGGTTTTGCACAGTGGAGCACTTCTCCTGCTCGTAAAAGATCCCCTCAGAGCTACTAAGCCCCGACGATGAACATTTTCTGTGATTGTACCAATTCTTAACAATTGAAATATTGTGTGATGCTCTATTCACATCTCCTCGGTTGCCAATGTACTTTCTTCAGCTCTTTGTATGCACCTCTTCCAGATTGCATGCTTTTGTCTGATGTGCTCCATCATTTTCAGAATGATATCTTCTTTCTCCTTCTATCCTTGAGGGCGGGAGCTAGCAGCCACCACATTCGTTGTTTCGAAAACATTATTGGGTTGTTGCATTTGCCAACGGACCTCAATGCCTTGTAGCTACCCTCACTTTGCAATCGCGTAGCAAGAAGATGCCAAATCTATCTTTTGGTTGTACACGTTCTTAGGGCTACGTGTCCCCAAGAGAAAACCCCTTGTCTTCTCCTTCTAATCCTCTGTGCAAATGATTTCAAAATGGAGGAGATGCCAATCCTTTTCCTTCTTTTCAGCGGTCTCCCGCTCTCTTGAAAAGCATGATGCTGAAAATATATTAACATGATAGCCCTCTCCTTGCATCTGAACAAGACATATGAGTGCCTCTTTTTCAAGCCCATGCTCAACAAATCCATGTTCTCAACCATATTGATATCTTCTCATTTGAGTCGATTCGATGCTTTGTAACGGTGCCCAAGCTTGAGTGTCGATTCACGACCACATCCACCCCCTCCAAACTTGTGGGTCCTCCAGACACACCAACACCAACTGTCATGTCTGTAAGAAATTATGAATTCCAAAACAAATCATGTGCATGGGTTATTAAACACATGTGCCTATGCACGGCCATATAGTGGGCCCTATCATATGCATACTTTACATGCATCAACAAATATCATGGTGCAATAAAAAAGGTCAATTAGCATTTGATGACAAGGTTTCTCACTCATTCCTCGAGACTCATTTGATTACAATTCAATTAATGTGCAATTGGATGTGCATCTATAGGCTTCAAAAACTCGTGCACATTCATTTCCAAGCATGCATACTCTACATGCAAGTATTCACAATCATGGTGCAAGCATGGAAATGCTTCTGAGGGTTTCTGAACAAAGAATCTCACTCATAGTTTTGCTCACAAATGTAATCACTCTCTTCTCTCAACCCGTGCATAACTCTCTCCTATTCTTATCCATGATATTTACAAATCCATTTCATGTGCAAATGAATGTGCATCTACGGGAATTAAAAAAAGTGCTCTTTTCAACTTAAAATATGCATATTTTATGTGCAATACAACTCAAAAATGGTGCAGGAGATCAAGGTTAAAGCACAATAGCTAATGAAAAAGATTTTCATGACTTTGTTCTTTAGTCATCATCTCCATTGGCTTCGCTTGATCATTCTCTATACTCATATAAACTAAACAAATAATGAGAAAAATCACATCAAAATGACATTATATACATATGCAGTCCATGAAAGAACTTCAAAAAATGATTTGCAATAAAACATGAGCATGCAACTCGAAAGTGGTTGCCTCCTATACAATCTGTCAAAACTCTAGATCCTCGATCAGCTCCATATCAACACCTGTTCTCAAAACCTCATAAGAGAAATTAGTAGCATCACATTCAATAATCACATATTGAAAAACTTCATCTATTTGAACATTAAAAACATCTATTTGAATTATATTGACTTCATACCTTTCATCGAACAAGCATTCATTATTATAAGCGTTTCCAATTTAATCCCTTTCCTTTTAATTTTTATTTGATTCCTTGTATCTATCTTAATATTGAAGCAAATAAAACAATATATATATACATTTCTATTTACAAATTTCTTTTTAGTATTGTCAATTCTCATTTATTAGGGTTTTTCCCTTCAAACCCATCTCCCTTGATATATGCTCGCCAAAGAAGTTGTACTTCTTAGGAAGCCACCTCTGGATCGCATCAATCAAAAAAGCATTCTTAAGCAAGGTAAAAATATGTACAAGCCACTTCATTTGCTTGTCCATCTCTTGGTGGCTTGTTTGGTGTACATAGCTCTTAGAAAATTCGAAAAGCCACGATGCAATCATTTGAATATAGTCACCTTTGTTCATGATCCTCTCACATACATCATATGAGGATGCACATGATAAATGAAGAGCACATGTATAAAGCGTTTTGAAATTTAATATGTTTAAACTATCACCAAAAATATCCTTCAAGCATGCATTTTGATGCATTTCATGCTTGGAATCATTTGAGGAAATATGTTCATTTGCATCATTTTGAATATGATTTTCATCTTCATTAGAGCAGAAGTTTTGACTAGATTCATTTGATTCTTTCACCAAGTAGATGTGATCATCACTCTCAGATGATAATACACAATCACTTTTGTCTTCCAATCTATCATGATTCCTTTCTACTTGAGCCCTAGCAATTATGGTATCTACTTCATCCTCTAGTCTTTCCAAGAATTCTTCATCATTGTTATGATCCCAAATCATCTCTCCTCCAACATGAAGAGAATCCATATCCTCATAATCAAGAAGATCTTGATCTTCAATTTCTTTATCCAAAATTCCATCATAGGATTCTACATCCATCTCCATCGATTCTTGCTCGTACTCTTCAGAGGATATACTTAGTCCACCTTCTTCAATCATTGATTCTTGCTCAGGTATCTCATTATGTACAAGAATCTCGACATATACACCCAAATCAACTTGAGCTTCATCAATGCAATCGTTTGACTCAATAGTTTTACATTGAATATCCTTTGATGCTATACATACATCAGATTTATCATACATCATAATAAACATTTCATCTGCCAGTTTATGCTAAATTTCTTCAACGTGTGGACTCAACTCAACATGATTATTTTTGACATACATATCAGTGTTTAGAGGAATGATCAATGGTATTTTCTCATCCTCCTCATGTTCATTCATATTTCTCTCTTCATGGAGTGTGGCATCATTTATATACATATCATTATTTTGAACTCCATCCAACTTATCCTCTTTTTTATGTGTGGGATCTTTGTCCAATGTAGCATCGCTCAAAAGCATATCAATATCTTGATCTTGATCTAGACTATCCGTAGGATTGGGATCATGCTTATCACCATCGACATACATAGCACTATCTAGAAGACTTATCATTTGTGTATCCTCTAGATTAGCATCATGCTCATCTCTGTCATCACACATTTCATTCTCTAGAGGACTCATTATTTGCATGTCCTCCTCCATACAAGTAGGTTCATTTTCGTGCATCTTTGTATGCATGTATAATGTGGGTTCTTGCATATCCATTTTCTTACCCATCAGATCTTTTGTTGACAGGTCCTTAGATTCAACATCATGTTCCATCGGAGTTTCTTCATGTAATTCAATCATTAAATCAGAAGCTGTATCCGAATCATGTGTCATTAGGGGTTCATCACCATCAAGTGGCATCCAATCATACGCCACATCTTGCCCGATGCCATCACGTAAGGATGCATCTCAATCTCGATCTTCGGACATATTTATTGGGTTCTCTATTTGTATCTCATCTTTTATCTCCATTCGGTCACCAATGAGCCTTCTAGATATCTCTATCTCTTTGTTTGCATCTTGAGTTTTTTCTCGATTTGTTTGATTATCCTTTATTCGATGTGGGGAGTTTATCGGAGTAGGGGAAGCTTCATCTTGATTTCTTGTTGGCTTTTGTTGATTTTTGTTTTGTTTTGTGTTTGTTGTTTGTTTGGTTTGATGTTGGTTTAGTTTGGTTTGATTTTGATTAGCTTCCACTTGCTCCTTTGATCCTCGCATCATTAGATTTCGTGCATATACAACACTTGAAGATGTGATCATTGTCGAGAAGTCTACAGGCTCTTGGCACCTTGTAACCTTAGAGGTCATATCAATCGCACTTTTAGAAGTTTCTTCATATTTCCCATCATCACCATATATGTCAAGCCTATGCATATCTACTTCATGTCCAAGTGGGGTATCTACAACCTCATGGACTTGAATGTTATCCACAATTGGTAAAAGGCTTTGAACGTGGTTATAATTTGCATCTGCTTGAAGATCAGTTCTCCAATCATTTAGAAACTTCTCAAGTGTTTTTTGTTTCTTCACGTATTTCCTCACAGCTTCATGGACGAGCATCCAATCCTCTGTGAGCCCCGAGTCGGAGTCTATATCTTGCAGAAGTAGAATTAGCTCCTCTCTGGCTTTAACATCTATTGCTCGAAGAAACAACAATACTTTTTCATAACTTATGCACGTCTTGTGGTGCTCAAAAAGATCATCATATTGTTGCTCAAAATCTCTTTTGATCTTGAGAATCGGCTGGTCTTTGGGCATATGAACCCACCTCACGAAGGACTTACAAGTCACTTTGTCTATGTCCTCTAGCATTAATTGCTTGAGAAGCATCGATTTATATTGCGACCATATTGTATGGTTTATTTGCATGAGTTGATCGTGAACATTGTATTCACACACATAGGCAAAGTTTTCGCATAATTTCATATCTGTCACGGAGTCAAACCGAAACCTAAGTACTTTGCTTCAAGTTCGTATTCCTTGCAGAACTTGGATATATTTTTGCCATGGAAAAGCCTTCTTAACTTATTGGAGGGAAATAATTTGCACAAATGATGTAGCTATAAAACTTCTAGTATTTTTGCCCTCACCATAAGTAAATTGAGGACCTCCATGTAATTTTTTCCCACATTAACCACAAGATATGAACACGAAAGGAGGATGCAGTTAGCAAAAAAAGAAGAAAACATAAACGCGTAATTTAAAGATAATCTTTTGAATTTATGATGGTAGGGAATCAATTCTTATATTCTCTTAGTTACTTAAGTTCTTAACGTAAGACTTTTGAATGAATTGGACTTATATTTTTATTCCTCAAAGTTTTAGTACTTTAATTAGACAACCTTAATTCATCCCATATTCTTGGCTTATGTTTCTGATATCATGAATAAATGAGACTCAGAAATAGCTATTCGAAGTCAAACGTATGTGCGTGATTTTCCATTGACAGCCTTTATATTCCATGTTAAATTATTTCTTAGTTGCCTTTTATTTAATTTAAAGACATGTTTCAAAAAGCTTTTAATCAAGAAAGATGTGGACGCTTTTGTTTATGAGCAAGTAGGTTTCACCGAAAGAGATGGACCGTGCAACTCTAAAATGTAGCCAACCGGGCGGCGATATTGAAGATGCAAGGTCTCAAAGTGTAGACATTTTTCTTATAGTAAAAAAAAACAAAAATATTTCAGCAATATCATGTAAATACGAGAAATTGTTCATCATTTTTTTCTTTTCTTTATAACAACAGACGTCAAGCAGCAACATCACAATCCCATTCATCATAACGCTTTGGTCTTGAAAGCTACTGATCAAGGGAAATAACCAAAACAAAAACATTTCTTTAATAGTAAACGAATGTTCCTAGTGTGTATAATGCTACAGGTATGGTTTGATGATCTGAATGATGAATAAAGAGTAGTGTAGCTAACATAAAACATCACATTTTTCCATGTTGAAGAATTTCAGTCAAAACATATCTATGTTGTTTGAAAACCATACAAAGATTGAATATTAACAAAAATTTATTCACATCTTTATACATAAAGCAATTTCAACAAAATCTGGCACTGAAACATAGGATTTCCTAGCCGAACATACTCAATATCTGTATCACTATATATCTTGATGTTTGTATCTTATGTAAAGCCATAATACACACCTTCCTTGAGTTTACCCTTAATGTATCTCAACACTCTTTGTCCTGCAACCCAATGTTATTTCCTAAGACAATGTATGAATTGAGATAACACTCCAACTGCATATGACAAATAAGGCCTAGTTAATGTAGCATAGATCAGACTTCCAACCAGACTTTGATATAGCTTCGTATCCTTCAATTCTTCTCCTCCCTATCTACTCAATTTGTGATTCACCTCCATTGGAGTAGGTGCTACCCTACAATCTTCCATTTTAAACTTGATCAACAAGTTCTTCAAATACCTTTCTTGAGTCACATATACTCCATGTTGAGTATATGAGATCTCCATACCCAAGAAATATGACAAATCTTCCAAGTCACTAATCTTGAACTCTTTCTCCATTTGTTTCTTGAGACTTTGTATGCCTTTCTCATCTATACCTGTAAGTATTATGTCATCAACATATATGCACATATAGATGAACCCATCATCACTTGCTTTGACAAGCAAGCTACTATCAGCTTTAGATACTTGGAAACTGTAAGGAATTGAACTCACAACCTCTTGGTTAGGAATGTGATGGGATAACCACTTGCCCGAAAAGCCATGGTTAAGGATTACTTCCTAAATCCTTTCTCTTAGGGCGTAGTTCAACCATCTCCTATCTATCAAGGGTGTGGTTCAACCATCTCCTACCTATCACTTTATTACATTCTTCCCCCCTTGGTCAATCATTGCCCTCAATGATTTGCTCTTGTATCCCTCTAGCCTTGGATATCAGCCCCTTGAACTCCCTAGGTATCCTTGAATTGATTTCCTCACCCTCGCATAGTTTCTTGAACCTTTTTTGCAAGCTTGGTCTCTTGAACCCTTGCTCTCAACCTTGGTGTCTTGAACCTTCTTGTTCGCAACCTTGGTGTCTTGAGCCCTTGCTCTCAACCTCAGCCTTGAACCTTGTTCTCATCCATGCTTGGTATCTTGAACACTCAATCGAGTGTCACCCATGCTCTCATACCAATGTAAGGAATTGAACTCACAACCTCTTGGTTAGGAATGTGATGGGCTAACCACTTGCCCCAAAAGCCATGGTTGAGGATTACTTCCTAATCCTCTCTCTTAGGGTGTAGTTCAACCATCTCCTATCTATCAAGGGTGTGGTTCAACCATCTCCTACCTATCACTTTATTACAAAAACCAAGTTCCTTCAAGAACTTTACAAGTCTATAATTCCATGCCCTTGGGCCCTACTTCAAACCATACAAAGCTTTCTTGAGCTTACATACATATTCTGAATACCTTTTATCTCTGAACCCTTGTGGTTGCTCCATGAAAACATCATCTAAAATATAACAATTAAGAAAAGCATTCTTCACATCTAATTGACATAATCTCCAACCTTTACATGCAGCAATGGCTTTGAGTGTCCTGATGGTTGTCATTTTTCCTACAGGACCATAGGTCTTATCATAATCTATACCATATGTCTGAGCATACCCTTTCACAACAAGTCTAGCTTTATACCTAGAGACACTTCCATCTGCATACTCTTTGTCTTCTGGACCCATTTGCATCCAATGATCTTCTGACTATTTGGTTTAGGAACCAAATCCCATGTCTCATTCTCTATTAATGCATCATACTCTTCCTGCATAGCTTTCTCCCAATTTTCCTTACCTTTTTCCTCTTCATATGTAGAAGGGTTTTCATCTACTTTCACCATGTAAGCATAATCTTTAGTAGTCAAAAAAGAAGTGTCATAGCTATACCTTGTAGGTTGCCATTTGTGTCTTGATCAACTTCTGAGTTCTGCACTTCTTGAAGTTTTTAGTTCATCACATTTTGGATCAAACCTTAGCACTTCTTCAACTTCAACTTGTACTTTATTGTTCTCTTCTTCATCAAATATCTGAACCTTTGATTTACCTTTCTTTTGATTCAAAACTTCTTCATCATGTGCATGATTATTGATTGTTCTTGCATACCAAGTATCGTGCTCATCAAATGTAACATCCTTTGATACAAGGAATTGCTTTGTGGATGGACTCCACAACCTATAACCCATCTTCTTATCATCATATCCTATGAACACATACTTTTCTATTTTAGGTTCCAATTTATGCCTCAATTAAGATGGCACATATGCATAAACAAAACATCCAAATACTTTGCAATGATCTAAGGTAGGTCTCTTACCCCACCAAGCTTCATATGGTGTCATACCCTGCAAAGATTTACATGGTAACCTATTAACCAAGTATGTAGCTCTATTTACAACCTCAGCCCAAAAATAATTTGGATAATTTTTATCCTTCATCATTGATCTTGCAGACTCAACAAGAGTTCTATTTCTCCTTTATGCTACATCAATTTGTTGAGGAGCATATCTGCAAGTTACTTCCCTTTTTATACCTGCATTCCATAAGTAATCATTGAACTCATTAGAGAAATACTCTCCCCCTCCAATTGACCTTAGTCTCTTCAACCTTTGACCTATGATTCTTTCTGCATACACATGATAATGTTTAAATGTATGGAATACCTCTTATTTATCTTTGATTGCATATATAGTGATCCACGTGGTAGCATCATCAACATAAATCACATAATATCTTGAACCATTAATACTGAAATCCTTTGATGGTCCCCACACATCTGTGTCTACCAACTCAAGCTTTTTTGAATACCTAAATCCATGCTTATTGTATGATTGCTTATGAGCCTTACCTAATTGACATGCCTCACATCTATATATTATATTTTGACCTGCAACATTAGGCAATCCAAGCACTGAACCATTGTTAACCATATCCTTAATATTTCTTTCATTGAAATGTCCAAGCCTTTTATGCCAAAGATCTAACTTAGAGATCTTATGTCCTACATAAGTAAACAAGGCATGACCAACATTACCTTGAATCTTCAATGTGAAGAGTCTTCCTTCTTTCTTACCTGAAACAATTTGGTTATACCCATATCTAGGGTCTTCCACAAAAACTCCATCATTAGTGAACCTTAATTCATAATCTTTTTCAACAATTTGCCCTACACTTATCATATTCTTTGGAATTGTAGGAACATACAAGACCTTACTCAAAAGAGTACTTCCATCCTTGGCCTTTATGATCCAATTGATTTCACATTGTGCTTTGTGTTATCACCTGTTTGAACTACATGATTGGATACCTTATTCTCCAAGTTAGTCATCAAAGTTATGTTACCACTCAGGTGATTGCTACACCTTGAGTCAATGTAGAAGACTCTTTGGTCTTCACTTTGTCTTTCACAAGTTGCATTCATAATCAAATTTGAATCCTCCTTTTGATCTGAAGCATAATTGTAGTAGGCATTGTTGTAGGATTGACTTTGGAATCCTCTACCTGCATTTCTTCCAAAGTAACCTCTACTAGCTCTTCCTCTGAAATTACCTCTTTGGTTTCTACCACCTATTCCTCTTGAATTAAAGTTCTGGCAATATTCTCCATTATTCTGATTATTGTGCGAACAATCATGAGCTAAATGACTTGTCTTACCACAAATCCAGCAAGCTTTGGCTCCATCTTTATTGCTTCTGTCTCTTCCTCTACCTTTGCCACCTCCTCTTCCTCTTAGGAAGTTGTCTTGGCTAGTTGTACCTTTTTCTTCATTTAATTGGTGCTTAACTTTGTTATTCTTCTTCTTGACTCTGAATAAATTGCTTGACTTGCACTCTTATCACCATCACCTTTGACATCCTGCTCAAAATTTATGGCATGTGTCCTAGCAACAGATTTAAATTAGGAGTGAAATGATCTAGTGACAATTCAGTAGACATAATGAATGGCTTCCATTTCTCATCTCCTCTCAAACCTGTGAGGATTTGCCTTACCAATTTATCCTCCTCAATATCTTCATCAATTGCTCCTAATGCATCTGCAATGTCCTTCATCCTTGTTACATAATCAGAAATGGATTGAGAAGCTTTCTTTTTGAATGTAGTGAACTCTGCCCATAAAGATGCCTTCCTTGACTTTGTAGTATTTTGGAAATGCTCCTCCAAAGCATTCCATATGTCACTTGCACTTTCAAGTCCTCTAATATGAGGTAGCAAGTAGTCATTGACTCCCATGTAGATAATGCTCCTTGCTTGAGCATCCTTCTTCATCCAAGTCCTCAAATTTGAGAGTTCTTGCCTAGTTGGAACACTAGGATCTCTGCATTCTTGTTTTTCTTCTTCGATTGTGATATAACCTATCAGGTCTTTGCTCATGAGATGAGCTTCCATCCTCATTGACCAAGCTGGATAGTTTTCTCTGTCCAATTTCTCTATATGAAGAGAATCTCCCATTCTTTCTTCACATGTGTATTAAATTATTCAAGCTTTATGAGGAATAAGTGTACCTTTACTTTGAGTGAAGTTCCTTCTGATCTTCTTGATAGCTTCAGGCCTCCTTCTCAAGCTTTCCCTTTAAGCTTTCACCTTTTGAACCCTCAAATGTTTCCTACTCTGATACCACTGATGGAGAGTGTTAATCTTTAAAAGAACAATCTATCCTTGATGTTAGAACACTTCTGTATCAAGAATAACCCAAAACCTTGATCAATATTGGAAGATCAATGCTAAACTATCAAGATTTACACTAACTGTGAAGAGATTCACTACTCAAAAAAGTCTACTGCAGATAACTCAATCGTTGCCTAACCAAATGTGTAAAGTTTCAATGAAACTTTGTATGAGGTGTTTTCGAATGTTTCCACACCTTCTTCAAGTTAAATCTTCTCAGAAGATTTATTAGATCTTGAGAAATGATCCAAACCATCTACCTATGTCTAAAACTATCAACCTATATACTCGACTTTGACACCTGCTACGTCTAATGCATGGTTCTCCCAAACTACAATCCATTTAATCAAATTCTTTTAGCCATAGAGGGTTTACCTTCCAACTTAGATTTTGACTCCTTTTTTGTGTAAAACTTTATACTATGCATTGAGATTTGATCAATTCTTTGACCATTGAGATTGTGCCTGTTTTAGAAGATACTCATCATTTCTTCACTTATAAATATTCCTACACATGATTCTCTCAGTGAGTTTACAATTAGGCTCTCAAATCTTTAACCATATAAGAATTAACTATGGAATTAGATATCTACAAAAGGATTGTTCAAATGATCAAACAAAGAAGGAAAACACAAT
This sequence comes from Ceratopteris richardii, assembly GCA_020310875.1. NCBI lineage: Eukaryota > Viridiplantae > Streptophyta > Polypodiopsida > Polypodiales > Pteridaceae > Ceratopteris > Ceratopteris richardii. The sequence goes on along the minus strand of CM035417.1, from coordinate 112,941,993 downwards.
AAAATATCAGGCGCAATGTTTTCTTCTACTCAAAAAACTTTACATTTAAATGATGAGAGAGATCTTCCTCATTTCAAAAAATGTCTAATCACTCTTACAACATCTAATTCTTCTCATTTCATGCTCTCTCATACTTGTTTCGACTTTCTACTTGTATATATAGGCATATATGTACAAGCTCATGACCATAATGAAAGTATAAGTGAGCTAGTTACAACTTTAATGTACATATGTATCCTAGTCTTCATTTCTTGAATATGCACTATCTTCAAACTTTTTTGTTGATCTTTTCTTCATCTTTTGACTTCAAGTCTTTGTCAATTGATGGTTGTCATGCACCAACATTTGATCGACTCATTTGAAGACTATGTCAGCATCTCATAAATAATCTTAATAATTTTACGTCCCCATGAACATTTCCATGCATGTGTTTTTACATGGAACATGCTTATTTTCATTTAGTGACGGAACATGTGTGTGGCCATCCATGTGTATTTTTTTTTATCAATTGAGGGGCATGTTATGAATTATGGAATGTGTTGAACAACGCATTGTTGGAGTGTTAATTTAATAATGCACTAATGTGTTTTATTGTTTTTGATATCGTAGGTGAAGGTTAATGAGGGCGTGTAAGACATGAAAGGGCGGACATCAATAATCCGATCTATTTTTAGAAATAGTTGTATTTTTAGAATTCTATTTTTAGAAAGAGTTCTATTTTTAGCAATAGTTCTACTTTTAGAAATAGTGTAGGTTTAGAAATAGTCATATTTTATGAAATAGTTCTATTTTAAGAACTAGTTTTCTATTTTTAGAAGCAAATCTATTTTTAGAAAAGTTAGTAAATATACTGGTTATGTATATCAAGCTCAACATGTGATGATCCAAGATGATAGGTATCAGTTTTTCGTTTCTCTGACATGTATAGTGGTCACGCGGGTATGCTTCAGGGATACTTCATTGAACTTTATTAGATTTATCTATCCAGAGTGATGACACATTTGCTACTTGCTAGCTCACTCATTTGTGGGCATTAGGTTTTTCCTTATGTACTGATCTTTATATATTGCATTAGTTGTATTCTTGTTTTTAGGTCATTTGTGTACATTCCTTTTTATGTAAGAGAAGAAGGAGAAGAACAAGAAGATCATTCTTCCTTGCCTCAATCTGAGTGTGTGCTTCTCTTTGATTGTGAGAGTGTGTGTGTGTGAGCTCTCTTCCTTATCTTGTTCCTCATGACATGGTATCAGAGTCAATGTGGCTATAGAGAGCTCGTGGAGAAGGCCAATGATGAAGAGCATGCGAGAAGGCATGGAGAAAGTGCAATTCACGAACGAACTCAGGTTGAAGTTTCAAAGCCATCTCGACCTTCATTTCAAGCGTGCAAGGTGGAGCCCATAGAAAAACCAAGTCAGTTTTGGAAATTGTAACTTGCATCATGTTCGACAATACTCATGTATTCCAGATCCAAAATTTCAAGCGATTTCGTGTATTGTTGATACAGGAGAACTGTGTTTTCTATGATCAAATTGTCACGTCATAATGCGATAATGTTCAAGTAGAAGTGCTGCTTGTAGTGTTTTGCAGTGTTGTGAGTAACTGTAAAAATTGCAAACACAGATGGAATGAGTCAGCTTATGAGCAATAAGGTACACAAGAAAAACTTCCATGCTTGGAGATTCAAAATGAAAAATTTCCTGATGGAAAAATGCTACTCGAAGTACATCGAAGGAGAGAACAAAAATACTCCGTAGTTACCAAAGAGGAATCGGATTGCATACGAGTTAAGAGTGTATGAAGAATGGAGTCAAGGAGCACAAAAGGTAATGTACTGGCTATCTCTTAGCATACATGATAGCATGATTGGGCACATACAGGATTCCAATACTCCCAAAGAGGCTTGGAACAGTTTGGTCACTTTGTATGAGACCAATACAAAGGCAACAAAATTGCAACTCAAGAACGAGCTGCATACTTTGGAGAAAAAGAGCATGTTGGTAAGTGACTACACCTTGAAAATCAAAAGCATATGTGAGTCACTTGCATCTATTGGTGTGAATGTAGATGATGATGATAAGTTGGAAGTGTGCCTTCGTGGTCAAGGAGCTACATATAAACAGTTTAGAACTTCCATACACACTAGGGAAAATATTCCAAATTTTGTTGTTCTGGTGTCCATGTTGATTATTGAAGAAAAGAACCTTGGTGAGGACTCAAAATCCCAAGGATAATCTAGTTTTGAGTAGGTATTCTACTCTCACAGAGGAAGAGGCAGAAGTAGAGGTTTCGGAACTGGAAGAGGAAACAGTAACCAAGACCAAGGTCAACAACAGAATCATGCAGGAGGAAGAGGATAGTTTCGAGGTAGGGGGAGCCAAAGAGGTCGCAGAAATTTTCAAAGAAATGATTCAGGTAATGACAGTAAAGGATGGTGGAATTGTGGTAAACTTGGACACTTTGAACCTGATTGGAGATTGAAGAATCAAAATAACAGAAGGAAACAAAACAACTATGCATCAAGAAGTGCACATGATTCTGAGAATTTGTCCATGGTTCAACATCACATGATGAATACGATGTCTATTGGTGTTTCAAAATTGAATGATAATGTCTGGTATGTTGATTCAAGTGCTTCAAATCACATGATCAGTCATGCAAAATGATTTAGTACTTTGCAAAAATTGCCAGTTCCTGGATATGTTGAAATAGGTGATAACACATCACATCCTATCGAGCATACAGGAAGCATAGCATTGTCTATGGAAGATAGAAAGGTAAAAAATCTTGCTGATGTGCTGCATGTTCCAAATATAATAAAGAATCTAGTTTCTGTTGGAAAAATTATTGATCAGGGATTACAAGGCAGGTTCAATGTTGATGGGTTATTTGTAGAAGAATACAAATGAGATGGAAGATTGATTGCCACATGAGTTATTGCAGATATAAAGATGTGGCACAAACAGATTGGACATGCAAACTTGCAAAGGCTAAAATTGATGCTGTTGTTAAAAGTATTTTAAACATTAAAGGTGTTAAACGAATCGATTCAGATTGTGACGTCTCTGACTATCCGAAAGTCGTTACTAGACCAACGTGGGTTCTTGGGAGTGGTAGGGGTCTGTTAGACAGAGGCCCTATATTTATTTCCCAAATCTTCGTCGCAACAACACAAGCACTAATACGCGTCTTATCTCAATTACTAACATCAATTGGACAATACTCGATTTCTTTGTCCTGGGTGTCGAACTTCTTCAGACTAACGTGCTATTGGAACAGAGCAGTAGTCCGATCTACAGACTCAACAGTATGTAGTAAATCAACCAGAGATAACACTATAGCCGACAGATTCATTCGTCACAGCACTTTACAGTGATCTTCAGATAAAAGGTTCACGTTAACCGAAGGTACTAGTTCTTCCTCGTATTTGGAGTTAACAGATAATAACACCGAATGCAATGAATCAAGTAGAACAAACAGGATACACTACAAAAACGCTTCAAGTTTCCTATTCAAACTCACACCATAATATCACTACTCAGACTGACTCAGTGTACTTGAACAACTGAAGAACACACAACAACGCAATACAACGACAGTAATCAGACACACAATCTGTTACTCAAACACTCGTTACGGTGAACTACAGTATGAGCAGACGATGCAGAACGTACTCAACACCAACAATACTCACGACTTCACAATAGTATTAAACAATGCTCTCACACATATTCAGGCGACCAGTATGGCAATTCCAGAAAAAACTTCTCTCTTGACCATTCTCTTTACATTGCTTTATATAGATTTTACAAGATGCACGTACCAACTTTTCGCGCGTATTTCAAAAAACTCCATTACATCTGGCATCCGTTACATGTGTCCCACTCCGGCAGCCGACTAACATTGGCACGCACAGTGGACTCAAACCCGCAAGTTTTCTACTGTTCGGCTATTTATCCTTCTAAGTACATGTTACAGGCTAGCCTAAAAGTTTGGGTAATATTCTTTTTAAGTGTTTCTAGCATCTGTACTAAGATACTAGGCTCTACTAATTGGGCATCGGTTCTAGCCGAGCTTAACGCTATTGCTTCGGTTAATTAAATCTCGGCCTATGTTTGCAAAAAGGCCTCCTGTAAATAAAAATCATTGGACAGGGCAGCATCCTATGAAATCTTTAGCTCTTCTAACTGTTTCTGCATGTTGATTACTCTCTCTTTCTGATTGATCAGTTGATTATCTATCCGTTCAATCTGTTGGTTCTGAAACTCTATTGTTTTGTAGTAAGCATCCCCTCTCTGTACATAGTTGGCCACCTGAGACCACTCTGTAGAATTTTCTGGTGAGTTAAGTCTGCTGCAAAATGGCCACCCAAAGGAATTGAGTGAGCCAAGATAATAACTGAGTTAACTTCATGCGGTGGAATACATCGAAATAAGATTCCGGTATGATCTACATAACATAGTTCTCTAGCAATTGTTGGAGCAAGTCTATGACAAGCCTAAGTATTGGCTTGAGTCCCACAAAGTCATAGAAAAAGCCTTAAAATGAAGAGTATGTAAAGTTCACTTGTGAACTACCTCTTATAACTTTTGAAGAGTTTACTTAATGTAAAAGTAAGAGAATCTTAAGTGGTTGAGTCCACTTGATCAAGAATGGAAAGAAGAGCCACGAATTCATGATTTGTGGTAGGTAGAGAATCAAATCAATCATTGATTGATTGGAGAGTGATTGAGGGAAGTTAGCCTCCCAAACTCAACTATAAATAGATGGCAGTTTTAGTCGTGGTGAGAGAGACCTATGTGAAGACCTCCAAGAGCTGAGCTTTATGCCATATCAAGGTGTGATTACAAGGCACACATATGTATCAGTAAGTCATTGTATTGTACAAGCAATATACTTTCATTTTCATGATTATTTGAGTTCATCTTTCCATGTTCTTGTGAAGTGTACTACTCACTGCCATTACTCTCAGTTTTCTCAGTCAGCTTGCAGAGATGTTTTCTCTGAGCTTGGTGCATGATTTTTAGTGATTTAACTTGGTAAAGTTAGATCTACTATATGCTTACAAATTTTCATGTCATTTGGATGTTGCAATCCTCAGTTATGTTCAGTTGAAGTCAACAGTGTCTGTGCATTTTCACTTCTCTGTCAGGTACCCGACTTTTTCACTCATCTTGTCACAGGTGTTTCTCAGTGGTTACTTATCCAAATTCAGTTATTTAAGGCTTCATGGATTCATCTTACTGTCTAATATAACCATACAATTTTTCATAATCATTCGATTCCTACATTTTGCGTTATGGTGATTTTTCTGCTCACTGGTCTCAAACTATAGTAGCCGGTGAAAATCGGGATGATATCATCACTTGTTAAAACTCATTCTCAGTGTGTGGTTTATTATTTTTGATGAGATAATTCTTGAAAGTTAGCTCTTTAAGCTACGTAGACTTCCCCAAGAGGAATTAAGCTAATTGCTGCTGTGCTCAGAGAATTATGTAAAACACTCGACAGGTGTATGAACCAAGAATAGCAAGTTTTCACCTTTGAGCTAACTCCAACTTATCTGTTTTGATCTATCTTTTTGAGAGTGATCTTCCAAGGTACATAGGGTGTCTAATACATCCATTGGCAAGCTAAAAGGGCCCACCATATACTCCTGGAGTTCATTTGGCTGGTGTAGATCAAGGATTTTGCAACACCTCTTCATCTTCAAGCACATACCTATCCATCTCTTCACAGTGATATGAGAGCAAGGTTGGACAACATGGCAGATGGATTTCCTTCATCAATTGACAAATTGGACAAAGGTAACTACTCAGCTTGGTCATTAAGGATGGAAGCTTATCTCCAAGGCAGAAGTTTATATGGTTATGTGGCTGGAGATGAAGTTATGCCAAGTTTCAGGAACAAAAGTCAACCAACACAAGAAGGGCAAGAAAGATTGAGCACATGGTGCTCCAAGGATGCACTTGCAAGGTCTTATCTCCTCAAATCTATCTCAGATTTTTTGTTGCCTCACATTAGAAGTTGTAAGACATCTCAGGAAGTGGGGGATGCACTTGAAGCCTTCTTTTCTTCAAGTACTAAAGCTAGGAAGCATCATCTATGGCTGGATTTCACAACTCTCAAGAAGGCTCCCAAACAAAATGTGACTGATTTTGTCACAAAGCTCAAGGACATAGCGGATCAGTTGGGAAGCATTGGAGAGATAATAGATGAAGAGCAAATTGTAAGGCAGGTCATCAATGGCTTGAAGGCAGATGACAAGTGGGAAGCATTCACCACAGCTATGGATTTGTATATGGACATGCATGTACCTAATTTCAATACACTCATTGGACAACTACTTACTCAAGAGGCAAAGCTTATAAAAAATGGAGAAAGCTCTAAAGGTAATCAATCTTCAGCTTTATACACTGATAAAAGCAAGTCCAAAGATAACAAAGGAAAGGCAAAGAAAGTGGATGATGAAGCAGGTACATATCAAGCTAACTATGCAGGTAGAGGAAGACATGGCAGAGGTAGAGGAAGAGGAGGTAGACAAGGCAGGGGGAGATCCCAAGACTCCAACCCATGTTCTATTTGTGGACTAACTAATCATACAACTGAAAATTGCTTTAGGAATTCCAGGAATCAAAGAGGCAGAGGATACAATAGAGGAAGTTATGGCTACTCAAGAGGAAGGTTCAACAACTACCATGGCAACTACAACAACTACAATCATTCAAACTATCAAGGAAGCTACAAAGGAAGGAGAGACTACAATAACTACACAGAAGACTCAAACAAAGAGGATTCATTATTGATCATGAACATGGCTATGCCACAAGGTAAATCTGATGAGCATGTTTTCTACATAGATTCAGGTTGTTCAAATCATGTGGCAGGAAATGTGGCACTCCTATCAGCTTTAGAAGATCTAAGGAATAAGCATGAGGTACAAACAGGAGATGATACAAAACATCCTGTGGAGAAAATAGGCAATGTCAAAGCACCTGATGGAAACATCAACCTACTCAGTAAGGTACTCTATGTCCCTACCATTACAAAGAATTTGATAAGTGTTGGGCAGATAGTAGAGAAAGGGTTGCAAGTCAGGTTCACAAAAGCAGGAGCATTTGTTGAAGATCCAAGTCAAGGATTTAGAAAAATTGCAAAAGGTGAAAAGACAGGTAGATTGTTCACATTTGAATTACAGGACACTAGAAACATTGCTCTCTTTAATTATGGTAGTCAAACACTCACAGAATTGTAAGTATGGCACAAAAGGTTAGCACATATTGGTGAAAGGTCATTAAAGCAAATCTGCAGGGACCAAAGTGTACTTGGACTTCCTAATTTGTCAAAACAACATATGATTTATAAGTGTAGTGCATGTCAATTTGGAAAGTCTCACAGGTTACCATTCATGAAGAAAGGTTATATGCATGGAGATCTCTTGGAGTTGGTTCATACAGATGTATGGGGACCTAGCAAGGAAGCTTCAATATCTGGATCAAGGTATTATGTTTCCTTTATTGATGATTGCAGCAGATGGACTATCCTATTCTTTATGAAACACAAAGATGAAGTTTTTTCATGTTTCAAAAGATATTTGGCTCTTGTGGAGAATCAAACAGGTAAATCACTAAAAAGGCTAAGGTCAAATGGAGAGGGAGAATACTTCTCCCATGAGTTTGATTCTTTTCTTCAAGAAAGAGGAATCAAAAGAGAGGTAACTACAAGGTACACTCCTGAGCAAAATGGAGTGGCAGAAAGGAGGAATAGGACAATTGTTGAAGCTGCAAGGTCTATGTTAGATGAAAAGCATTTACCTAATTACTTATGGGCTGAGGCTGTATCTACAGCCACTTACTTGATTAACAGGTTGCCTTCAAAATCTCTTGATGGGATGACTCCATATGAGGCTTGGAATGGAAGAAGACCAAGTTTAAATCATTGTAAAATTTTTGGATGTATTGCTTTTGCTCATGTTCCTTCACAGGTTAGAGGCAAGATGGATCCAAAGGCACAAAGGTGTGTATTTATTGGATATGAAAACAATCAAAAGGGCTACAGGTTATACAACCCTACCAACAAAGGATTCTTGGTAAGCAGGGATGTAGTTTTTTATGAGAACAATTCATGGTATGAAGATTCATGCAGGAAGATCAATTTACCATATGATCTTGAAGAAGATTTTCCAAAGCTTGGTAGAGAACAATCAAAGATTGAAGAACAAGACACCTCGGAGGATGATGAAGAATCTCACATGGAAAAGATCAAAGCATGGAAGTCTAAAGGTAAAGAAAAATTGCAGGAACTTGGACATGGGTCAGAATCATCACATCATGGCCTAAGAAGATCTATGAGGGAAAAGAAAAAACCAGAAAGGTATGGGTTTGACACCTCATTAGTAACTAAACATTCTATCTACATAGCACATGACATAAACCAAGAGGAGCCATCATCCTTTGAAGAGGCCAAAGCAAAATCAGAATGGAAGCATGCAATGAAGGAAGAGATTGAAGCACTTGAGGAAAACAACACTTGGGATTTGGTGCCCAAGACTTCATCCATGAAGGTAATAGGCTCAAGATGGGTCTATAAACTCAAGAATAATTCTGATGGTTCAATTAACAGGTATAAGGCAAGGCTTGTAGCAAAAGGATTTGCACAAACTCAGGGAATTGATTATGAGGAGACCTTCTCTCCTATGGCAAAGATGCCTACTATTAGGGTTTTGCTTAGTATTGCCTCTTCCAAGAATTGGAAGATACTTCAACTAGATGTAAAGAATGCATTCTTGAATGGTTGGATAACAGAAGAGGTATATATGGCACAACCACGTGGTTTTGAGAATCAAGTTTATCATGATTATGTGTGTAAACTTAACAAAGCATTGTATGGTCTCAAGCAAGCTCCAAGAGCTTGGAATTTCAGGCTTGTTTCATTCTTGCAAGACAAAGGCTTTCAACCAAGCAAGGCAGATCCTTCACTCTTTATTGAAAAGAGTAACTCTGAGGTCATCTACCTATGTGTATATGTAGATGATATTATATTGACAGGAAATGATGCAGATGGTATGAAGAAGATCAAAGATCAGATGAGAGAAGAGTTCAAGATAAGTGATTTGGGTTCACTTACCTACTTCCTAGGTTTGGAAGTTGTCTACAAAGATCATGGTTTGTTTCTCACTCAAAGGAAGTACATTAAGGACATGTTGGCAAAATTCAAGATGCAAGATTGTAAGATTGCAGGTACTCCAATGGAGGTCAATCATAAATTGAGCTCACATGAAGGTGAACTCATAGAGGACATCACATCATATCAAAGTCTAGTGGGTAGTCTCAACTATGCCACATTGACAAGAGTAGATATATGTTACAGTGTGAGTGTGCTAAGTCAATTTATGCACACACCAAGGAAACCACATATGGATGCTGCCAAAAGGATTCTCAAGTATCTCAAAGGAACCATAAATGAAGGACTTTATTATCCTTATGTATCTGATTTAGGTTTGAAGCTATTTCCTGATGCAGATTGGGCTGGCTCCAAGGAAGATAGAAGGAGCACTTCAGGTTATCTTACCTTTGCAGGTTCAAAGCTTATTTCATGGTCATCCAAGAAGCAACCCACAGTTGCTCTCTCTTCTATCGAAGCTGAATATAGAGGTCTTCCCATAGCTACTCAAGAAGCTATGTGGATGAAGACATTATTCAAAGATCTTGGATTGGAGTTTGGAACTCCAACTATTTTTTGTGACAATATGAGTTCTATTAATTTGCCTGCTAATCCTATTTTTCATGCAAGGACTAAACATATTGAAGTTCATTATCACTATGTACGAGAGAAGGTTATAAGCAAAGAGATTCAAATATCATATGTGTCTACTCATCAACAATGTGCAGATATTCTAACCAAAGCATTGGATGGTACAAAGCTTTGCAAATTCAAGGCTATGATAGGTTTGCAGGTAATCTTGGAAGATTGAAGACCTCAAGCATACTTGGCTTGAGGGGGAGCTTTTGGAGCAAGTCTATGACAAGCCTAAGTATTGGCTTGAGTCCCACAAAGTCATAGAAAAAGCGTTAAAATGAAGAGTATGTAAAGTTCACTTGTGAACTACCTCTTGTAACTTTTGAAGAGTTTACTCAATGTAAAAGTAAGAGAATCTTAAGTGGTTGAGTCCACTTGATCAAGAATGGAAAGAGGAGCCACGAATTCTTGCTTTGTGGTAGGTAGAGAATCAAATCAATCATTGATTGATTGGAGAGTGATTGAGGGAAGTTAGCCTCCCAAACTCAACTATAAATAGATGGCAGTTTTAGTCGTGGTGAGAGAGACCTATGTGAAGACCTCCAAGAGCTGAGTTTTATGCCATATCAAGGTGTGATTACGAGGCACACATATGTATCAGTAAGTCATTGTACTGTACAAGCAATATACTTTCATTTTCATGATTATTTGAGTTCATCTTTCCATGTTCTTGTGAAGTGTACTACTCACTGCCATTACCCTCAGTTTTCTCAGTCAGCTTGCAGAGATGTTTTCTCTGAGATTGGTGCATGATTTTCAGTGATTTAACTTGGTAAAGTTAGATCTACTATATGCTTACAAATTTTCATGTCATTTGGATGTTGCAATCTTCAGTTATGTCGAGTTGAAGTCAACAGTGTCTGTGCATTTTCACTTCTCTGTCAGGTACCCGACTTTTTCACTCATCTTGTCGGAGGTGTTTCTCAGTGGTTACTTATCCAAATTCAGTGATTTAAAGCTTCTTGAATTGAGCTTACTGTCTAATATAACCATACAAATTTACATAATCATTGAATTCCTACATTTTGAGTTATGGTGCTTTTTCTGCTCACTGGTCTCAAACTATAGCAGCCCGTGAAAATCGGGATGATGTCATCAATTGTTAAAACTCATTCTCAGTGTGTGGTTTATTATTTTTGATGAGATAACTCTAGAAAGTTAGCTCTTTAAGCTACCTAGACTTCCCCAAGAGGAATTAAGCTAATTGCTGCTGTGCTCAGAGAATTATGTAAAACACTCGACAGGTGTATGAACCAAGAATAGCAAGTTTTCACCTCTGAGCTAACTCCAACTTATCTATTTTGATCTATCTTTTTGAGAGTGATCTTCCAAGGTACATAGGGTGTCTAATACATCCATTGGCAAGCTAAAAGGGCCCACCATATACTCGTGGAGTTCATTTGGCTGGTGTAGATCAAGGATTTTGCAACACATCTTCATCTTCAAGCACATACCTATCCATCTCTTTACAACAATTAACCAAAATCGGTGGCTAAAGACTGCAATCTTCTTGCGTACTGTCGTAGAAGTCTGAGATGGAAGACATCCTTTGGTGAGAAAAGTCAGGATCTGATCATAATATGTAGATGGTGTATGTGGGTCTGTAATATCATCATTCATTAGTTCTAAGCTATAGATCGCTAGAGTTGTGTCATCTATACCTACCGGAGCTTCACCGGAATCTAAGCGGGATAAGAAATCTGCTAAGGCATGTGAACTGTCTGGTCGGTGAATGACTTCGTAGTCGAATTCCTGCAAGAGTAGTACCCATCGCGCTAATGGAAAACCTAGATGTTGTTGCCGAACTAGATAGACAAGTGCAACATGATCTACATGAAATGTGAATTTACGGCCCAGCAAGTAATGTCTGAATTTCTTGACAGAATATACTAGCCCTAGACATTCTCTTTTTGTTACAGAGTAATTCTTCTCAGCAGGGGCTAATCTTCGACTTGCATAATATGCTGGTCTAAACCACTTATCAATTTGTTGTATCAACACACTTCCTATTGCTGTATCTGAAGCATCAACAAATACATGAAATGGGTGATCCCAGTCCCGCAGCTGTAAGATAGGAACTTGTGTTAATAAATTCTTTAAACGATCAAATGCTATCTGGCATTCCTGGGTCCACTCAAATTGTCGAGGAGTCTTGGTGATTATCTTGTTCAGTGGAATTGCCAAATGAGAAAGCCACCGTAAGTGTCGTCCATGCCACCGTACTTGGCCCATGAATCGCATAACTTCCTTTGGTGTAGTGGGCACCGGAGCTTCTAATACTGCCGAAATTTTATCTGGATCCACCTGTATACCTTGTGCAGATACAATGTGGCCAAGTAACTTGCCACATGAAACCGCAAACAACGATTTATTTGGGTTCAAACAGAGTCTATACTCTCTGCATTTCTGGAAGCAACACCGTAAATGGAACAAGTGTGCCATCATCTTACCGAAAACTGAGAAATCGTCAAGGTAAACTTGCATAAAAGAGGTGAGGTAAGGAGAAAATATTTCCTGCATACATCTTTGAAATGTGCTTGGTGCGTTTCTCAATCCAAACCACTAGAAATAGCAAGAGCCTTGATGGCTGAATATGAAGATCATGAGAGGTTGTGGTGAGCAAATGTGAGTGACAAACACATACATGCATGCACACACACATGCACACAAGGCAAGATCAAAGAGAGGAACAATGGAAAGCTTCTACTAGAAAGCTCAAAGCAAGTTTACAATCCTCAAGAACAAGTTCGCCCACCAACTAGCTAACTCTAACAAGTCAACCTCCAAAATGAGCTCTCTAGCTCTTTTTATAGTTTTTTGACTAGTTTTGGCTTTGTCTAGACCTACTGTCCGACCTAGTTAAAAATTAGGTTCTAGGGCTTATTTTAGGGATCAAATGGAATCAAAAGACTGTGAAAATTGATGTGTACATACTTCTAATACTCCTCAAGCTCAAGGACTCCTTCGCTTGAACAAAATGGGGTTGCAAAAATATGAAATGATATTTGGTTTTTACTAATCAAAATCACTATTTTTATGGGGATTTCTTCTAAAAATTTGACATACACTTCTTGGAGCTCCTACACGATTCTTTTTCTTTTGTGTCTACTTCTTGAATGATGTTTCCATGCTTCGTGCTTGACCTTGAGTGCCAACATTCATCAAGTACAAAGGCTGAGTATAGCGGTGCTAAAATGGCAACATGTGGGGCTTCAAAGCTAGACATGCTACTTGTTTATTTAGGTATAGAACTATAGAAGTTATCATAATTCATTATCATAATCTTAGTGGCATACAATTAGCATGAAAACTTATTTCTCATGCTAGAAAAAAGCTATTGAGGTACATTATTAGTAGATCAAGGAGAAAGAATTAATGGGTAATTTCCATCTTGTTTATGTGAGAATAGATGAGCAGGTTGCTAATATTTTTGCTAATGAACTTGGAGCTCGAGTTCAAAAAATGCTTGATGTTCATGATGATGGATATGAAGTGTTCTTATATGGTCTATATTGCTTAGTTGTGAGTTTAAGGAATCAAAAGGATCATGATGAGTGATGAATAGCAACACTTAGCTATGAAACAATAGACGCATCCATTAAATCACTAATTATTTTGAAATAAGTTCAAGCACCAAATCTTCATTTTTGACTACTTTATATATTCCACTTACCATTAAATTTTACCTATAGAATTTATTGAGTTTTATTCAACATTTGAGAGAGATACTAAGCGTTTTGTTTGGAAATCTCTTAGCACACCATAAAAGATAATTGGTAATATCATAAAAAATGGTTCTCAAAAATATTCTTTACAATCGGGAAGTTATTTTTTATGTGCATGCATTCTTTATCATATTGTTGACCATGAAAGAAAATCTCAATTAATTTTTGCCATGTACATATCTTTTCAATTTTCAAGCCTTCTTTTTGAAAATGAAATATGTAAACCTTAATAAGTGCTCTCATAAGCTTTATTTATGTTAATATTCAGCATCAAATGTGTTGTGGCTTATGGATAATTTTGCCAAGGCTTATACTCATTAAACATATCTTGTATATTCACATGATGCAAAGAAATACAATAAGAACTATATTTTAAATATCAAACGAAAGAAAATATCTTCTAAGCTTCAATGGCATAATCAATTAAAATTCTAACTATTTCAAAAGTTTATAAAATATACACTGACAAAGATTCTTAGGATAGGGATTGTACATAAATGCATATCATCTCTGTGTTTTAAGACCTTTTTTATCTTCTTCATTCATGCATATTTACATGGTTGTCCATGCCAAGCACAAAGTGCATTTCATCCCTCCTTCTTCAAGAACACTCCTACATATTTAGTGAAGCCAACATGAAAGGAGGGTGGGAGTAAATTATAGATCTTAAGATGAAAAGATTAGGACATTCAGCAATGGATGCTCCTCTAGCTCACTTCCTCAAATTTCAAAATGTGGATAGATGACAAGGAGCTATCCACTCTCTTCATAAGTGATTAGCCAAGTGATGCAATTATTTTAATGGAGAGGATGCCTTTAGATTTTAAAATGAATATCAAGTCAGGGAAAATTATCTAGTTTTTGATGTCATTGTTATGATGGACCATGAGCTATGGGAGAAATCTATCTACATGTCTGAATTTGATATGCATGATTGATGAAAATAAAGCAAATGGAATGGGGCTAGTACAAAATGGTGCTCCTCAAAGAGTTCATACTAGAGGATGTGGATAAAGTGACATGAAAATCCTTTGTAAAGTGGATCTATGATCCAAAGACCAACTTGTTCTAGAGATCAAAAGAGTTCAACCAAAATTTTTAATACATTTCCAAGCATGATAAGAGATGTATAAGACACAAAGAAGTATCATTGTTCCTATGTGTAATAGATGTTGAAGACCCAGAGGAATTAGTTCCACTCTTGCAAGGCATAGATTCCAAGTCAATACTCATAGAGGATTGGATGCTCATCCTTGAATTTGTGAGGAGATACATCAAAAAGTAGTGGACAACTAAGAAGTTTCTTAATGATTGAAAAGTGGATCTTCATGTCGATGATGAAGACATACAAAATCCTTACATTTCAATAACCATGAATATTTTCCAAGCTTATAAAGTATAAGAACCCCTAGGTATGCATGAAGTGCTTATGTATGGAGTAGAACTGCATGCTTTATGATGAGTTTCGACATGAAGATTCCACGAGTATAAATGATATGATCTCTAAAGTCCCAAGATGCAAAGAGCCAATAGATATCTTTACAATGATCACATTGTAAGTGTAATGCTTGCACAAAACCCAAAAATGGGAGGCGCAATCGAATAGATGGAAATTTATCAAAATGAAATCAAATAAACGTAAAACATAAAACGAAAATCCAATCAACAAACTTTAAAAAGCAAAAATATGAGGCATCCCTACTCTGATAAACTCCTTGCATCTGATAGAAGTTAATCAAAGAAACCTAGAAGCAATACATGACACTAATCAAGAGTTAAAGGTATCTAAAAGGTTTCAAGCTTATGAAATAAAGATTAAAGAGGAACTATATGAAAGAAATCTAGCAAGTATGAGTTAAGATCAAGGTCAAGTGCATCCTCAAGTGATGAAATCAAGAAAGATATGGAAAGTGACTTGATCACAATTGATAGTGATATATATCTTCAAGCACATAACTCAAATACAAAGTATGACCTAATGATTAATTTACATGAAAAAACTACGTGAGCATGATTTTAAGCCCAAGGACGTGCCAACAAATGCTCATATGGAGAGTGAAATGGATATGCATAATTCCACATAGTACATACATACAAAGATGCAAGAAAATGAACCTATTGGTAACACATAAGACATGCCAATGATAAGTCCTAAAATATTACTATGTATGCCAATGGTGGATGATGCTAAAACTAAGGATAATCTTAAAGAAAATCAAGACCATGAGAAATTGTTGAATGAGGCCACATTGTGTGTGCATTGTGACGTACAAGATAATGATTCTACTCATAAGGATAAGGATAAGATTTTGATTGGATTTTTGAATAATGATATGTATGTGAGGGATGTTGCACTCCATGACAAGACATAGGTGGATGATCTTAAATACAAGAATGAGGAGCATATACAACTCATTGTTCCTTTTGTTAATGTTATATATGTAGGTGATGACCATCATAGTCATGATGTAATGCAAGTGAATGAAGGCTCATCAATAAATAGAGATGTGCATGTAAATGGTTAGAAGCACATAGATGAAGCTATACATGATCATGAAAAAATCAATAATAATACCAATGTAAAATTGCTTGATTTCAAGTACGATAAATTCAAAAGTATGACAGAAGAAATCAAGCAAGAGATAAATGAAATATGAAGCAAGAGTGAGTTAAATCCAAATACTTGTATGCATATACACGTTGATATGAAAGTAAGTAATGGGATGCTAGAGAATGAGGAATCACAAATATCCCAACAAGTCTTTGTAAAGAAACAATACTTCCATAAATTCTAAATACAAACGTATTGCAGTGGACCTACCTATATGGTCCTACCTATATGTTGCTACACACCTATGTGGATCGATAGGTAGATAGATTCAATTTTTTCAAGTGGTCAAAGCCATGATTTGATGTCCATTTCTAGTAGTGTTGGTGTCATGTGTCATGTGTTATTCCTAGAGAGTAGATAGCTAGAGTAAACGTTTCTGAGTGAACAAGTATGTTCATCACATTTGATTTTATTATAGAACGACTTATGTAATTAAGAAGAATAAATAAATTGGCTTTGTTTGGATGAAGTAAAATAATAAAAGGGAAAAATAAAATACACAGATTTTATAGAGGATATTAGGTGGTGAGATATCAACAAGGGAGAAGAACAACAGTCTGATAAATTGAGGTAATAGGGATTCGTATGTATGAGTGTTTAGAATAGGTTGACAAATTGGAATGGGTTCAACAAATGAATGACTTCTTCATTATCACCACCTACAATCAATTCATCAACATAAATAGCCACAATCATGCTACCATCATCACCCTTCCTTGCATTAGGTCAAGAAGGTTCAACATCTTGTATTACCTTGGTCATGGAGGCACAATAAAGAGCCATGTAGTTGCCATATGTCAATCGTTGCACTCAATTCTGCATCCTCCCAAATCTTCTTGGTCTTTGGTCACTTTTCCTTGTATCATCTGCATGTGTCTTTCTTACTTTGGAGCCTTCATAGAGGGCAATCCAAGATACTCATCAAGACCATTTTTTTTGAACCACTTGATTCATCAATGTCTTCAAAACCTATAGATGTTCTATTACTAACAAAAAGCTTTTCTTTACCTTTCTTGGATGCATCCAATGAATTTGTTGGACTGAAACTCCCATGTAATCTTCCACTCCATTGATCTGATTTGGAACTTTATCTTGGTGACGCATTTGGTCCACTCAAACCTTCATATTGAGCACTTGATTTTTGAATATTTCCTTTGTAATCTGAGTCAAGATTAAGTCCTTCATTGACATCTACATCGAAGCTTCACAATTCATCAAACACCATATCTTCTTCTTACATTCACCTATTGTGTGAGTGGATTGTAGCACGCATATCCCCTTTGCTGAAAGAAGTACCCAATAAAGATACATTTTTTCTACTTTTGGATCAAGCTTCATCCTCAACTCATTTGGGACATGTAC
The DNA here is from genome assembly GCA_020310875.1 of Ceratopteris richardii. NCBI lineage: Eukaryota > Viridiplantae > Streptophyta > Polypodiopsida > Polypodiales > Pteridaceae > Ceratopteris > Ceratopteris richardii. Next base: position 112,924,500 of record CM035417.1, on the reverse strand, counting down.
ATATGGTGTCATGGACAAAGGAAATCATCCTAAGTCTCAGATTCTATGTGAATCCTACATCTCATGATTGGTTCAGAATTAGCAGAAACCAATGCTTCCATTGCATCGGAAACGTGTCAAAACCCTAAGAACGATGGTCTTCTTGCTTGATTCTGACATCCAAAGACCATGCCTTGAATTGACGGCATCATCCTAACATCATCAATTTGTAACCGCCCTCGGAAAACCTACATAAGGAGGGGTTTGCCACATTCATTCTCAGTCTGTTGGATGATAGTCTTGTGGATGCCAGTCTTGGGAGCTCAAAGGGTTGTGACCACCAAGTAAGTACTTTCAAGTTCAAGTTCAAGTTCTAGTCTTGTCACTTGCTCTAGTCTTGTCTAGTCTTGTATCATGGACATCCTCTCTTGTCCTCTCGTAATCTTGTAGTACGAGATCCTTTCTAGTTGTTTCTAGTATCTAGTTCATATCCTTGAAGGGAATTCTTGTAATCAAAATATCTTGTTGCATACCTATGATCCGAGGTTGTGGGATCTCTTGTATCATCTCTAGTCTAGCTTTCCATACCTATCAGCCCTGGGTTATGTGACATCTTGTATTGGTCACGTATTCTTGTATCGATATTCTCCAACAAGTTAAATTGTACATCCGTATGCAACTTGATAGATACCCTGATGAGGCATCCAAGGTTGGGTTTATTGGAACCTTGCGCTATGGCCAAGCATTATCATGGTTTGCCCAAATCTTGTAGAAGAACATGGAAGTACTCCAGGACTATGAGGGGTTTCTTTGAGAACTCACCACCACATTTGGGGATGTAGATACAAGTCGAGTAGCAGAAACAAAACTTCGGAAGTTACATCAAGGTAACCGTCCCGCCTCTACCTATGCATCTAAATTTAAGCAGTTGATATGTGATCTCACTTGGCATGAAGATTATTTCATAAGCCAATTTAGATGGGGTTTAAGAGATGATGTGAAGCACCTTTTGCTCATGATGCCAAAGGTTAAAACATTGAATGAATATATCATGCAAGCTATTCAATGTGATAACCAACTTTTTGAATGGAAACAAGAGAAAAAAGTAGAAGGAAGACCTCACCAATGGAAACCCTTCCAACCCACTCCTAAAGATGAGTATATGCCTGAACCTATGCAAATAGATGTAATGAGGTTTCAACCTCTAACATCGGAAGAGAAACAAAGAAGGAGAGTTAATAAGTTATGTCTTTATTGTGGAAACCCTGAACATATTGCAATTAATTTTCCGAAAGAGAACAAACTCTAGAGTCACAATCACCCTTGTACAGCAGGGAAACGAGGAAGTCTAGTTGTAAAAGAGACCATGTAGCCAGACCATGATATAAGAAAGGGTCTCATAATTCCAGCTACACCCATAGAAATATGTGTTGCACCTATCAAGTTAATCATTCCCAAGAATACCCTTTCCCTTACAGTCCTAGTAGATTCAGGAACCTCCTCATGTTTCATCGATGAAGGATTAGTTAAGAGACATGGAATTCCTATACTTCAGAGAAACAAACCAGTAGTAGCTAAAGTAGTAGATGGACAACCTCTAGCATCCAGGAATATAACCATGGAAACCACACCATTAAGAGTACACCTTGGTGACCATGAATCCCACATATGTTTCAGTGTAATATCGAGCCCAGTACATCTAGTTATCATTGGAATGCCCTAGTTAAAGAAGCATAATCCAGACATAAATTGGGAAAAGAATAAAATCATCCGTCGAGAGATAAAGAAGAACCGAACATACATCTGAGCCAAAGCCTTCATACATGTAGTAAGGTACAAAGGTTTTGAAGATGTTTTCGAAAAGAAGAATGCCGATATCCTTCTGGAGCATAGACCTTATGATTGTGCCATAGAACTTTAAGAGGGAGCATAACTGCCCTTTGGACCAATCTACAAACTATCCCTAGAGGAACTTACAGAACTACGCAAGAACATTGATGAGAATCTAGCAAAGGGGTTTACCAATCACTCAAAGTCTCCATCACAAGCTCCTATTTTATTTATAAAGAACAAGGATGGGACTCTCCGGATGTGTGTAGACTATCCTGGATTGAATAAAGTCATTATAAAGAATAGATACCCTCTACCACTCATATTAGAGCTCTTGGAATGCCTTGGAAAGAAAAATTATTCACGAAGATTGACCTTCGAGGAGCTTACAACCTTGTTAGGATGAGAGAAGGAGAGGAATGGAAGACAACATTTCGAACAAGGTATGGCCATTTTCAATATGTAGTTATGCCATTCAGTCTCACAAATGCTCCAGTTGTCTTCCAACATATGATGAATGATATCTTTCGAGAATATTTAGATGATTTTGTTGTAATATACCTTTAAATATCTTGATACTCTCCAAAAATCTAGAGGATCATGAATGTCATGTAAAGATAGTCCTAGCGAAACTAAGGAAAAAATGATTATATGCAAAATTGGAGAAGTGCTCTTTCCATAAGACATAAGTGGAAATTTTGGGGTACATTGTATCGGATAAAGGAATTTTTATGGACCCTAAGAAGATTGAGACAATCCTTGATTGGCAAGCACCTTTGTGTGTTTGAGATGTACAATGTTTTCTGGGCTTTTCCAATATCTACAGGATATTCTTCAGAGATTACTCCAAGATTGTGATCCCTCTTACCAAGCTTACCAGGAACTCCAAATTCTCATGGACCGAAGAAGTAGAAAAAGCCTTTCAAACCTTGAAATCAGCATTCATTATTGCTCCAATTCTAGTTCATCCTCATTCCAGTAAGCCCTTCTTCCTAGAGATAGATGCACGAGACTTTGCCCTAGGGGCCATTCTTTCCCAATATGGAGATGATGGACACCTACATCCAGTTGCATATCATTCAAGGAAATTCTCCCCCCCAGAAATTAATTACGAAATTCATGATAAAGAACTTCTTGCCATAGTGGATGCATTTGATACCTAGCATCACCATCTAGAAGGAGGAGCTCATAAAGTCACTATGTATACAGATCATAGGAACCTAGAGTATTTTATGAACACCTGCATTTTCAATAGAAGACATTCTTGGTGGAGTAACTTTCTATCCAGATTTGACTTTGTCATCACATACCATCCAGGACATCAACAATGTCAGTGAGATGCCCTGTCTAGAAGATCTTACCTTGCACCAAAGAAGGGTGAAGAGGCCTTTGATCAACAAGAGAGTGTATTACTCAAGCCTGAGCATCTCCAGTTAGGAGCTATCTCTTCAAGCCATCATGAAGATTTAGTCTTGAATCATTTGATCCATGAGAATCTACCACAAGATGAATAGTTTTGTAACGTTAAGCAGAAAGCTCAAGAAGGAAAAGTCCAAGAGGTAATGGAATTTCAAGAAAAGGATGGACTACTACTCTATAAGAACCTATTGTATGTCACTCCAGGAAAGCCCAGGATCCAAGTACTTCAACAACGTCATGACAACCTTGCAATAGGACATTTTTGAGTGAATAAAACAATAGAACTCATATCAAGGGATTTCTGGTGGCCTCAAATATGGAAGGACATCAAAGAATATATCTAAACATGTGATACTTGCAATAGATCAAAGGTACCGCGACATAAACCTTATGGCCTCTTGTAACCTTTACCTATTCCAGAAAGGCCATGGGCTTCATTATCTATGGATTTCATCATAGATCTACCAAAGTCAGATAAGTATGATGCCATTCTTGTTATTTTGGATAGATTTACAAAGATGGCACACTTCATTCCAACCACAAAGGCAATCATAGGTGTAGCCACTGCTAGAATTTTTCTCAGATACATCTTTGGGCTCCATGGTATGCCTGATGATGTTGTGAGTGATCGAGGTCCACAACTCATATCCAACGTTTGGAACAATCTTTGCAAGCTCCTTGGTGTTCAAGTTAATCTATCTACAGCAAATCATCCACAGACTGATAGAAAAACAAAACGGGTGACTCAAGTCCTAGAGCAATATCTTTGTTGCACTAGCAACTATCACCAAAATGATTGGTTTGAGATGTTACCCTTTGTAGAGTTTGCCTATAACAATAGTGTTCATGCATCTACTAAGCAAGCTCCCTTCTTTGCAAACTATGGACAACATCCAAGGATGGATATACAACTCTCAAATCATGTCAAGAACCCATCCGCCAAAGACAAGGCCCAGTACCTAATGGACATTCACAAAGAACTCAAGGAAGAGATCCATAAAGCTCAAGAACAATATAAGTACTATGCAGATCAACATCGTGTCCAAAATCCATCGTATCAAGTTGGGGATAAAGTATGGTTACTAAAAAAAAAATTACAAACTTCAAGGCCTTGTGCAAAGTTAGATCATCAAAGATTTGGTCCATTTACCATCTTGGCCAAGATTAATCCAGTCACCTTCAAGCTCCAGCTACCAAGTACCATGAGAATACATCCAGTTTTCCATGTATCCATGTTGGAACCATATCTGATTTCACCATTGAGGGGGAAGAGACCTAGTCGTTAACCACCTATTGAGATGGATGATCATGAAGAAATTGAAGTCAAGCATGTCCTAGATTCGAGAATATCCCGAGGAATATTAGAGTACCTTACTCATTGGAAAGGATATGACATCAGTGATTGTACTTGGGAACCTGCAAAAAACCTTCAGAGAGCACCAATCAAGGTTTGAGAATTCCATAAGAGGAATCCAATGAAGCCGGGACCAAAGAACATGATCGCTCCTCTTGGAACATGTTGCTTGAGGGGGAGGTGATGTCATGGACAAAGGAAACCATCCTGAATCTAAGATTCTATGTGAATCCTACATCTCATGATTGGTTCAAAATTAGGAGAATCTAATGCTTCCATTGCGTTTGGAACGTTCCAAAACCCTAAGAATGACTATCTTCTTGCTTGATTCTGACATCCAGAGACCATGCTTTGAATTGATGACATCATCAACTCATAATCACCCTTGGAAAACCTATATAAGGAGGGGTTGGCCACATTCATTCTCAGCCTTGGCAATGCCACTCTTATGGATGCCAGTCGTGGGAGCTCAAGGGGTCGTGACCACTAAGTAAGTACTTTCAAGTTTGAGTTCAAGTTCTAGTCTTGTCCCTTGCTCTAGCCCTGTCTAGTCTTGTATTGTGGACATCCTTTCTTGTCCTCTTGTAATCTCGTAGTACGAGATCCTTTCTAGTTGTTTCTTGTATCTAGTTCATATCCCTGAAGGGAATTCTTGTAATCGAGATATCTTATTGCATACCTATGATCCTAGGTTGTGGGATCTTCTATACCATCTCTAGTCCAGCTTTCCATACCTATCGGTCCCGGTTGTGGGACGTCTTGTATGGGTCACGTATTCTTGTATCGATTTAACTTCGTGGGAGTTCTTGTAATCAAAAGTGTATTTTCAAAATCTTGTCTACTATAGTCGGAGAGCACAATCTAGTGCTCCCCTGACATATGGAACACAGCCAAACACTTTCATATGTGATAAGTTTGGCTTTTTCCCTGTAAGCTTCTCTTCAGGTATGACTTGATGTACAACAACAATCGGAGCTCTGTTCATGATGTATAATCCAATGGGCACAACCTCTGCCCAATAACAATGAGGCATATCCTTATTCTAACTGTGAGAAAATTGTGATTCTTTGATTTTCTAAGTTTTAGAGAATCGTGACTTTTTGGCAATTGACCTCTTAAGAAATCATGACTTTTTGGCTTTGGGCTCTCAAGGAAATCGTGAATTTCTGGTTCTCTAAGTGTAAAAAAACTCACGACTTTTTGGCAATGAAGCTTTGAGAAAATGACTTTGTCACCTTTAGCCTTTTAAGAAATTGCAACTTTCTAGTGGAAATTGAAGAGGAGAAAATCATGACTTTCTGCTATCTAATCTTTAAGAAAATCACAAATCTTTTCCATCAAGATTTTCATGAAATCAGAAATTTCTGGAAGATTAATTTTGAGAAAATCACAAATTTTTGGGTTTGCTAACTCTGAAAAAGTTGCAAATTTTTTTGATTTTCTAACTATGAGAAATCACGATTTTTTATTCTCTATGTGAAAAGTTCAAAACTTTTTGGGCTCCAGTTTTTGAGAAAAATCACGAATCCTTGCATTCAAATTTTTAAGAAAATCACGAATTCTTGGATTCAAAGTTTTGAGAAATTTGCAAATTCTTGAAGTCAAGTTTTTGAGAAAATTGTGAACTTTTTTGAGACGACATTTTGAGAACTTGACAAAATTTCAGAAGACAACTTTTGAGAAAATCGTGACTTTTTGCAAGGCAACTTTTGAGAAAGCGAATTTTTGCAATCAATATTTTGAAGAAATTGGGACTTTATGCATTCAAATCTTTGAGGAAATCGCCAATTTTTGGATTCAAATTTTTGAGAAAATCGTGACTTTTTGAAAAAAGAAAAGAGAAAGATATCAAGAATTTTTGGATAATTATTGGGAAAAAACATCCTGGCTTTTGGAATTCAGAAAATTGTGACTTTCTCCCTATATGAGTCTCAAAAAATTGTGATTCTTTCACACATTGTATTTGTCTAATTTGAACCTCACGAGCCTAATTTGAAATCCATTTTTTGAGCTGTAGAGTGCATTGGAAAGCTTGAGAATAATGCCTTGATTTTGAGATAGAGTAATTTGAAGTTGATCTTTAGGTGGGATTAGGAAGTCAAGGGCACTCCAAAGGATTTTGAGCAATACAAAGGCAAAAAAAGAGTCTCAAAAAATACTTGAATCAAACTGTCTATCAAATAAATTGGAGCTTAGGCTTGATCTAACCTTGAGATATTTACAGGTCTATTGAGAGCCAATCAAGGGCATCAAAGAAAAGTGTCAAGTGCATTGCAAATCTTGGGAACATGCTTCTTGAGCATTCAAGTGTGATCAATGGAGAAGTTACTTCAGATTGGAATCATTCTTAACCCCCTCAGCCAATTCTTATCTTAGGCTAAATATTTGACTAGTGATATTGATTAATTTAGGTGATAATAAGCATGACATAAGTACAAGAAAATCCTAATTACTCAAGTTCAAGCGTAGCTAAGATATTGTTATGACAAACACTAAAGGAAAAAGACTTAAGTGGATTGTTCACATCTCAAAGTGTGATAGAACACAAATATTCTTACAATGATACTTCCTAGACAAGATGGCACTAGAGAAATTTATAGAAGAAAAAGTAATTGATTCAAAAGAACATTGCAATGCGATTGTACTTGGGAAAATTGGGTATACCAGACCAAGCTTGTGATATTTAGTTCAGATAGACACCTAGGCGGGGATAGAAAAAGGATCAAATCATCTGAAGATAGTGTCAATCATAGAGTTAGGTCATGGGCACAACAACTCAGTGGTTATCCATACATGCTAAGCTTAGAAATAAGTGAATCAAAAATGTCTTTTAGCATGGAGAGACCCACAAGTAACTCACGTAATGACTATTTACAAACACTAGACGGTCCCTATAAAATGCAATTGGAATATATTAGGACCAACCAACTAGGTGCATGCATCTATGAGGATAGTCTGAGGCAATCAGTTGTCCAACTCAAAAATCTAGATCAACCCTTTGGACTTGAACTCCTAGTGGCCAATTAAAGATGGCTCATACATTGATGAGCAAGGAACCATGTATGTGGTTACTAACTTACTAGAGAGGACATATGAGTTTCAAAATGTCGTTCTTGAGAATGAGATATTAGACCTAGAGCAAAGAGACCTAGGACGAGAGCCAAATTCATCTTAACTAGAATACTCACACCAGAATGGATTCCCCACGATAATAAAAGCATAGAATTGTTCTGGAATAGGGAGATAAATGAAGCTTTTTGTATGTTTAAGACTCATTAAACTAGTAAAGTAAGAAATGTGATGATATATGAATTTAAGGATCCTAATACCCTTGAAAAACTGGTCTATTTAGACAACACATCGGAGAGAGTATTCGTGGTAACAGAGCATGGTAGACATGCATACACCTGGGAGAGTGAATTGATTTTCCCTCCACCAAGATCTAATGTTTCCCATGGCCTCCAAGGTGTAGGATCATGGCTCAACCCCAAGGAAACCCTAGCAACCAATACTGCACTATTGAGAGAAGATACACAAATCACATAGCTCAAGAATGTCCGTACAATAAGCAAGTTGTTAGACAAACGTATCAACAACCTTACCAACATGGTATATTAGAACCATTACCAACAGTCATATTATAGGCCAAAACAACAATATCAGACACAATATAGGCCACAAGTAGTCCTAGGAAACCAATTGCCACCTCCCACCAATATTAGGATCGCAATTAAATATGTAGTGGCAGAGGAGAACCCTAATAGAGCATTGATGTCGATGACCCCTTTGATCTTAGAAAATGACCCTCATGCTTAGAGTTCTGACTGCACCTATGAAGAAAGTCCACAAGCTATTTACATAGAGTCACTCGATCACAGTGAGACTTATTCGTATCAATATAAGATACTACCTATGGAACGAAGCTAGAATACTCCAATGTCATGTATATGAATCCTAACCCTAAGATCAAATTGAGAGAAATGAGACCAGAAGCCCCTAGAGCACCATGTTTTAGATGTCATGGTGACCATTTCATTTGTGAATGTCCCCACCGATTGGCTCTAGGACAAAGACAGAACATCACAATACAAGGCTTTTATCCTGATTACGACAAAGAACATCTCTAGAGAGATTGTCCAAGGAACCCCTATAGTGCACCCAAGGTTATACTAATTAATGTGGTAGGCTTAGTGGTGGATTCAAGTTCAAATAGTATTAATGTGGCTCCTATATAGGTAATCACTAGGGCACACACTTTAAAACAGGCTAAACTAGCTGAACAATAAGAGTTGAGTGAATCAAAAGAGCCTAGTAAGAGGAAAACAAGAATATGGAAGGATACCAGGGAGATGGTCAGTCGTAAGTAGGCTAGAAAGTTATCCAAATTAGAAGAAAGGCTAAGAGATGCAAAAACAAAAATAGTAGACATTGTATCTAAAAACCCCTCACATGCAGAGAATCCATCCCCTCCATTTCATCCCACCCCACCATTCATTGTAAATAGACCACAACTAGGGTCTCTTCTCATAGATTCAATCCTAGAAGGCTTGAACATGATGTTCAAGGCCTACTAGGCTTGACTTCAAGAAGGGCCAATAGCTGCAAACCTAAACAAGAGTTACGTTACAAAAAATTTAAAGCTTGAATGGACAAAAGTTTGCACAAAAATGGTAGAACTAGCTCAAGCTATGCTCAAAACTAATCAATTGTTCAATCAGACAAATTCTATCAAACTAGGTTCGCATTTCCAAGGGTTACTAGAAAGATTAATGCAGTTGGTGAACAAGTCATAGGTTTCTTTACCTCCATAGGCTCAACCAGTTGTTGAAAGAGAAAATTCACCACCAACAAAAGTTTATGTTCTTGAGTCCATGAATGATGGAACAACTCTTTCAACTCAACAGTACTCTCAAGAGTTCTTGTGGGAAATACAAGAAGAGAAACAGGCCAAGGAGAAGGGTAATCCCCCTCCTATTCCTGAAATTGATGATCTTCATGATCAATTCCCCCAAGACATTCCATCTATTTATGGAGCAACAAGAAGATAAAATATTAGATTTTGAATCTAGTTCTTTACAAGAGTTGCCACAATTCATAGGCCCATGGGAATATGAGTCTCTCACATCACATCTCCCACAATACTGATAAGAAATGAACACTCAATGGTTCCAAGAAACACTAAAGATTTAACAAACACTAGGGTGCAATGTCATCTTACCTTAGAAGAGCTGCTCAAAGTAAGACCTCAGCTATGGAAACACGTGGTGAATCAGGTTCCAAAACTTGGTTCCAATGTCTCAAAAGAAGTACAAGGTCCCAACGATACCTCTCAATAAAATAGGAGACATGAGTGATGGTGAAGAAGGTAATAATTATCTTCAAATCACCTACCAAGGTTACATAACCAAAGCTATCTAAGATTCAGGTGCTTCCATTGCAATTGCGACCACCCCCTTATGGAAGCAATGGGGGAAACCTGCATTAAGACCAACTAGAATGAAGCTTCAAATGGCTAACAAACATATTGAACCAAACCCTTGTACTTTCGAGACTTAGGCATCCCAACCAAGCTTAATTTGAAAGATTATAGCTTCAGAGATGTACTGCCCCAACACTAGAACCCTATCCACAAGGCACAAGAAGATTCAATCTCTGGGCATTTTGAAAGTTCTTTTGATCTATCTTGGATGCTTGAAGATACTCATTTGTGGATGTGCAAGGTTGGAGAGGAAGAGGAAAAATGCTTGAAAGCAAGAGAAAGAGGAACTTATTAAGGAGCGAGAGGAGTTAGAGACCTAGCCTACACACCAATGATCTTTCTAGATGAGGAATCTGAGCCTCATGGTTGAGAAAAAATCTTAGCCACCATGGACATTGTTGTGAATGAAGAAGAGTCAAAGACTCACAGTGATGAGGATGGTTATGATATCTCTTTGCTCATGTGTGAACCGTTGCTAGAAGAGTGTGAATCTTATGAGGCCATAGAAGAAGAAGACGATGATGATGATCTAGAGTCCATTGTAATGGATAGTTTCTTTGAGTGAGAGCAACACTGTCTAGAAAATGTAGGAGTGTTTACCCAAAAAGAAGAAGAACCTTTCAAAGGCATTAAAACTACAAATTTAAGGGAGGAAAGTGAAGATAGTCAAAAGAAAAAGAAAAAGCAGTGAAATAAGTAGAGGAGGAATCATTGTTTGAAGTTCCAGAGACCTTCAAGAAATATGAAGTTGAAGACTATAAAATTTTGGTAAGAATGCCTAAGAGAGATTCCATCAGAGGATTGTTATATGATAATAAAGAAAAAACCAAAAAAAAGTGTAGTAACCATTGAAGAGAATGAAGAGTGATGTACATACATAGGGGAAGATCTAAGTCTAGAAGAAGAAGTAGAGCTTATAGCTTTATTAAGGAAATATAGGGAGGTGTTTGCATGGACCTATAGAGACATGAAGAGGGTAGATCCGGAAATATGCTCCCATACGATCCCCATGATGACTGATGCCAAGCCCACCAAATAAAAGCCCTACACACATAATGACACTAATACAACCAAAATAAAGAAAAAATTGATAGACTAATTGAAGTTGGATTTATCTATGAGATTGAGCATACTGAATGGGTGTCCCCCATTGTAGTCATACCAAAGAAGAATGGAAAGTTGCGAGTGTGTATTAACCTTAAGAAAATTCATGCCACTAGAATCAAAGATAGCTATCTACTTCCAATCACAAAACATTTTATGGAGCATGTTGCAGGCAAGGAATTTTATAGCTTCCTTGATGGACTTTTAGGCTACAACCAAGTAGCCATTGCCTCAGAAGATCAGCACAAAATGGCATTTGCCATTGAGTGGGGATTCTTTGCATTTCATGTGATGCCATTTGGGCTCACCAATGCACCTGCAACATTCCAAAGGCTTATGTGTCATGTCTTCAAAGAGTTCTTGCGAAAGACATTAGAAGTATATGTGGATGATTTATGGACTCATTCCCAAGAAAAAAGATGCCACATCCCAGACCTCAGACATATCTTCAACAAGTGTAGAGAATATTGAGTTTGTCAAAACCCAAAAACCTGTGTGTTCATGGTACATTAAGGTAAGATCTTAGGTCATATTGTCTCTAAGAATGGGAACTCAATAGATGAGGACAAAGTAAGAGACATAGTAGAGTTGCAAAGGCCAAGCAATATTAAGAAGGTACAAGCTGTTGTGCACCATTGTGGATATTATTGTAGGTTTATCCACATGTATGCAATCATAGTGAAACCTCTTTATGCCGTGTTGACAAATATTGAGTGGAATGATGAATGCAAAAATTCCTTCAGTAAGTTGAAGAGACGTTTTTGCACAACACCAATACCAACCACACATGAATGGAATAAACCATTCCATGTCCATGTAGATGCATCCAATTATGCAATAGGATGTGTGCTAGCACAACCGAGAGGTGAAGGAAATCTAGATTTTCTCATAGCATATGCTAGTAGACAACTAAACCTAGATGAAAAAAACTTTACAACAATCAAAAGAGAAGGCTTAGGCATAGTATATGTCGTGAAGAAGTTTAGACACTATCTAGTGGCCAACAAGTTTAAGTTTTTCACTGATCATCAAGACTTATTATATTTGGTCAATAATCCTTGAAATACATGATCCTTAGTAAGATGGTTCCTATTACTAATGGAATATGAATTTGTAGTGATTGTTAGGAAAGGTAGAACCCACCTTAGGGCAGATCACCTTTCTCACATCACTTTAGGAGAGTCACCGCAAAAAGTGTCTAATGAACTATCAGATGCTTATCTGTTCAATTTAGAAGTTGTTCCTAAATGGGCAAATACATTGGTACCTATCCTAATCTTCAGACCCGCAAGTGGAGAAAGAGGTGCAAGACTACGCCCTAGTAGCAGAAAATCTATATCAAAGAGGAAAAGATGGATACTTATGATTGTGTGTTCATGAATGAGAGTATTTGAAAGCCTTAGAAAACTGCATATAGCGGTGTTGTAGGTGGACACTTTGGGCCTAATTGCGTAATTAAGACCATTCTATTCTCAGGACTTTGGTGGCCCACTCTTCGTATGGATGCTCATACCTATGTGAAGAGATGTGACACATGCCAACATGCACAATATGTGATAAGAAGAGATGAGATGCCACTAAGGCCAATGATGGGAGGATGTGCATTCTGAAAGTGGGATATAGACTTATAGGTCTTATCAAACCCCCAGCTAGAAATTGCCATGGAGAGTACATTATTGTAGCCATAGATTACCTTACAAAGTGGGTAGAAGTAGAGACAACATGACCAAAGTATTGTACTAGTACATCGTCAGGCAATCCCTAGATATGTGCTTGCTCTTGAAATGCATCCAGGTATTCAGTAATATTTAACCCAGTGAATTTACCCTTTTCACGTAAGATTGGTTGTACAATCTGTGCCCCTTGTTTTTCTATCATCAGATTCCTAAACACTTCCTCCATCTTGTGCTCTTGATATCTCTTAGAATGGAGTATCAAGTCTATAAAACGAGCTCTAATAGTTCTCTAAATATATCATTAGATGATAAAGCCAAGAATGTTGACTTAAATAAAACCTAGGTTTTTCTTCCTATATTTTTGTTTATCAATAGATTTAGAATGTTCAACTTTTTTACTTTGGTCTTGAGATTGTAATTACTCTAGTCTCATTTGATTTTTTTTTTGTATCTTTCTTTCTGACCTTTAAGTTTTTTACCCCCATATTTTACTTTAATGGAAATTATATTTTTATATCTATATTTCTTTATAAGTTTCATTAATTTGTGTTTTGGAAATTTAGTACAAGAAAATAGGAAAAAAACAAGAAATAACAGTAAATAACGAAATGTGGGATGTAATACTAACTTTCTAGAATAGAAATCCTTTCTTGCATAATAAAGTAAATTCTAACGCAAGTAAGAAAGCTTTCCTTTGTTTTTCAAAAACTAAAAAGAAAACTATGATCTAACATGTAGTTGCTATCATTCCAAATGCAATAATAAAACAAAATAGTCTTTTTATATTTTTTTAATGATTTGCAAATGCAAGTGTAACGACTCTTTCCTAATGCAATGTGAAATGAAAAGAATCCTTTTATGACCGCAAGGGATGTATTTGTACTAAAGTGAAAGAACTTGAAAACTCTTTACCTTAAGTTTTTTGATGCAGAAGCTTTAATGTGCACAGTGATATTTGTTTTTCTTTACAAATTTTTTATAAATAAATCCTACATACAAAACTAGAAGTGATTGTGCAATGATGATCTTCTTGTATGTCGATTGGGAGGGGGGGAGGGGGGGAAGTGTTGAGGCTCCTCCATCTTGAATGCCCCTCTTCCCATGGAGGTGCTCAGTTCCTTACGAAAGAGCCATCAACAACCAAAGAAAATGGTTTGGGCCAGCAAAGTCTCCACTTGTCATTGCAGCTCCTTCCTCCACTCACCTACAAACAAGAAGAATGTAAAGGTTAAAACTTTTAATGAATACTAAAAAACACATAATAATACGAGCTCAATCCATAGTGGATAGCATAGAGGATTTGACCTATTTGGAACGAATTCAAAAAACCATTCAAAAAGGCACAAGGTAGTTCTCCATACCTACCTTGTGCAAATTTGTTAATGTTGAAAGACCACATGATTAGCTAACAAGAATTGGCATTTACTGATTATTAAGTCGTGAGGGAACCACTCCTTATGAAACCATTTTTTACAATGACTCAAAAGGGGGCTTAGAACCAAACAATTGGCTGATGAGACATGTTCTGTGTAGCTTTTCCTAGTTCGCCATGATATCCTCCCTTTGAAATGAGATAATTTGTGGCTTAACACCGAAAATTTCCAGAGTAGTACCAAAGGTTTTGTCCTCCAATGGCATATCTACATTACTCACAACTAATGAGTGGGAGATCTCAACCATGGAAAGAGATTCCAGGCCGGCCAATCGAGTCTAAAAAAAATTAAACACCTCCGAGGGCCTATGTCATCTTAAGAATTGACTTTAAGATGCCACTCACAGAAAGTATCGAACCAAACAAGAATTGGATTGAAGCAAACACAAAAGGCAACCTCCCAAAAAGAAAACAAGCATATCAAAGGCTAGAGCTACCTTTCGGGTTGAAGATGTCATAGCCAGGCAGTTTCAAAGCTATAGATCAAATTCCAAGTCAGATTTTCATGGTTGTGCACCCACATAAGAGATCGACCAATGCGGTTATCACAAAGGATAGAGAACAAACTTGACTTGCGTGGGTGACAGACAGTGCGGACACAACTGAAGGCCTTGATTTGCATAGATGATAGTATCTGGTAGCATGTGAACTTTGAAAACTATTATGTGGTGGTGTGTGAACTTTAGAAATTCCTATCGTTAAATGAAAGAGAAACTTGTGTCCATCACAAGAGGGGGCTTGTGTGTGTCCGTCGCGTGGGGTGTCCATCGTCTTCTTTTTTATTTCCATAGGAGTAGCAATATGACTTCCATAGTGTTCCTATTGCTTTGAAGTAAGTTTCTTAACCTTCCATCAATATGAACCGCGAAGTGAAGTCAAATGCTTCAAGATGGACTTGTAAACCATAAAGAAAAACAAATTAGTAAGTTCAAGATAGGAACAACGCAACACTCAAATTCAAGAATAATCTTCGATATTTTTTGATAATTTCGTTTTTACTCTGCCTCGTGTTTGTTTGGGCCGTCGATTTTACTATTGTGTGTATATGTGTGCAACATATTTTTGTTTCGAAGGGGGGAGGTCGCCTTCAAGTTTGGTGGAACTCGAACATGAAAGAATTTTTTTCATCCACTAATATAGTTCCATGTGAATGGAGCAAATGCTTTGTCCGCAAGTCTGTCTAACTGAGTCTTAGGGTACCTCTTGAGTCATAAGGATGAGTTATCTCTAAGCAAAAAGCATCTCGCAAGTCGCCACTCCCATCAGACACGTTCTACAAGGCTGAAAGCATCTACAGGGATGAAAGCATTCGAGTGCTCCATCGGAAAGTGTAGATATTACCTCCAGTAGCCTTAGGGGTTTCAACAAATGCGAAACCAGAGGATGTACTACATCGGGGTTTTATTTCTCTTTCAATACGCGCCTTTGCGTTGCACCTGTGTTAGTCTGGTAGCTCTGAGAGCACCGAGCAGCTGTCAAACCGCTTGTAGTAATGCCGTGGAGCTATCCACATATGGTTTTTTGGCTTCCTCAATCGAACACAGCTGAAGGGGCGAAGGCGAAGCAGAACAACCTACGATTTCACATCGTCGTGTAAGGTCTGTTATGATTCCCTGAAATACTATCCAATTTAGGTTCGCTAATGAGGTCGGGAGGACTTTTCTCGTCATGTCCAGGCGGAGCCAGCCTAAATTCTAGATAAGCATATTCTCACTGCTTCTGCTGCAGCTGCATTTTCGCAGATATTCACACTGCTCGGACGAGCTCAAGAAAAGCGGACAATCTCTGTTAGCCTACTGTGAGCATGATCGAACGATGGAATCCCGGACGTCATTGTGAAGTTCTGTTTCGCGACATGTGTTGAAGGTCTATTTCACTTTCTTTCATCTCTTCCGGTGTTTCCATATGCAAGAAGTTGTAGCTGCGCAACTTCGTAAAATGCCGTCCAGTAAGTATTTTACACCATTTCAGTGTATATGAGTTTGCGCAAGTTACTCAGAATATATATGTATTTTTTAAATAAAGGAAGTTCGATTCTACTCTCTCGGACTTCAATTAAATAAAGGAAAAATACAAAAGAAGGGGACTAGTGCCCACGGGATCCTCCGAATCCTATTGGGGAAGCTTTTACAGTGTAGTTGGCTTTACAAAAAAAAGGTTAATCGCCCACTCATCATCCTCAAGCGGGCCCCACATGGGTAAAGTGTGTTCTTGATCAAAAGGAATACTTGATGACTCCTAAAAAAGGGGGATTTTCTTATAATTAGCGATCCTTTTGCCAAGGAGGGATAGTGAATACCCAATCGACCAGAGTTTCGAGCGTTCCAGAGAGTCGTGGAGCGACCACTCACTTCTCTCAATAGAGCTGGCTTCCAACTGATATATTTCTGATGACTAATTTTCATTCCGATGATCTGCCATAGCCTTTATGGTAGGCCTTGCAAGGCTTACATGGAGTTACATGGAGTTATAGAGGAGGTTGATAAACCTCGCATCCCCATCATGTGGAGCCCACTTGGTTTAAAGCTTATTGTTGACATACTATAGCTCTTTGTGATGTCTGAAGGGATGGGGGGTTTCTTACAGTTAGCAATTCTTCTGCCAAGAAGGAAAAGGGACTTCTCGACTGACTACTCTTTGGGGGTATTGCCAAAGTTTTGAGCACATCTTTCTCGCCAAATCTTCCAAAGGATCTCTCCCCTAATCGCATTTCACAACGCCACAGAGCAACAAATTGCTTCACCAATGAGGCCTTGCTTCTAATTGATTTGGTCTTGGAGTCTCAAATAATGACCAAGGACCCTCCATAACCGAAGGGATTTAGGGCAAGCAAAGAACATGTGACCTATATCCTCTTTGCTACGGCAACATAGCTTGCACCAGGGTGGAACCCCACAGATCTTGTTAGCTTTTGCATTCGTCCATATTCCACGGTATAGGATTTGCCATAGGAGAACTGACTTTTTGTTTTCAATGAGAGGGTGCCAGATAGACATAAATTTCATATCCCATCGAAGCCGCATCCAATTGAAACACCATTTCTTGTTGAGAGTGATGTGAATGTCATTGCAAACTTCGATATATGGAAGCTTGGAGAGGCGATTACCATTACATTTAAGGCCCATTGGGTTCGGAGATTCGTGTCCCATCAGTAGTAGGATTTTAGATCAGTCCCAAGCATGGCATCTGCTTAGTAAAACATTCCATTCTTCGTATATGACCGTAGTAGTAGGGTCAAGGTCCTCAAAATCCACCCATCTGTTCATGTCCTGTTTCTAGAGGTGCTTCCATTGCTTGAATCCCTTATTCCAGAGTCTCTTGGCACATTCCTTTGCCCATTCAATATTTGATAGCTGTTAATCCTCGCACGGTTACGCAGAATATTTGCCCATTCAATATTTGATGGTTGTTAATCCTCGCACGAATCTAGCAATCAGAAAATATGAAACCTACGTAGAGCAAACACGTGGATATCGTTGTAGTCATTAAATCTTGGATAAGTTTTATGTGTGAATTTTATGTCCCAAGCCGCTTGGTTGGGTGGTTGCCTTTCACCTCTTGAGGGGGGGGCAAGGGTTCAACCCCCACCGACAACATGTAAGGTACATATTATCATGGAAACTTGTATCTTATGGCTGATGTACAACCATTTGTCTTGCTTCACGGTAGTTGTGACCGCAGTCTAACCTAGTTATGTAAACCCCTGTTCTTGGGGGATAAGGGGGGTCCCATGGGTATGATGCCCTTCCTTGTACAATTGCAATTTCAAAGTTAAAGCCTGGAGGAGTAGGCCTCGGCCGAACCTCCATTTTGAAAAAAAAATCATATTTCGGATTGATAGAGAACAATATCTAATGCATCTTTAAGATCATGAAGAATCAATCGTAAACTTGTTTCCATAGGACTTGCAATGGATCTACAATCTTCAAGGTCAAAATATTGGAATAATGTTTCAATATATTTTAATTGGCACAAACATATTCCCCCATCAACTGTAAAATTAAATGCTTAAATAATGATGCAAGTATCCGAATCTAACATCTCAAAAGAGGCATGCAAATTAGCTTTACATTTAGTCATAAGCTTCTCATTATGAACAATGAGATCATGTTATCTACATATACAATGATGATCAAAAGTATATCATTTGGAGGCTTAGCATATAAGGTGCTCTTAGTTGGACTGTTTTTAAACCATATGCAATTATGTATATTTTCGTACCAAGCATGTGGTGCTTGCTTCAAACCATATAATTCCTTTTTTAGCTTTTTGAAAATTTTTCCTCTTTTTAACATAGCCTTTTGTAATAAGCCTCTCCTTATGCTTGTCAACTATTCCATCAAGCTAAGGTCACATAAAAAACAATTACTCTCTTTTTAACATAGCCTTTTGTAATAAGCCTCTCCTTATGCTTGTCAACTATTCCATCAAGCTTGTATACCCATTTATACCAATGATCTTTTTTCATGATGCAAATCACATAAAGACCAAGTGTAATTCTTCATAATAGTATCATATTTTAATTCCATAGAAGTCACCTAATTTTTTGAATCATTGTTTTATCAAAAGAAATAGGCTCATTCTAATCGTAGAGACTAGAGGCATCATTGCATAGCAATGTGATGCAAAGGAAGCACTATAAGAGCTTGAAAGGGGTATGCTATGATAAAGGTGCATCTAATTTGCCATCTTTTAAAGTCTTCACCAACCATTTAGGCATTCGTTTGGCCTATTCTATGTTAGACCTCTCATAAACAAGTACATCATGTAAATATGCATTAAAACTTAAATGATCTAAATCATCATGTTAAACTTATAAATGTTGACAAATGGTCTTATTTGGATCAACACTTAATTGTCTACCTATAAAAAGAGTTAGCGAAGTGTCATACACATATTTAGAGCTAAATGTTATCTCCTTGGTATATGAAAGTAATGATTGAATTGCATTTTCCAAGAAAATAATATTATGGCTAACAAAAAAGCATCCACTCTATGGATGATATAAACAATAGCCTTTGATTTTAGAATTATATCGAACAAAAGTATCTTTCATTGCTTTATCATCTAATTTTCTACATTGTTATTTAGGCACTAATGCATAAATCAATGTTGGAGTTAGACGTCTACGGAAGCACATGAACAACATGAGGAAGAAGAAGAAGCTTGAAGCACAACACACAATACTGAATGTATTACCACTACAATATACAAAGATGAGTAGCCGGTTAGGGCAATAGGCATATATACAAGCTGAGGAAAGAAAACCTCGTAAAGAGGGAGAAAAGTGCTTCGATGGTCCTAGAGTGTTCACACACATCACTACCTAAATATATCAACAAATCTCCCTTGGGAGTGATGAGCTGAACAAAGAGCTGACACTCATGTATAAGGAAGTCCCAAGCTATATGAAAATTGCTCCATAAAAGGAAGTAAGCCCAAAGCTTTGTGGAAAGCTTCAAACTTCTTCGTAGGCAGAGCCTTCATGAAAAGGTCTGCAATGTTCTCCTATGTGGGCACATATGCCAAGCTGATCTCCCCACCAAAGAACCTCTCGCTGACAAAATGATAATGCACCTCCATGTGCATAGTGCAAGCATGGAATACAGGGTTCCTCGTAACTGCCAATGCACTCTAACTGTCACTGAAGATGGTGGTGGAAAAAGAGTGACCAACACCCAAGGCAGCCATAAGTGTATGAGCCACACACACTCAATAATCACTGTGGAAGATGCCCAATACTCAACATCACAACTGGAAGTGATCACAGTAGGCTACTTCTTGCTCAGCCAAGATATGCATAAGCTACCAAGCATGAAGCAAAAACCACTGGTAGATACATGAGTGTCATAGCAACCAGCTCAATCAGAGTCAGAAAAAGCATGCAAATCTAGCGGCCGTGATCCCCCCTTGGGATAAAACAACCCAAGTAGCAGGTACCACTCAATTAGTGAAAGATGCGCTTAAGTTCCTGCCAATGCTTGACACCTTCGCAATGCATAAAGCTGCTCATCTATGAGATAAGACACTGAATATCTGGCCGAGTAATGCATAAGTAAGTTAGGCATCCAACAGCCTATTGATAGAGAATAACATCAAATGCATCTCCAACATCATGAAGACTCAATCGTAAACCTGTCTCCATAGGATTGGCAATAGGTTTATAGTATTCAAGGCCAAAACACTACAATAATGTGTCAATATATTTCATTTGATACAAGGCCATTCCACCATCAACGTCCATAAATTGAATGCCCAAATAATGATGCAAATACCCCAAATCAAACATCTCAAATGAGGCATGCAAATCAGTCTTAAAAATCAGCAATATGCATGTCATGAGGACCAATGAGCAGCATGTCAACAACATATATGTTGAGCCCATAAAAGTCATAATGGTGAAAGTCAATCGCAGTCAAAGTCAACCATAGTCAAAGTCAAAAGATCAAAGTCAAAACGATCAAAGTCAACATGGATGAAGTCAAAGTATTCAAAGTTGGAGGGTCAAAGTGCACAGGTAGTGCACAATTAATTGTCCACAAAGGGTAAAATTACAGAAACTTGGTTGCAGGTTGCAGAGGTATTTCTATAATTTTTATAAGGTTCAAAGTGCTTTTAAAGTGTTTTGGAAGGTTCAGGTGATCCCTCTCTTAGGTGCACAAGTGAAGAATTAAAAGAAAAAAATGTGAAGGTATGTGAAACGGCAGCGTAAGCATAAGTGAAAGTATGACCCCCCAATTAAAAAACTTTGTTTTAGTCTAAAGTCACTACAGGACAAAAGAGGGATGTGTTGGCTAGTGTCCACTTTTGGAGACAATCTTGGGACATCAAAGTGAGCACCAAGATACTCTTGCAGTTAAGAGCGTACTTGAATCAACACACAAATCAAGGCAAGGAATATTCTTGGACTAAGCAAGACTAAGAAGACTAAGCAAGGTGAACATAGTCTAAGCTAGGCAAGAGAGAGAAGTGCAAGAGACACATAGTATGCAACGCAGAGAAGTGAAGTGCAAGGTGTGCATGAAGAGTGACTAAGGAAGTGTGTAGAGAAGGACTAAGGTATTCACCCCAAGGATCCCAAGGCCTCATTGAAGCTGTGTGTGTGCCGATAGAAGGTGTCCATCTCTCCCCCTTATTGGAAGCTTGGTCCAAGGTGTGCACAAGTACAGGCTTGGAGAAGGTGGATCTCTCATGCAAAGAAGGTCGGAGCAACAAAACCCTTGGGTATTTGGTATATTTTGATTGAGCATTCTGTGGGATTTTTCACAGAAGCATTAGATTGTAATATGCATCACCATTGTATTTGTCTTCTTATAATCAATCGATAGAGGCTGCTAGTGTGTATCTTTCTTATTGTCTTTTCCTTTTCTCCTACAAACACTGAAATCCCTTCATGTCCAGTAATCCCCCGATATATACCATAATGATTAGAAGCACATCATTACCACACTTAATATATAAGGTACTTTTTGTTGGACTATTCTCAAAACCATGTGCAATCAGATAGGCATGTATCTTCTCATTCCAAGCACGTGGTGCTTGCTTTAAACCATATAATACCTTCTTTAACCTACACATCTATTTTTCATGCCCTTTCTGCACAAAGACATGGGGCTAAAAAACATATACTTTTTAATGCAAGTCACCATTCAGAAATGTTGTTTTAATGTCCAACTGATGTACATTCCAACCATGATGGACGACAAGTACACAAATGCTCGAAACAGTAGTCATACGAAATGTAGGTGCAATGGTCTCATCAAAATCAATACCTCTTTCCTGCGTATAATCCTTTGAAACAAGCCTAGCCTTATGCCTGTCAATTGTTCCATCATGCTTACGCTTGAGCTTGCATACCCACTTAGTGCCAATGGCCTTCTTCCTAGAAGGCAAGTCACATAAAGACCAGGTACAATTTTTCATGATAGCATCATATTCAAATTGCATTGCAGCCATCCAATGTTCAAAACTTTGTGCTTTATGAAACGAAACAGGCCTAGTCTCATCACAGAGACTAGATGCAGCCATAGCATAGCAACTTGATGCAAAAGAGGCACTATGAGACCCTGATCAAGTACGATATGAAAGAGGTGCATCTAATTTGTTGTCACGCAAAGCCTGCACGAGCCATTTTGGCATAGTTTTTGCCTACTTTAATGTTAGCTCTCTCATCAAGAAGTGCATCATGTAAATCTGCACCAGAAATGGAATGATCTGCATCATCACATAAAACTTGCAAAGGTTGAGAAGCTACCTCATTAGGATCAACACTAGACTGTCCACCTATAAAAAGAGGCAGCAAAGTATCATACATATCTTTGGAGCTAACAAATGTCTCCTTAGTGCATGAAAGCAATGGCTGAATAGAATCTTCCATGAAAACAATATCATGGCTAACCAAATGCATTTAGTCAGTGGATGATACAGACGATAACCTTTACTTTTAGAACTGTATCCAACAAAAATACATTTTATTGCTTTATCATCCAACTTTCTACGATGTTGTTCAAACACTAATCCATATACCAGATAACAGAAAACACGTAGATGAGAAACAAATGGCTTTGGATCATGCCAACCCTCATATGGAGTGATAGATTACAGTGCTTTAGTTGGACACCTGTTAAGTATATATGTTGCACACATAATAGCCTCAAGCGAAAAACTATGTGGTAAAGCTTGACTCTTGACCATACACCCCACCATCTCCATGAGTGACTTGTTCTTCCGTTCAACAACTCCATTCCGTTGAGGTGTATATGGCACTATACATTGGTATTTTATCCCACATTTAGCAAGAAATGCATTAAATTTAGAAGACATGGATTCTCTCCCTCGATCAGAACCGAGCGTGCCTATTTTATATAGTGATAGATTTTCAGCCAAAACCAAAAACTGTTTGAAGCACATAAACACTTCAGACTTTGCTTCCAATGGATATACCCATGCATGCCTGGAAAAGTCATCAATGAAAGTCACAAAGTAGAGATAATTTCCAAAAGAGGGTGTCTAAATAGGACCACAGACATCCTATGAACAAGCTACAATTTTTGAGTAACCCGAACTGAACTATCTTTTCAAAATGAGAAACATTGCATTTTGCCCAAAATACAGCCTTTGCATACATATCTACTGGGTGCCTCAAGTTTGAGCAAAGAGGATACCATTTCAAATTTCTGCAAGCATAGCAAACTAGCAAAATTTAGATGAACAAAGCATGCATGACAAATCTTAGCATCTCACATAGCCTAAGAATCATGTACTACACATGCCAAATCATTTACAGATCTTTCATAGTCTATGAGCTTATACAACCTATGACATAAAATGCCAGAAGCAATAATGAGATCGCCATTTGACAGATCATGAACTGTATATTTGTCATCAAAAAATTTCACAACCAAGACAATCTTGGCTAATGCAGAAACTAATAACAGATTTTTCTTGATCCCTAGCACAAATAAAGCATCTGACAAAGTGAAAGTACTACCATCAGCAGTAGTGAAAATGATCTTACCAACTTCCATAATAGGATAGGAGGAGTTATTGGTGCATGTATTAGTATTCTCTATAGGGGTAGGCTCGAGTGAAGAAAAGAAACCT
Organism: Ceratopteris richardii; assembly: GCA_020310875.1. Taxonomy (NCBI): domain Eukaryota; kingdom Viridiplantae; phylum Streptophyta; class Polypodiopsida; order Polypodiales; family Pteridaceae; genus Ceratopteris; species Ceratopteris richardii. The sequence continues at coordinate 112,900,624 of CM035417.1, read as the reverse complement.
ACACTCTGAGGTAATATATTTGGTCGCCCCACTATCAAAGTACCAAACATCTGAGTCTACTACATACATGCACTACTCATGAGAAGATGGGTCAAAACTGCAAACAATAGTAAACAACCATTCTTCTTCCCGTACAAGATTAGTAGACTCTGTTTTTGGTGTAGAGGCCTTTGCAATAACCATTCCCATCTCTTTCTTCTTTACCTCTTTTGCAGGCAATTTTGGACATTTCTTTATGATATGGTCATTTCCTTTATAATACTTGGAAAACAATTTCTCCTTTTTTTATTTCTTCTTATCTTTGTCTTCCTTCTTCGAATGTGCAGCATTTGCATATTTTTGCTTGCCAATAGATGAGATCCATTTATCTTTGCCCTTTTGACTAGCCTGGAAAGCTTGATATTCAACACACATAATAGAACTATTCTTCCTAGAATGGTCTTCTTGCAATAGAACAGAGACTAGCTCCTCAAATGACAAGGCATTTGGATTGCCTTTCATCATCAAACGAAGAGTAGAAGCAAAAATCTGATATGCATCGGGAAGATTATTCAGAATGGTCTGTGCAAGTGAGCTATCTGGTATAACTTCATCAGTAGAAAAATCAATTGTTCTTCAAATACTTGATATTTATGAGAAAATTATCCATAGAATCACCTTCATTCATGTGCTCACTCTCCAATTGTTTTTGAAGATAAGCAACATGAGCCTCATTCCTAGCCTGGTATAATATGATAAGTGTATCCCAAGCATCCTTAGCTATTCTATAAGAGCAAATGTGAGGAATAATGGTATGTTTGATAGACAAAGCTATCAATTCATGTGCCTAAGCATGTCTACCATCCAACAAATTTGATCTATAGTAGGTGCAACAAAAACAGTAGCACGATCAAGAATCTATAGAATATCATCATCTTTGACACCATCTTTATTAGCTCCAACACCTATATTTGTGGTACCTATAGTCATAGGTATAACAAGATGTCTTTCAATACCTTGCAGAATATTCCAAAGCTCTTCTCCAACCAATACGTGTCACATCATATAAGCCTATAAGGTGTAGTTGGTACCATCCAACTTATCCTCAATAGCCAAGATATGGAATACATCATTGCTTTTAGCCATGGCTGGTGAGTGAAATACCTTGATGTGGAAAATTGATTGTATCTCAAAACTTTGAATAGAACTGCCTAAATAAATTCTTCTAAACCTGTAGTAGACTTCGAGATGCTTATACTGGCGAACCAAAATTGGTATATACCTTTGGCACAAAAAGAGGAGATAGCCTGCACAAGCAGTGTGATAGTACGTTCGAAGGTTGAAACGAGCTTAGATCGTGATTTCAACACCACAAAGCAAAACTGTTTGATCTCGAAAACACCTTGAGTATGCTCACCAAATTTCATATGATTTTGAGACTTCAACTTGAGAGGTGTAGATGACACCCTAGATGAAGCGACGACCTGTTCTCATACCAATTGTTGGAGTTAGACGTCTGCGCAAGCACGTGAAAAAAACGAGGAAGAAGAAGAAGCTTGGATCATAACACACAATACTGAATGTATTACCACTAGAATGTACAAAGATGAGTAGTCCGTTAGGGCAATAGACATATATACAAGCTGGGGAAAAAAAACCTCCTAAATAGGGAAAAAAGTATCCCGGTAGTTGTTGAGAGTCAAGGTCAAGCACAAGCATAGAAGCACATCAAGGAAGTGGACACACAAGAAGAAGGGGCATGTAGGGAGCTCCAAGAAGCACATGTCAAATTTTCAAAAGAAATCCCTATAAAAATAGTGATTTTTATCACTAAAAACCATTGTAAATACCATTTTCCATTTTTGTAACTACATTTTGATCAAGTCAAGGAGTCCTCGAGCTTGAGGAGTATTAGAATTATCACCTTGCCAATTTTCATAACTTTTAGACTCTGTTTGAGTGCCCAAATAAGCCCTAGAACCTAATTTTTTAATAGTTTAGACACTAGGTTTGGACAGGGCCAAAACTACTCAAAAAACTATAAAAAGGGCTGGAGAGCTCATTTTTGGGTAGCTTGTTGTAGATTTGAGCTTTATAAGAGAACTCTTTAATAATCAAAGTCCTTCCATTGTTCCACTCTTTGCTCTTACCTTATGTGTGTGTGTGTGTGCATGCTTGTATGCTTTCACTCAAGCACTTGTGCCATCACTTACTCACAGTCTTCACACCGGTCCTCACATCTCCATGGATTGATATTTATGAGGTGAAGCTTCTCAGTTGGTACTTGCCATTGTGCTAGAGCGACACCAAATTTGGCATCGTTGCCGGGGAGAGAGCTTAGAGGACGAGTGTGTGAGAGTAAGATATAGAGTAGCGATAATGGAAGGAAAAAAAAATCACCATTTTCAGTTCTGTTTCTGAGTTTTTCTTCACCTTCATCATCATCGTCACCTCAATCTCCTCTCATCTTCACGTTCTTTGATTTTTTGCTTTTTTGACTGCACATTTCCTATTTTCGCCTCCTCTTCTTCATTCTTGACTGTGTGAGGAGTTTAGAGAGAGTTCAAAGCTTAAGCATGGATGAAATACAGAGATTCGCACTATTAAAACATCAAAAATCTCAGCGAAGTATCGTGTAGGTTGAAACGACCTACGTCTGTTATCCCACCGGTGGTATCGTAAGTTTAGAGGGTGACTTTGCATCTACATGCATATAGTAGTGACAAGGAGGACACAAGGTACACATATTTGCAAAAATATTTGAATCAGGGCTTAAAAAACTCCAAGTATCACGTACAATTGAGATTTGGTATCGTGATATTAGAACTCCTGTGTATCATGATACTTGTCGAGGTATCGTATCGTGCATACCCACTTGAGGTATCGTGATACCATTCTAGTATCATATCATCAAGTGCTGGTATCACAATTGCACTCACCCCGATGATATCATATGGTGTCACTCACGGTCGTATCATCAATCGAGTCGTATCGTATCGCCAACTCGGTATCGTATCGCCTCCTATTTTGGTATTGTATCATCGTATCCTTTAGTATCGTATCACGTAAAGAGTCAATATCATGTCATGAGTTAGTTAGTTCCGTATCGTGTGATTTCTGGTATCGTCTCGTGTCGATTCAGTGGTATCGTATCACTTAGCACAAGCAGTATCGTATCACAATTGGAGTGGTATCATATGGTCTGGAAGGTATCGTATCATTTACAGACTGGTATCATACCATCTCGAGAACTAACTGGTATCGTATCATCCTAACTACTAGTATCGTATCATGAGGAAATCAAGTATTATATTGTTAGTTATCCTGGTATCGTATCATGAGGTTGGTATCGTATCGTGCCGATCAGAGGTATCATATCATGACCACTTCCAGTATCGTATCGCGGAAGTTGGTATCACTGATGGACAAGTATCATATCGTGAAAATCTAGTATCGTATCACCTATTCTAAGGAACTCCCAAAGAGATCCTATTTTCCTGTTTTAATCCATAGAACCCTGAACTGGCATAACTTTCTCATACAAAATCCGTTTGTTGTGATTTTAGGTCCGTTGGAAAGCTCATGGGGTATGTGGATTATTAGATATAGTATTTTGAAGTTGATCCTCAAGTGGGACTAGGAAACCAAGGAGTTCCAAAGGATTTTGACAAACACAAGCGAACCTTGGGACTAGAAGACAAGGCTTGTGAACCTCGGATCTGTCAGACACTTAGGCAAGGATAGACAAAGCATTAGATCATCTGAGGCTAGTGTCAACCATACAACTAAGTCTTGGGCACAACAACTAAGTGGTTATCCCTACGTAGTGAGTTCCGACACAAGCGATTCAGAAATGTCTTTTAGCATGGAGAGACCCACATGTACCTCAGGTACTGCCTATCTGCAAACCCCAAAAGGGCCTTATAAGACCTAATTGGAGTGTATGAGGACCAATCAATTAGGGGCATGCATCTATGAGGATGGCCTAAGGCGATCACTGGTCCAACTCAAAAATCCCGATTAGCCCTTTGGACTTGAACATCCAGTGGTGAAGTTCAAAGAGGGGTCATACATTGATAAAGAAGGAACAATGTATGTGGTGATCAACATACCAGAGAGGAAAAATGAGTTTGGAAATATCATTCTTGAGAACGAGCTAGGAGACCTAGAGCAAGGAGGCCTAGAACGAGAACCCAAGACTCCTAGAGGAAAGTCAATCTCGACCAAAGTGATCACTCCAGGTTGGATATCTCAAGATAACAAAATCATAGAACTATTCTGAATAGAGAAACAGAGGAAGCCTTTTGGAGATTCAAGCTAGATCAACCTAGCCCAATATTCACCATCTGCGAGCAAGGATCCGGAGACAACAGGAAAAGTTGTATATCTGGATAATACGTCTAAGAAAATGTTCTTGTTGACATAGCAGGATAGGCGTGCATACACTTGGCAGGGTGAATCAATTTTCCCTCCACCAAGATCTAATGTTTTCCAAGGCCTCCAAGGATCAGGATCATCTAAGGCTCATGAAACCCAGAGGGAAAGAACTAGAGAGAGACTTGAGGTAAGCTTTGCAAACACTGTGGGCAGAGAGATATCAGGACATGAAGGAGAAAGGGCTGAAAGGGATAGACATAGAACACATAGGTATCAAAGAGATGAACATGATTTTCCATTGCCTAGACCTTGAGAGCACTCAAGAACCCTTAGAACTTCTCAAGTGGTTTAAGGCAATGAAGAACTATTTTGATGGATTCGGAGACCCTTATGATCATGTGGCCGAGTTTAAACATGTGTTAAGAGCTGAATAGGTCAAAGGCTTGTTCACCCAGTTTGAGGCATTTGGTTTGACTCTCAAGGGTACTGTGTCAGCTTGGTTCCAACCCGTGAACAGTCACAATTACCGAAACATAGGTCAACTACTAGAGGAATTCATTGTAGGATTCTCTAAGAGTGGCATCAAGCATAACAGATCATCTTGATCCACAGCTTCAAGCAGACACCTCAAGAAACAGTGCGACTTGTAGGAAGACGGTTCAAAAAGTACTTAGAAAGGTGCCCTATTCCCAAGTTATCCATGCCAGCTAAACAAGTGGCTTTGTTTTTAGATGGGTTGCTAAGCACCAAGTTGAGATTATATGTGTACTTGAAAGAGCCTAGATCCATAGAAGAGTGTGTATGGATGTGTATTGACATAGAAGCAACTTGGGTGAGGAGTTTCCACCCTACACTTGAATGATCAAATGATATTTGATCCTTTTTTTGTCTGAACCTGTCAGATCCTCTTTTGATAACTTTACTGTATAATATTATTGCCCCCTTGGAAAATATTTTCGTGCTTAAAAATTGAGCTATATAAGTATTTAAGGTATCCCTCAAGCCTCATGTTCTAATCTAGAAGAATGTCTTTCATCTCTATGATGTGATCCATGCCCAAATGTTTCAAAACGTTATCTAACTTTGCACTTTGATAAATTGAACTGAGCATAAATTAGGGAATGAATAATAAGGGTACATCTTAAAACATCCCTAGCTAATTCATTATTTTCATGATGTGCTATCTAGATACTAATAGGTGAAATGATTACTTGTCTATTTCTAGGCATCACTAGTGCATGGACTCAATAGCTAAGACGGGATTTCTATCCCTAACAAGACTTTGAGAACATTTTTAACCACTTGAATTTATTTTGGAAAACTAGAACTATGGTTGTTTCAAACATCTAACTTAGATGTTTGTGCTATATTTCACTCCCAACCAACATTTAGCTGATTTTTTCACAAAACTAGAGGACTACTTTGCCCTAATATTCTTGAAAAAGCCTATGTAGAATGCAGAAGAAAGTTTCCCATTCACTTTTTATGAATATTGCTTTAACTTAACCAATTTAACTCTAAAATAAAAATTATTAAAACTTAGGATAAAATTTGGCAAAGACTTTAGCTTTAAGTTCTTAGAAATTGTTAATCTTATGAGCAATTCCTAACTTCTCTTTTCAAGAGTATATTCAACTCTATGAATGCTATGTAACGTAAAGAAAACTCAAAGAAATAAATCAACTTGGCATGCTCTGAAGATTGAAAGGGTTCTTGTATAAAACATCTATATAGGATGTTTAGTTTAGTTACCTTGTTCCAGCCGGCTAATCTTGGACTTTCATGAAAAGAATCACATACTCTATCTCAGTCAAACCCAAAATATTTGGAAAGCAGAAAGAAAGAACTAAAACTCTATGCAACCAATTCAAACTCTAAGTTACTTCAACTTGCTATGACTAAAATTCTAGGTGACATAAGACTTCAAGATATCAAAGATCTATTTCAACAAGGTATTGAAGAAGTTTAACTATCTGTAAGAGAAAGAAGCTAGAACCTCAAAAATATTGATGGAGCAAAGCTAAACATAATCCAACCACAAGATACTAGTATGGTATTCAATATCAGTGTATTGAGTCAGAGAGGTATCATATGTACTTAACATGTGTGTAACATATGTACTTAATATGTATCCAAATAAAACATTGCAATCTAGGTCACTCCATATCAAGCTTGGTATGGTCACAAGCCATCTATTGTTGCCTCTTTTTAGAGGTGGATAGTCGAGTGCTCATCCAAATGAGGAAATTACCTACCTTTTATAGGTTCCAATAATGATGATGCATATCATTCCATTTTTTATGTAGATTTACATGATGCACTTGTTGATGAGAGGGACGATATAGAGGAAGCAAAGAATATGCCCAAATGGCTAGTGCAGAGTTTGAGGAATAGCAAATTAGATGCAGCTTCATCATATGGTACTCATTCAAGCTCTCATCATGCTTTTTCTCCATCGGATTTCTATGGAGTGGCTATCTCTAGTCTTTATGATGAGAATGAGTCTATCTCTTTTGACGAAGCACAAATTTCACAAAATAGGATGGTTGCTATGCAATAAAAATATGATGCTATTATAAAGAATGTTACCTAGTCTTTATGTGATTTTCCTTGAGGCAAAAAGTCCATTGGCAATAAATGGGTATACAACCTGAATTGTAGGCATGATGGAATAGTTGATAGGTATAAGGCTAGGCTTCTTGCAGAATATTATGCTCCAGAAAGAGGCATTGATTTTGATGGGAACTTTGCACCGAAACCCTAGGTTGGAACCTTAGTTTGTCTTTTACCCTAAGTTTAACCCTTTAATTTAATTAAATTAAACTTGTATATAGATATGAAACCAAATAAAAACCTTAGTAAAAAAAAAAAGGAAAAAAGAAGAAGAAACAAAAAATAGAAAAAGAAAAATAAAAAAATAAATAAAAATAGAATAAGAAAAATAAAAAATAGGAATAAAATATGGGATTTTCCAAAAAATAGAAAAATAAAAACAAAAAATAGGAATAAAATATGGGATTTTCCGAAAATAGAAAAAGAACGTGCAAGAAGACTCTGGAAATAGAAAGAATCTATGGGGAGGTTAGAAGATTCTAGAGAGAAGTCCTAAGGAAGACCTATAGATAGAGATCCAATGCCCATTCAGTTTTCTTCGTGGGTTTTCTCTCTGGGTATGCTCCTTGCCTTTTCTTATTCTTTCAATTTCTTGTTCATGTATTATCTTTCTTTGTTCATGCTCTATGAGTAATTTGTGTCTTTCTACATGACCACATCTCAAGCTCTCCATCCTTGGATACCATGCCGAGCGGGAGAGAGAGAGAGAGAGAGAGAGAGAGAGAGAGAGAGAGAGAGAGAGAGAGAGAGAGAGAGAGAGAGAGAGAGAGAGAGAGAGAGAGAGAGAGAGAGAGAGAGAATGCCTTTGTAGATCCTTTTTCATTCCTAGCCTCTACAAGCTTAACAAGCATAGAGATTTATCAAATCTGAATTATTTTTCATTGTGGCATGAACATGTGATTTTTTGTTCAATTTTTTTTATTGATAGTGATGTATACAACAAAGGACCAAAAGAGGGAGAGGTTCACACCTGGATCTTATCCATTGTGCATTTGTATGCTCATTAATGTGCAATAGACAGAGAGAAGAAGATCTCAGTGTTTCGGGAAGACATTGCAGAAGCATCTAGTTTCTTCAGTTGAGCCTGCCCCCTATAGGGAATACTATAGGGGGCAGCGTATTTTCTTCTCTTCAGTTGAGCCTGCCCCCTATAGGGAATACTATAGGGGGCAGCGTATTTTCTTCTCTTCAGTTGAGCCTGCCCCCTATAGGGAATACTATCACATGTGCCAACAACTCCTCTTACCCTGTCATGGGAGTTAGTAAGATCATTCTGACTACTATTGATGGTAGTCCTTTCACTTTGTCAGATGCTTTGTTTGTGCCAGGGATCAAGCAAAATCTCTTATCCATTTTTGCATTAGCCAAGATTGGCTTGGTTGTGAACTTTGTTGATGAGAGATGTACAGTTCATGATCTGTCAAATGGCAACGTGATTATTGCTTCTGGCATTTTATGTCCTCGGCTGTATAAGCTCATAGACTATGAAAGATGTGTAAATGATTCGGCATGTGCAATACATGATTCTCAGGCTATGTCAGATGCGAAGCTTTGGCATGCACGCTTTGGTCATCTCAATTTTGCTAGTTTGCTACACTGCAGAAATCTAAAATAGTGTCCTCTTTGCCCAAACTTGAGTCACCTAGAAAACATGTTTGTGAAGGCTTTATTTTGGGCAAAATGCATTGTTCCTCCTTTCCAAAAGATGGTTCAGTTTGGGCTACTTAGAAATTATAGCTTGTACATAATGATGTATGTGGTCCTATGTAGACACCTTCTTTTGGAAATTATCTTTACTTCGTGAATTTCATCGATGATTTTTCCATCCCTGCATGGGTATATCCATTGAAGGCAAAGTCCAAATTTTTCATGTGCTTCAAATAGTTTTTGGTTATGGCTGAAAATCTGTCAGCATCGAAAATGGGCACCCTCCATTCTGATCGAGGGGGCGGGGATATATGTCTTCTAATTTTAGTGCATTTCTAGCTAAATGTGAGATAAAACACCAGTGTACAGTGTTGTATACACCTCAACAAAATGGAGTTGTTGAATGAAAGAACATGTCACTCATGGAGATGGCGAGGTGTATGGTCAAGAGTCAGGCTTTACCATATAGTTTCTGGCTTGAGGCTGTCATGTGTGCAACATATGTACTTAGCAGGTGTCCCACTAAAGCACTACAATCTATTACTCCATATGAGGCTTGGCATGATCGCAAGCCATCTATTATTCATTTGCATGTTTTTGGTTGTTTGGCATATGCATTGGTGCCTGAACAACATCGCAAAAAATTGGATGATAAAGCAATAAAATGTGTTTTTGTTGGGTAGAGTTCTGAAAGTAAAGGCTATCATCTGTATCATCCACAGACTAAATGCATTTTGATTAGCCGTGATGTTGTTTTTGTAGAAGATGCTATTCAACCATTGCTTTCATGTACTAAGGAGACATCTATTAGCTCCAAAGACATGCATGATACTTTGCTGCCTCTGTTTACAGGTGGAGACTCTAGTGCTGGTCCTAATGAGGCAACTTCTCAGCCTTTGCAGGTTTCATGTGATGATGCGGATCATCCCATCTTTAATGGAGATCTACATGATGCACTTGTGGATGAGAGAACAGATATTGAGGAGGCAAAAACTATGCCAAAATGACTAGTTCAGGCTTTGGGTGACAACAAATTAGATGCACCTCTATCATATCATACTCGTTCATGCTCTCATAGTGGCTCTTTTGCATCAAATTTCTATGTTATGGCTACATCTAATCTCTGTGATGACAATGAGCCTGTTTCATTTGATGAAGCACAAAATTCAGAAAATTGGATGGTTGCTATGCAATCTGAATATGATGCTATAATGAAGAATGGTACTTGGTCTTTATGTGACTTGCCTTCTAGCAAGAAGGACATTGGTACTAAGTGGGTATACAAGCTGACGTGTAAGCTTGATGGTACAATTGACAGGTATAAGGCTAGGCTTGTTGAAAAGGGTTATGCGCAGGAAAGAGGCATTGATTTTGATGAAACCTCTGCTCCTACTTATCGTGTGACTACTGTTTGTAGCATCTGTGCACTTGCAGCTCATCATGTTTGGAATGTACATCACCTGGACATTAAAATAGCATTTCTGAATGGTGACTTGCATGAAGAAGTGCTTGTTTTTCCGCCCTGTAGCTTTGTGCAGAAAGGGCATGAAACCCAGATGTGTAGGTTAAAGAAGGCATTATATGGTTTAAAGCAAGCACCACGTGCTTGGTATGAGAAGATACATGCCTATCTAATTGCACATGGTTTTGAGAACAGTCCAACTAAAAGCACCTTATATGTCAAGCGTGCTAATGATGTACTTCTGATAATTGTGGTGCATGATGATGACATGCTGCTCACTCATCCTCATGAGATGCATATTGCTTATTTTAAGGCTGATTTGCATGCCTCGTTTGAGATGTCTGATTTGGGGCATTTGCATCATTCTTTGGGCATTCAATTTATGCACGTTGATGGTGGAATGACCTTGTGTCAAATGAAATATATGGACACATTATTGCAGCATTTTGGCCTTGATGATTGTAAACCTATCGCCACTCCTATGGAGACAGGTTTACGACTAAGTCTTCATGATGCTGGAGATGCATTTGACGCTATTCTCTATCACTAGGCTGTTAGATACTTGATTTACTTATGCATTACTCAGCCAGATATTTAGTTTCTTGTCTCACAGATGAGCAGGTTTATGCATTGCCTAGGAGTCCATAATTGGTAGGCGGTTAAGTGCATCTTTCACTACTTGAGTGGTAGTCGACAACTTGAGTTGTTTTATCCCAAGGGACATCACTACTGCCAGATTTTCATGCTTTTTTTGACTCTTACTGGGTTGGTTGCTATGACACTCGTGTGTCGACTAGTGGCTTTTGCTTCATGCTTGGTAGCTCATGTATACCTTGGTTGAGCAAGAAGCAGCGTACCATGGCCACTTTCACTTGTGAGGTTGAGTATAGGGCAGCTTTCACAGTGACTGTTGAATGTGTGTGGCTCAGATGCCTTATGGCTGATTTGGGTGTTGGACAATCTTCTGTCACTACCATCTTCACTAACAGTCAGAGAACATTGGTAGTTGCAAGGAACCCTATGTTCCATGCTCGAACTAAGCACATTGAGATGCATTATCATTATGTCAGGGAGACCTTCTGTGCTGGGGAGATCAGCTTGGCATATGTGCCCACACAGGGGAACATTGTAGACCTTTTCATGAAGGCTCTACCGAGGGACAAGTTTGAAGCTTTCCGCAAAGATTTGGGCTTACTTCCTTTTGTGGAGTGGTTTCCACATAGCTTTTCACTTCCTTATACATGAGTGCGAGCTCCTTGTTCACCGCATCACTCCCAAGGAAGATTTGTTGATATATTTAGGTAGTGATCTGTGTGAAAACACTAGGACCAACGGGGCACTTTTTTCCCTCTTTAGGAGGTTTTCTCCCCAGGCTTGCATATAAGCCTATTTCCCTAATGGGCTACTTATCTTTGTACATTCTCTAGTAATACATTTAGTATTGTGTGTTGTGCTCCAAGCTTCTTCTTCTTCCTTATGTTGTTCGTGTGCTTGTGCAGACATCTAACGCCAACAATACTCTAATAAAGCTAAGGCTAAGGATAAGTCAAAGTCCAAGAAGAATGAAGATGAAGGAGTTCTTTCAGAGCTAACTTCACAAGTAGAGGAAAAGCTAGAGGTAGAGGCAGAGGAGGAATACAAGGTAGGGGGAAACCCCAAGCATCTCAACCTTGCAACCTATGTGGTTACTCTAATCACAGTACTGAAGAATGTTATAGGAATCCAAGAAATTCCAAAGGAAGAGGATTCAACAGAGGTGGCTATGGATCAAATAGAGGCAGATAGAATGGAGGATATATCAACAACTATCAAAACAACAATAACAACTATCAAAATGGATATAGAGGAAAGAGCTACAACAATTACACTAAGGATCAAAGTCAAGAAGAATCACTTATTCTCATGAACCTCTCAGTGAAGCAAGGTAAGGATGATGATCATGTCTTTTATATTGATTTAGGATGCTCGAATCATGTATCAAGAAATGTAGCATTGCTCTTTGACTTGGAAGATCTAAAGAATAAACATGAAGTGCAGATAGGAGATAATACAAGGCACTCAATGGAAAAGATAGGTAATGCCAAGACATCAAATGGGAATATGAATCTTCTGAGTAAGGTATTGTATGTAACTACAATAACTAAGAATTTGATAAGTGTTGGACAAACTGTGGAGAAAGGATTGTAGGTTAGATTTACAAGACATGGAGCCTGTGGAAAACCCAAAGCAAGGATTCAAAAGGATATCTAAAGGAGAAATCATAGGAAGACTATTCACATTTGAAGTGGAAGAAAACAAAAACATAGCATTGTATAGGTATGGATCTCAAACACTCTCCAAATTAGAGGTATGGCATAAAAGGCTTGCTCATATTGGTGAAAGAACTTTAAAACAAATATGGGGCCATCAAAGTGTACTTGGATTGCCCAACACCTGCACAAAGAAACATATGATCTACAAATGTTGAGCTTGTTAATTTGGCAAGGCACATAGACAACTCTTCAATAAAAAAGGCTACATACATCAAGAACTAGTGGAACTTATACACACAAATATGTGGGGTCCAAGCAAAGAACCCTCCATTTTAGGTTCAAAATATTATATATCTTTTATTGATGATTGGAGTAGGTGGACAATCTTATACTTCATGAAACATAAAGATGAAGTTTTCAATTGTTTCAAAAGATATCTTTCACTTGTATAGAATTAGACAGGTAAATGTCTCAAGAGACTCAGATCAGATGGTGGTGGAGAATGCTTCTCAAATGAATTTGATGCTTTCCTTTAGGAAAGAGGGATCAAAAGAGAGGTAACAACCAGGTACACTCTTGAACTCAATGGAGTAGCAAAAAGAAGAAACAAGATCATAGTTGAAGTAGAAAGATCTATGATAAATGAGAAGAACCTACCTAATTACCTTTGGGAAGCGGTTGTATCAACAGCTACATACATTGTAAACAGACTCCCATCTAAATCTTTAGATGGTATGACTCCATATGGAGTATGGCATGGAAGAAGACCAAGCCTAGAACATTGCAGGATCTTTTGATGTTTATCCTATGCTTATATTCCTTCTCAAGTAAGAGGGAAATGGGATCCCAAAGCAAAGAAGTGTGTTTTATTGGATATGATCAGAATCAAAAGGGTTACAAATTGTACAATCCCATGAACAAAGGTCTCCTAGTTAGTAGGGATGTAGTCTTTGATGAAAATAAATCTTGGTTTGATGATGACAGGAAGGTGAAGCTACCATATGAGTTGTAAGAGAAATTTCCATCTCTTCTAACAAAGGAGACAAAGAAACTTGAAGATAGTGATTCCGAAGATGACATGAAAGATTTGGAGAAATTGAAGCTATGAAATAGCAAATGGAAAGCTAGAATGGAAGAATTAAAGCAAGGACCAAAAAGCTCTCTACAACCAATCAGAAGGTCAATGAGAGAAAAGAAGAAGCCAGAAAGATATGGATTTGATACATCCTTAGTTACAAAGCACTAAATCTACATGGCCAAGGATTGCAACCATGAAGAACCTACATCCTATGAAGAATCTCAAAGCAAGAAGGAATGGAGAGATGCAATGAATGAAGAAATGGAACCTCTCATGGACAATGACACATGGGAACTTGTTCCAAACAAACCATCAATGAAGATAATTGGATTCAAGATGGATTTATAAAGTTAAGAAGAATCCAGATGGTAGTATCAATAAGCATAAGGCCAGGTTAGTAGCTAAAGGGTTTGGTCAAATCCATGGGATAGACTACGAAGAGACCTTCTCACCTATAGCTAAAATTCCTACCATTAGAGTACTCGATAGCATTGCTGCATCTAGGAAGTCTATATGGCATAAACACCTAGTTATGAAGATGCACATAATCCCAATTATGTGTGAAAATTAAATAAGGCTTTGTATGGATTCAAACAATCTCCAAGAGCTTGGAATCACAGGTTGGTAACCTATTTGCAGGATCAAGGTTTCAAGGCTAGCAAAGTAGATACATCTTTATTCATAAAAAGGAATGGATCAAAAGTTATATGTCTCTGTGTATATCTTGATGATATAATAATTAGAAGGAATGACATCAATGAAATCAAGCAGGTAAAGGCAAGAATGAAGGATGAATTCAAGATTAGTGATCTTGAACCTCTCACATATTTCCTTGGGCTTGAACTCATTTATACAGACTCTAGTATCTACATCACTCAAAGGAAGTATGTACTTGACAGGCTTTCTAAATTCAAAATGGAAAACACTAAGTGTGGAGGTTCACCCATGGAGATGAACCATGAGCTAAGTGCTTATGAGGGAGAATTCATCCAGAACATCACAAGCTATCAAAGCTTGGTAGGAATCTTGAACTATGCAACTCCCACAAGGGTGGACATATGCTATAGTGTTAGCATATGCAGTGAATTCATGCATAAGCCAAGGAAGCCACAAATGGAATCAGCCAAGAGAGTTTTGAAATACTTGAAGTACATAATAAATGAAGGACTATTTTATCCTTATACCTTCGAAAGTGATCTCAAACTCTACTGAGATTCAAATTGGGTTGGATCTAAGGATGATAGGAAGAGTACATCAGGTTATTTGTCTTTTAATATCATGGTCTTCAAAGAAGCAACCAACTATTGCTTTCTCTTTTACTGAAGTCAAGAACTCTTTGAAGACATGACACATGAGCCTTTGGAATGTTGCAGGTGCATTGGTGAGCCCAAATGGCATCACAAGAAATGCAAAGACTCCCTACTCGATGGCAAACCCTGTTTTGTGTTGATCTTCTGTGGCAATGACTACTTGGCTGTAACCTGCAAATCCATCAAGGAAGCTATAAACTTCCTTTCCGACAACACGCTCCAAGGAATTTCTGGTTATTGGAAGTAGATAGCTATCTCTGATTGTACTAGCATTAACTTTCTTAAGGTTAATACACACTTGCAACTTTCCATTCTTCTTTGGCATGACTACTGTTGACATGATCTTGCTCGCGTGCACACAGAGTTTACGGATGCAGAAAACACACAGAAAAATAGACACAAAAAGAGACAAGACAAAACGTAGTATTGGGTGCAATCTCCCTCCATACACTGTTTCGACACTCTAGAGAGTGCATGTATTTATAGGAATTTTTGATTACGTCGAAAAGATTGGTACTTGAGAGCGGCCTCGAAAAGAAAGTGTGAAACTAAAAGTTGGTTATTTTTACACAAGACCTTTGCTTTCGATAATAGAAATCGCAGTCTACATGTTGATATATTTAGGTAGTGATGTGTGTGAACACTCCAGGATTGCCGGGGCACTTTTTACTCTCTTTAGGAGGTTTTTTTCCTCCAGCTTGTATATACGCCTATTGCTCTAATGGGCTACTTATCTTTGTACATTCTCCAGTAATACATTGAGTATTGTGTGTTGTGCTCCAAGCTTCTTCTCCTTCCTTGTGCTATTCACGTGCTTCGGCAAACGTCTATCTCCAACAATTGGTATCAGAGCAGGTCGTCGCTTCATCTAGGCTGCCATCGACACTCCTCAGTTTGCAGTCTCAAAATTGCATGAATTTTGGTGAGCATACTCAGCGTGTTTCGAAGATCAAAACTGCTTCGCTTTGTGGTGCCGAGATCGCGATCTGAGCTCGTTTCGGCCTTCGAACGCACTATCGCAGTGCTTGTGCAGGCTATTTCATCTTTTTGTGCCAAAGGTATATACCAGTTTCTATTCGCCAGTATAAGCATATCAAAGTCTGCTACAAGTCTAGTAGAATTTTTCAAGGCAGTTCTGTTCAACGTTTTGAGATACAGTCAATTTTTTGCATCAAGGTATTTTAGTCACCGGACATGGCTGAAAGCAGTGATGTATTTCGTATGTTGGCTATTGAGGATAAGTTGGATGGTACCAACTACCCATTGCGGGCTTATATGATGTGACATATATTGGTTGCAAAAGGACTGTGGAACATTGTGCAGGGTGTTGAACGTCCTATCACACCTACAACTGTTACAACTATAGGTACTGAAGCTGATGCAGAAGGTGTCGAAGATGATGATATTCTGCATATTCTTGTTCGTGCTACAGTTTCTGCTAGACCTAGTGTAGATCACATTCGCTCGGATGGCAGAGATGCCCTGGCACATGCATTGATAGCTTTGTCTGTCAAACGTGCCATTATTCCTTACATTCGCTCTTGTAGAAGAGCTGAGGATGCTTGGGATACACTTACCACATTGTACCAAGCTAGGAATGAGGCTCATGTTGCTTACCCCCAAAAACAGTTGGAGAGTGAGCACATGAATGAAGGTGATTCTATGGACAGTTTCCTAACAAAGATCAAAGATTTACAGGAAAAATTGATTTCTGCTGATGAGGTTATACTAGATAGCTCACTTGTGCAGACTGTTCTGAATGGTCTTCCTAATTCATATCAGAGTTTTGCTTCTACTCTTCGCTTGATGATGAAAGGCTATCCGAATGCCTTATCATTTGAGGAGTTAGTCTCTGTTCTGTTGCAAGAAGATCAGTCCAGGCAGAACAGGTCCATTATGCGAGTTGCAGATTTTCACTCGAGCCTGCCCCTATAGGCAATACTATTACATGTGCCAACAGCTCCTCTTATCCTGTTATGGGATTTGGTAAGATCATTTTGACTACTGTTGATGGTAGTTCTTTCACTTTTTCAGATGCTTTATTTGTGCCAGGGATCAAGAAGAACCTGTTATCACTTTCTGCATTAGCCAAGATTGGCTTGGTTGTGAAATTTGTTGATGACAGGTGTACAGTTCATGATCTGTCAAATGGCGATGTGATTATTGCTTCTTGCATTTTATGTCGTGAGTTGTATAAGCTCATAGACTATGAAAGATCTGTAAATGATTTGTCATGTGCAGTAAATGATTCTCAGGCTATGTCAGATGCAAAGCTGTGGCATGCACGCTTTGGTCACCTGAATTTTGCTAGTTTGCTATGCCTGCAGAAATGTGAAATGGTGTCCTCTTTGCCCAAACTTGAGGCACCTGGAAAACATGTTTGTGAAGGTTGTATTTTGGGAAAAATGCAGCGTTCATCCTTTCCAAAAGATGGTTTAGTTTGGGCTACTTCAGAAATTCCAGCCTGTACATAGTGATGTCTGTGGTCCTATGTAGACACCTTCTTTTGGGAATTATCTTTACTTCGTGACTTTCATCGATGATTTTTCTAGGCATGCATGGGTATATCCATTGAAGGCAAAGTCCGAAGTGCTCATGTGCTTCAAACAATTTTTGGTTTTAGATGAAAATCTATCAGAATGTAAATTGGGTTCCCTCCATTCTGATCGAGGGGGGGAATATATGTCTTCTGATTTTAATGCATTTCTCGCTGAATATGGGATAAAACACCAGTGTATAGTGCCGTATACACCTCAACAGAATGGGTTTGCTGAATGAAAGAACAAGTCACTCATGGAGATGGCAAGGTGTATGGTCAAGAGTCAGCTTTACCACATAGTTTCTGGCTTGAGGCAGTCATGTGTGCAGCATATGTACTTAATAGGTGTCCCACTAAAGCATTGCAGTCTATCACTCCATATGAGGCTTGGCATGATTGCAAGCCATCTGTTGCTCATCTGCGTGTTTTTGGTTGTTTGGCATATGCATTAGTGCTTGAACAACATCGCAGAAAGTTGGATGATAAAGCAGCAAAATGTATTTTTGTTGGGTATAGTTCTGAAAATAAAGGCTATCATCTGTATCATCCACAGACTAAACACATTCTGGTTAGCCGTGATGTTGTTTTTGTGGAAGATGCTATTCAACCATTGCTTTCATGTACTAAGGAGACATCTATTAGCTCCAAAGACATGTATGTTTGCTGCCTCTTTTTACAGGTGGACTGTCTAGTGCTAGTCTTAATGAGGCAACTTCTTAGCCTTTGCAGGTTTCATGTGATGATGCATATCATTCCATTTCTGATGCAGATTTACATGATGCACTAGTTGATGAGAGAGCTGATATTGAGCAGGCAAAAACTATGCCAAAATGGCTGGTGCAGACTTTGCATGATAGAAAATTAGAGGCACCTCTGTCATATCGTACTCGTTCAATCTCTCATAGTGCCTTTTTTGCATCAGATTGCTATGCTATGGATGCATCTAGTCTCTCTGATGAGAATGAGCCTGTTTCGTTTGATGAAGCACAAAACTCAGAAAATTGGATGGTTGCTATGCAATTTGAATATGATGCAATAATGAAGAATGGTACTTGGTCTTTATGTGACTTGCCTCCTGGCAAGAAAGCCATTGGCACTAGGTGGGTATACAAGCTGAAGTGTAAACTTGATGGTAGAGTTGACAGGTATAAGGTTAGGCTTGTTGCAAAGGGTTATGCACAGGAAAGAGGCATTGATTTTGATGAGACCTTTGCACCTACATGTTGTATGACTACTGTTCGGAGCATTTGTGCACTTGCAACCCATCATGGTTGGAATGTACATCAGTTGGACATTAAAACTACATTTCTGAATGGTGACTTGCATGAAGAAGTGTATGTTTTTCAGCCCCGTGGCTTTGTGCAGAAAGGGCATAAAAAGTAGGTGTGCAGGTTAAAGAAGGCATTATATGGTTTAAAGCAAGCACCACGTGCTTGGTATGAGAAGATACATGCCTATCTGATTGCACATGGTTTTGAGAACAGTCCAACTGAAAGCACCTTTTTTGTTAAGCGTGCTAATGATGTGCTTCTAATCATTGGTGTCTATGTTGATGACATGCTGCTCACTGGTCCTATTGAGAACCATATTGCTGATTTTAAGGCTGATTTTCATGCCTCATTTGAGATGTGTGATTTGGTGCATTTGCATCACTATTTTGGCATTTAGTTAATGCAAGTTGATGGTGGAATGGCTTTGTGTCAAACAAAATATATTGACACATTATTGCAGCATTTTGGCCTTCAAGACTGTAAGCCTATTGCCATTCCTATGGAGATGGGTTTAGGTTTGAGTCTTCATGATGATGGAGATGCATTTGATGTTGTTCTCTATCAGCAAGCTGTTCGATGCTTGACTAACTTATGCATTACTCCGCTAGATATTCAATTTGAGGTCTCACAGATGAGCAGGTTTATGCATTGCCCAAGACTCAAGCATTGGCAGGTGGTTAAGCGCATCTTTCGCTACTTGAGTGGTACTCGACTACTTAGGTTGTTTTATCCAAAGGGGGGATAACTACCGCCAGATTTACATGCTTTTTCTGACTCTGATTGGGCTGGTTGCTATGACACTCGTGTGTCCACTAGTGGCTTTTGCTTCATGCTTGGTAGCTCATGTATATCTTGGTTGAGCAAGAAGCAGCCTACTGTGGACACTTCCAGTTGTGAAGCTGAGTATAGGGAAGCTTTCACAGCTAGTGTTGAGTGTATGTGGCTCAGACACCTTATGGCTGATTTGGGTGTTGGTCAGAATTCTGCCACCACCATCTTCATTGACAGTCAGAGCGCATTGGTAGTTGCGAGGAACCCCGTGTTCCATGCTCGCTCTAAGCACATTGAGGTGCATTATCACTATGTCAGGGAGAGGTTCTCTGCTGGGGAGATCTGCTTGGCATATGTGCCCACACAGGAGAACATTGCAGACCTTTTCACGAAGGCTCTACCAAGGGAGAAGTTTGAAGCTTGCCACAATGCTTTGGGCTTACTTCCTTTTGTGGAGTGATTTCCATATAGCTTGGCACTTCCTTATACATGAGTGCCAGCTACTTGTTCACCACATCACTCCCAAGGGGGATTTGTTGATATATTTAGGTAGTGATGTGTGTGAACACTCTAGGACTACGGAGGCACTTTTTTCCCTCTTTAGGAGGTTTTTTCCCTTGGCTTGTATATACACCTATCTCCCTAATGGGCTACTTATCTTTGTAAATTCTCCAATAATGCATTCTGTATTGTGTGTTGTGCTCCAAGCTTCTTCTCCTTCCTTGTGATGTTCGCGTGCTTCTGTAGACGTCTATCTCCAACACTACAATGACTCTTATTCTAACCACTATTTTCCTAACTCTTTCTAACAATAGAACCTTCTACATGGGTTTATTTACAAGCTAAATAAATTATTTTTTGGATTATTGGTGTCTGATTATTGATATCTGACCTTTCACGCCTTTCACGCTCCTCAGGGACCTTTTGCTGCTATATCAAAAACATCAAAAACACATTAATACATTAGTAATTTAACACTCCAACAATGCATTGTTCAACATATTCCATAAGTTATAACATGCCCCTCAGTTGAAAAAGCAATTGAGCTCAGTTGATAAAATAATAAACATGGATGGTCGGTCACATGTTTCATCACTGAATGAAAAATAAGCATGTTCCATGTAAAAATACACATGCATAGAAATGTTCATGGAGGTGTTACATTAATGTGTTTGTGTATGATATGCAGAAATTAAGTGGTCATAATGGGCTTTTAATTGTGTTTTATGAATCCATTGACATTCTTCAATAGAGTGATTTTTGTACTTAATTAAATATCGATGATATTGAGTACTTGTGCGTGTAGTAGTGATATCATGATCAATGATTTTCTTAGGAACCAAGATTTCATATTGTTCTTCAATTAAAGGAGGATGATCAAGAAGTGGAGTAAGTGGTAAAAGTCCTTTTAATGGTTTAAGTAAACTAATGTGAAAAGAGTTATGTATAGTCCAATGAGATGGAATATCTAATCTAAATGAATTATCATTAATTTTTCTATATTTAATTTTAGGATGGTGCAAAATATTTTTGAGATTTCTTTTAATGATATGCAACCATACAAAATCATTTTCTGTGAATTCCTTGGCCAATCGTTTAGTATTGATATTACATGTATATCGCTCTTGACTTTTCCTAATCTGCTCATGAACATCATGAAGTATAGAAATATGATTTTGAGCAATAGAATCAGCCATCAAAATGTCAGTTTGGGTCAGGAACATGGGAGTGGGAAGCTTTTACCAAAAAAATTTCAAAAGGTGTACGACAATAGTGGTATGTGTAGTGTTATTGTAAGCAAATTGAAGCAATGGCAACTTTTCATCCTAGTTACGAGGATTATCGAATGAATAAAAATGCAATAAATCAAGAATAGTACTGTTTGTAGCCTCACTTTGTCCATTACTTTTGGGATGAAATGCAGAGCTAAAATCTATTTTAGAACAAAAATGTTGAAATAACGCAACCCAAAAATGATTACAAAATCTGATCAGATAACATTACTTTATGAAATCCATGATGTGGGAAAGTGCACTTAATGAATAATTTTGCAACCTGAGGTGCAATCAAAGTTTTTCTACATGGAATGGAATACACATATTTACTAAACCTATCAACTATTGTCCAAATCATATCATTATGTGATGAAGTGATGGGAAGACCTATGATAAAATCCATAGAAATTCGTTCCCATGGTTTGTTTGGAATGGGAAGTGGCATTAACAATCCAAATGGTTTACCATGATGACACTTTACACGTTGACATACAATGCATCGAGAAACATAATGCGCAATATCGTTTTCCATGTGGGGCCAAAAGAAGAAATCTTTGAGAGCAAAAATGGTGTTCTGTATGCCTCTATGACCCATGTAAGATGGTTCATGCACTTCTTTGATGACAAAATCTTTAAAATCTTGGGTTATGCACAATCTATGTTGAAAATAAAGAAAATCATTACCAAATGTATAA
Source organism: Ceratopteris richardii (assembly GCA_020310875.1). Lineage (NCBI taxonomy): Eukaryota > Viridiplantae > Streptophyta > Polypodiopsida > Polypodiales > Pteridaceae > Ceratopteris > Ceratopteris richardii. Next base: position 112,878,855 of record CM035417.1, on the reverse strand, counting down.
TGTTCATCACATAAAGATGCACCATTGTTGAAGTCATGCCATGCACGTGAAAAATACAAATCAGATGCATAACTCGAAACCATTTATTGAAAAGAATGTATTTGGATGGCAGAAATATTATGCAAAATAACAGAATCTGAAGGAAAATGGCTAAGAGCATCAGCTACACCATTAGCTATACCAGGCTGATATTGGATCATGTTGGGAATGATGGATGGACACTCCAAGAGAGTGAGTAGGTACTGCTAAATCGTGCTTTGTACCAGCCCTTTAATGCTTCAGAGTTGATAAGTGAACCTCTTTAGCTTTCCAATGACACCATAAAATGGCCTATGTACTTTGGAGATGATGTGTGTAAAGATTGAATCAAAACAAATAATTTTAGACTTCAAGATCTCAAGAAAAACTTCTATTTTTGTCTTGATACCTGCTGGATCTTTTGCTCAATATGACCAGCACAGTAGGAATTGAAAAAATTCGTTTTAGTGGTATCTAATTAGCTTAGCAAGATAACTATTCCAAGTGGAATGATATAAAAAGATCAACTATGCTCAGAGAAATCAATTTAGCAAGTAAACCTTTACCCTCGATTTTTTAGGACTGTTGCAAACTTTGACCAGTGATCACCTCGAGGAGCTTTTCTTTGAAATGGCTAAATAGAAGCTCTTCAAATTTCGGTAGCATGTAGACAATGTTGAGCTGGTTCCAATAAGCTTTAGATCTTTAAATTTGGTATCGAAATGACTGAGATATGCTCTCCACAAGTTCACAGACTTTCAAGTAGTATGACAGAGAACTCAAAAATGAACAATGTAGATATATGTATTAATGAACACTTGTGTACAATGCCATTGGCATGAAGGTCATTTCCTAATGGTGTAGATAGGTGTGGGCTATAGTATAGTCCTCACACACACTCAAAAATGACAGAGATAAGCTTGGGATATGAGTCTTCTTACCTGTGACTTTCCAAGATCACTTTTAAAGTGGTTATGTTAAAGTTTGAATTTGAATTCAAACTTTGGCTCCCTTTAATCAAGCTCCTACATCCTAGGAGATATTCTATCTACTTGATTGATGCTTTACAACTAATAAAACCACGAGATTTCTTGATAGGTGTTTACAAAGATTCCAAAGTCAAAACTAACTTTTACAAAGAAGTAAAGTGGTAATTAACCACTAGCCTTTGTTCCTATGCTTCTCCAAATGTACATAAACTTCAATGTATCCTTCAAGCCAAATGTGTAGGCTTGTGAATTGCACCAACAGCGCCCCCTCAAGCCAAACATTTTGGCTTGATCTTCATCTTCAATCTTCATGTATATCGTGCAATCCAATCATTGCTTTGAACCTAAAAAGTTTGGTTCCATCCAAAGCTTTAGTCAATAAATCTGCACACTGCATGTTGGTTGATACATAAGTGAGTTGAATGTCCTTGCTTAGTAGCTTCTCTCTCACATAATGGTAGTGGACCTCTATATGCTTGGTCCTAGCATGATAAATAGGATTAGATGCAAGGTGAAGTGAGCTTGTATTGTCTCCAAAGATCATCGATGACCTAGTATATAAACCCAATTCTATAAACAATAGCTTGATCCATATTTCTTCTTGAGTTGCATTAGCCAATCCTCTATATTCTGCCTCTGTAGAAGACAAAGCAACAATAGGTTGCTTCTTACCATGATATTGGCTTATCACCTACAAATGAAATGTATCCAGAAGTGCTCCTCCTATCATCCTTGCATCCTGCCCAATCTGCATCTAAATAGATCTTAATATCAATGTCTCAAGTGTAAGGGAAATACAAACCATGATGTTATGTACCCTTGAGATACTTTAATATTTTTTTTGCAGCTTCTAGGTGAGGTACCCTTGGCTTGTGCATAAACTGACTTAGCACACTAACTCCATATGCAATATCTATCCTTGTTAAGGTAGCATACTTCAAACTTCCAACTGTACTTTGCTAACCTATAACATCATCAATTTCATCACCTTCATGGGTACTTAGTTTAAGATTTACCTCCATTGGAGTACTTGCAACTTTGGCATTCTGCAAATGAAACTTCTTCAACATATCCTGTATGTACTTTTATTGAGTAATGTATATTCCAGAGTTAGTATAGACTAACTCAAGGCCAAGAAAATACTTTAGTAGACCAAGATCATTGATCTTGAACTCCTTCATCATCTGGTTCTTGATTTGCGTGATTCCATTGACATCATTACTTGTAAGTATGATATCATCAACATATACACATAGGTATATTACCTCTGAATTACTTCTCTTGATGAATAGAGAAGTGTCTGCCTTACTCATGACAAAACCTTGGTCTTGAAGGTAAGTGGTCAATCTATGATTCCATGCCCTAGGTGCTTGCTTTAATCCATATAAAGCTCTATTCAGTTTGCACACATATGATACCTTGTTTGGATCCTCATAGCCACGAGGTTGTGACATATATACCTCTTCTGAAATCCATCCATTCAAGGAAGCATTTTTGACATCCAATCGGTACATGTTCCAATTTTTTGATGCAGCCACACTTACCAACACTCTCATGGTTGTCATCTTGGCCACAGGAGGGAATGTGTCTTCATAGTCAATGCCTTGGGTTTGTGCAAAGCCTTTGGAGACCAATCTGGCTTTGTGCCTATTAATTGACCCATCAGAATTTCTTTTGAGTTTATAGATCCATCTGGATCCTATTACCTTCATAGATTCCTTCTTTGGTACTAACTCCCATGTATCACTTTCCTTGAGTGCTTCAATCTCCTCATCCATAGCTTCTTTCCATTCTGTCTTGGTTATGGCTTCTTCATATGATCCTGGTTCTTCAATTGACAAATCCTTTGCAAGATAAACAGAGTGTTTAGTAACAAGAGAGGTATCATACCCATATCTGATAGGTTTTTTGCTCTCTCTTTGTGATCTTCTAATTGACTGATTTGAAGATTCAGGTATGTCTTCAAGCTATTTCATCTTGACTTTGCCCTTGGACTTCCATGCCTTGAACTCTTCAAGGTTGATAACATCTTCATCATCTGAAGTAGTGTCTTCATTCTGAGTAGGTTCCTCCTTAGCAAGACTTGGAAACTCTTCTTCCAAATCATAGGGTAGTTTAAACTTCCTGCATTCATTCTCATACCAAGAATCAATTTCATCAAAGAAAACATCTTTAGTCACCATGAATCCCTTATTTGAAGGGTTGTAAAACCTGTATCCTTTTTTATTCAGATCATATCCAATAAAGATACACTTCTCAGCCTTAGGGTCTAGCTTACCTCTTATCTGAGACGGAATGTGTACATATGCTACACATTCAAATATCATGCAATGGTCTAGTGAGGGTCTCTTACCATGCCATGCTTCATAGGGTGTCATCCCATCAAGGGACTTAGATGGTAACCTGTTTATGAGGTAAGTGGGAGTCGAAACACTCTCTCCCCATAGATAGTTAGGTAACTTTTTTTTCATTCAGCATAGACCTAGCTGTTTCAAGAATCAGCCTATTTCTTCCCTCAACTACCCCATTCTGTTCAGGAGTATACCTTGTGGTGATTTCTTTGTTAATTCCTCTGTCCTGCAAGAAGTCTTCAAACTCATTGGAGAAGTACTCACCTCCTCCATCTGACCTTAACTTCTTCAACTTCTTTCGTGTCTGATTCTCAACAAGTGCAAGATATTTTTTAAAGCAATTAAATACCTCATCCTTGTGCTTCATGAAGTACAATACAGTCCACCTGCTATAATCATCAATAAAAGATACATAGTACATTGATCCTGAGATTGAGGGGTCTTTGCTTGGTCCCCACACATTTGTATGGACAATCTCTAGGTAGTCCTCATGCATGTATCGTTTCCTTGAGAAGGGTAACCTGTGAGACTTCCCAAATTGACAAGCACTACATTTAAATATCATGTGTTGTTTGGAAACATTGGGTATTCCAATTACACATTGATCCTTGCATAACTCTTTCAATGTTCTTTCTCCTATATGCCCTAATCGTTTATGCCAAATCTCAAGCTCTGAAAGTGTTTGATCTTTATAACTACATAGTGCAATATTCTTTGTGTCTTCTAGCTCAAAAGTAAAAAGTCTACCTGATTTTTCTCCTTTTGCTATTCTGTTGAACCCATGCTTGGGATCCTCCACAAATGCTCCAAATTGATTGAATCTGACCTGCAAACCTTTCTCCACAATCTGTCCAACACTCATCAATTTTTTGGTAATAATTGGTACATAGAGTACCCTACTCAACAAGGTCTGATTTCCATCACAAGTCTTAACATTTCCAATTTTAACTACTGAGTGCTTGGTGTCATCACCTGTCTGTACTTGATTCTTACCTTTTGGTTCCTCAAGATCAGAGAATAGAGCTACATCGCCAGCCACATGATTTGAGCATCCTGCATCAATGTAGAATAGGTGGTCATCATTTGTACCTGGATTTGAAGTCATGTTCATGATCAAAAGAGAGTCATCCTGCTCTTCTGTATAGTTGTTGTAGTCCTTTCTGGTTTTGAATCCTCCTTGGTAGTTGCCATTGTAGTTGTTGTTGTAATTGTTGTTGTAGTTGGTGTTGTAGCCTTGGTGATGGTTGAATCTACCTCTTGATTGTGAGTATCCACCCCTTTGATATCCTCTTCCTCTCTGATTCTTGTAGTTCCTCAAACACTCATCTGTAGTATGATTTGATAAACCACAAATGTTGCATGGTCAGGAGTTATAGGATCTCCCCCTACCTTGCTTACCTCCTCTGCCCCTTCCTCTTGATGATCTGCCTCTCCCTGCATAGTTGGCTTGGGAGGTAGTGCCTTCATCTTCTCCTTTCTTGTTCTTGCCTTTATCTTTGGCTTTACCTTTATCAGTGTATAGGGCAGAAGAGCGATTACCTTTGGATGTATCTCCATTCTTGTTGAGCTTGGCTTCATGAGTGAACAATTGTCCCATGAGAGTTGTAAGATCTGGAATTTGCATGTCCATGTAAAGGTCCATGGTAGTGGTGAAGCTTTCCCATTTGTCATCAGCTTTGATCCCATTGATCACTTGCCTTACAATCTTCTCTTCTTCAATCTCTTCTCCTATGCTTGCTAATTGATCTGCTACATCTTTAATCTTGGTTACAAACTCTGAAATGGCTTGCTTAGGTTGCTTTCTTAATGTGGTGAATTCAATCCACAACTGATTTTTTCTAGCCCTTGTGTTGGAAGAGAAATAAGATGACAAGGTTACCTAAGTCTCTTGGGATGTCTTACAGTTCCTAATATGTGGCAAATGGAGTTGAGTAAATAAGACCTTGCTAATGCATCCTTAGCACATCATGTGTTGAGCTTTTCATGTTCTTCCTTTGTTGGCTATCCTCTTGTTTTGAATGAGGGCAATTCCTCATCTCCTGAGATGTATCCATAAAGACTCCTTCCTTGTAGGTATGTATTCATCCTTAGAGACCATGCCTGATAGTTGTTCCTATCCAATTTGTCAATAAATGAAGGAACACCATCTCCCATTTTACCTTAGTTTGCTCTGATACAACTCTTGGGAATGATGGATGGACACTCCAAGAGATTTAGTAGGTACTTCTAAATCCTGCTTTGTACCAACCCTTTAATGCTTCAGATTTGATAAGTGGACCTCTTTAGCTTTCCAATGACACCATAAAATGGCCTATGTACTTTGGAGATGATGTGTGTAAAGATTGAATCAAAACAGATAACTTTAGACTTCAAGATCCCAAGAAAAACTTCTATTTTTTTCTTCACACCTGCTGGTAAACCTTTAGCCCGATTTTTTAGGACTATTATAGACTTTGACCAGTGATCATCTTGACGAGCTTTTCTCTGCAACGGCTGAATAGAATCTCTTCAACTTTTGATAGCATGTAGAAAACTTTGAACTGGTTCCAACAAGCTTTTTATCTATGAATTTGGTGGAGAAATGACTCAGATATGCTCTCCACAAGTTGACAGACTTTCAAGTAGTATGATAGAGAACTCAAAAATGAACAATGTAGATATATGTATTAATGAACACTTGTGTACAATGCCATTGGCATGAAGATCATTTCCTAATGATGTAGATAGGTGTGGGCTATAGTATAGGCCTCAAACACACTCAGAAATGACAGAGATGAGCTCAAGATATGAGTCTTCTTACCCTCGACTTTCCAAGATCACTTTTATAGTGGTTATGTTAAAGTTTGAATTTGAGTTCAAACTTTGGCTCCCTTTAATCAAGCTCCTACATCCAAGGAGATATTCCATCTACTTGATTGATGCTTTACAACTAATAAAACCACAATATTTCTTGATAGGTGTTTACAAAGATTCTAAAGTCAAAACTGACTTTTACAAAGAAGTAAAGTGGTAATTAACCACTAGCCTTTGTTCCTATGCTTTTTCAAATGTGTATGAACTTCAATGTATCCTTCAAACCAAATGTGTAGGCTTGTGAATTGCACCAACAGATCATGAGTTGGAAATTTTGAATGAATGATGCCCATTTATGATGTCGATCAGAAATCAAAGGCTGATTTAACAAATGCTTAATATCTTGTTGATCAATTTTGATTAAGACCTCAGAGCCCATAAGATAATGTTTCCAAATTCAGAGAGCATGCACAACTGCTAACAACTCTTTATCATATGTACTATACTTCTTTTCTAAGGGCTTAAGCTTCGTAGTCTCAAATGCAATGGGATGGTCATTTTGCATTAAAACTGCACCTATCCCTGAAACCACTAGCATCAGTAACGACCTGAAAGGGTTGTGAAAAATTAGGTGACTGTAAAACAGGTGCATGTGAAAGTTTTTCAAAGGACTATTGTTGGGTAATTTCCTATGCAAATTTTATTTTCTTTTTAAATAAAAAGGTAAGAGGCAATTCTAAATAGGAAAAATTTCGAACAAACTTCCTATAGAAACTAGCCAACCTAAGAAAAGAATGAACATCATTGATTGATTGTGGTGTAGGCCATTCTACTATAACTTTGATCTTTTTCGGATCCACATGCACACCTTCACTTGAAATAATATATCCTAAATATTCTAGCTTACGTTGAAAGAAGTAGCTCTTTTCAGGATTAGCATAAAGTGTGTTCTCTCATAACAAATGAAAAACTGTTTCAAGATGCTTTTCATATTCGCTATCATTCTTACTGTAAACAAGTATATCATCGAAGAATACAAGAATAAAAGCTTGGTAATCAAGAAAAATGTTCTTCATCATTTGTGCAAATGTAGCAGGGGCATTAGTAAGTCCAACGGGCATTACCATAAATTCATAATGGACACTTTGAGTTCTAAATGTAGTCTTAAAAATATCACTTTGTATCATTTGAATTTCATATTAACCCAATTCAAGATCAATTTTACTAAAGACACGAGCTCCTCGTAACTTTTCTAGGAGATCATCTATTCGAGGAATAGGGTATCTATTCTTGATTGTGATCTTGCTAAGGGTTCTATAATCAATGCACATTCGATAAGTTTTATTCATCTTCTCAATTAAAAGAACTGGAAGAAGACGAGGATGATGATGATCTAGAATCCATTGTGATGGATAGTTGGTTTAATTCAAAGGAGCGCTATCTAGAAGACATAGGAGTCTTTAACCAAAAGGAAGAAAAACCTCTCACAAGCATCAAAAGTATAAACTCAAAGGAAGGAAGTGAAGGTACTCATAAGAAAAAGAAAAGAAAAGTAGTGAAACAACAAGAGGAGGAATCATTGTTCGAGGTACCAGAGAATTTCAAGAAATATGAATTTGAAGATCGAAAAATTTTGGTACCAATGCCTAAGAGAGATGCCATCACAAGAGAAGCATATGATAATAAAGAAAAGACCAAAAAAATTGTATTAAGCATTGAAGAGAACGAAGAGAGTTGTACATACATAGGAGAAGACTTAAGTGAGGAAGAAGAAGCAGAGCTTGTAGCTCTATTAAGGGAATATAGGGATGTGTTTGTGTAGACCTATAGGGACCTAAAGGGGGTAGATCCAAAAATATGCTCTCATACGATTCCCATGATAGCTGAGGCCAAGCCCACCAAACAAAAGCCCTACACATATGATGATACTTATGTAGCTAAAATAAACAAATAAATTGAAAGATTGATTGAAGTTGCATTTATCTACGAGATTGAGCATATTGAATGGGTGTCCCCCATTGTAGTGCTGCCCAAGAAGAATGGGTAGTTACGAGTGTGTATTGACCTTAAAAACATTAATGCCGCTACAATTAGAGATAGTTATCTACTTCCAATCACTAAACATTTTTTGGAGCATGTTGCAGGCAAGGATGTTTATAGCCTCCTTGATGGATTTTCAAGTTATAACCAAGTAGCCATTGCCCAAGAAGGTCAACACAAAATGGTGTCTGAACAATTTCATCCTTCGAATTCACATACAGGAAAATTAAAAATTTTTACTCCTAGGGTGGTTATCTCTAAAACTCTCTCCACCATTTTTTATTTCTTTTATTTGATTAATCTCTTTCTTGTACCTGTAAGAAACAAATCTATGAAGATGTGAACTACTCAGACCTCATCATATGAATTCTTGTGTTTATAAGCATGGGAAAAAGTGTCTATATACCTATGTGTGTGAAAATGCTTAATTACATGAGACCACCTATATACCCTACAAGTGCATACATGTTATTAAGTTTTACCCACATTTATAGATGTTTTTCTAAGTATATATGAGGGGGTATGTGAATGATTTTGAGGGTTAAATGTGTATATGTATGTATAGATGTGTATGTGTGTGATCCATTACATATATGTGATGTGTGTAAACCTTTGGGTTAATAAATATTAAATCATAATATAAGTTATATTAACCATATATATATATATATATATATATATATATATATATATATATATATATATATATATATATATATATATATATATATATACATATATATATATATATATATGGTTAATATAACTTATATTATGATTTAATGATCTATCCTAATATATGAGAATATTAAAGTATTTAAGCTTAAATTAAAAGTAATTATAAAAAATAAGAATAAATGAAATAAAATAAAAAAATAAAAAAAAAGTATGAATCAAAAGTGGTGTCTGTGAGTGCAAGTTAAAAGAGTGGTGTGAGTAAGTTATGTGATTAAAGTTAGACTTTAATGTGAGGTGTATGTGAGTATGGATGAAAGAGTGGAGTGAGTGAATTGTGTAATTAAAGTGAATTTGTTAAAGAATGGTGTGTTAAAGAGTGGTGTGTGTGTGTATGTGTGTTGAGTGAATAAAGTATGGTATATGTGTGTGTGATTACAGTATGGTCAGCATGAAAAGGTGATAGTGTGTGCATGTTTTGGTGAATACATCTATATATGTATCTTAGTGTGTGCTTTTTTCCTAATATTTTGTTTTTTAGGTACTTGAACTATTCTTCTTCTTTCATTCCTCTCAGGATTCTTGCATAGAAGACCTACCGCTACTAGGAACTACCTAAAGAGAGAGAGAGAGAGAGAGAGAGAGAGAGAGAGAGTCATTATGCTTGATGCCCATAAGTTGGTACTCATTAGCATGAGTAGTGCTAGTCCTTGTTGGAACAAAGAGCAGTGTTACAATGTGCTAGCGTGTGTGTGTGAACGTGGCTCTAATTTTAATGTTTAGAGGTAGGGAGTTTGGACTCTATGGAGAAAGATAGAGATAGATTTCTTCTCCTAAGCAGAAGATGAAATCACAATCCAAACATCTCCAAGAAGAACACAATATAGATTCAAAGTCTTCTTGGAATAGTTCGATATAGAAATCATGCATAGAAGGCAAGAGGAGAGCATGCCCACTAAGATCTAGACTTCTCCATAGTCGTTGGAAGCCCTGAAGTTTCATGCAAAACAAACCGCATCATTCTTTCTAAAGGTGCATGAGAGATCATGAAGGGCTTCAAGAAGAAATACAGAGGCCTTTATGGCAGAGAAGGGTAGCTTGTGGGTCCTTCTCATCTTCTCTATGAATGCTTCATCTGTGTTGATGTAGCCATTGCATCATGGTCGAGAGCACGGAATTTTCCATCCATAATTCAGTTGGTATTAAGCCGGGTTATCATGCCTTTATTTGTGGTAGAGTATAGAATTGTGCAAATGAAGTGAGAGAGAGAGAGAGAGAGAAATTACTACTCCGTTCCTCCCGATAGTAGGTCGGTGCAGTGCACGCAGAAGAAAGAGAGACAGAGATATTTAGATAGATGCAAAAAGAGAAAGAAGCAATCGTCCCATGCAAAGCTGATGGAGGGAGAAATCCTTGCGCGTAGAGCTGATTCAATGTGTGTGTGTGTGTGAGAGAGAGAGAGAGAGAGAGATATGGAGAGAGAGATCAGAGAGAGAGAGAGAAAGAGAGAGAGAAAGAGAGAGAGAGATAGAGCGAGAGAGACACAGAGAGAGAGAGAGGGAGAGAGAGAGAGAGAGAGAGAGAGAGAGAGAGAGAGAGAGAGAGAGAAAGAGAGAAAGAGAGAGAGAGAGGGGGAGTATAGAGAAAAGCTAGCTATTTTATTAATATCAATGCATGTATGAGTATGAGCAGATCATGAATGCATGCATGTAAGTATGCACAACATGTATGCATCTATGAATGTTAGTATAAGTGTATAAATGCATGTATGAATGTGAGTATGTAAAAGTGCATGTGCATAAATGCAAGTGCATGTATGAATGTACACATGTGCATGATTAATGCATACATAAGTGTGAGTGAGTGTAAGAATGCATGTGCATGTATGCATGCATATGAGAGGATGATGAAGTTGCTTGAGTATGCATGTGTATATTAGATGCATGTATGCATGAGTATGCATGTGTATTTTAGATGCATGTATACATGAATATGCATGATATTATAAGCATGTGTATATATGTGAGTGTGGAAACATATTAAAGTGTGCATGAGCAAAGATATGTGTGAGAAGCAAGCATGCATATGCATAAGTACATATATGTGTAGTATGAGTTACTGCATGTGAATGAGAATGCATGTATACATGTGTGTTAGCATGCATGCGAATGTTTGTTAGCATGCATCTCAGTGTGTGTTAGCATGCATGTGAGCATGTGTGCATGTGAGGATGTGTGATCGCATGAATATGAGTTTATGAGAGTGTGTTTACATGCATGTGAGAGTAGGTATGTATGTATGAAAGCATGCATATATATAAGTGTATGCATATAAAAGTGCATGTATGTTAGCATATGCATCTAGAATGATGTGAACATAGAAATGAGTGAATGAATGAGCATGTACACATATGATAAGAGCTGAAAGTAATAAGTGTGTTTTATGTTTCATAAAATGTATTTATGTTTCCTAATATTTTGTTTTGTAGAGAGCATTGAAGCACATTGACGAGCATTTACAACCAATTTGGAGATGTGCCACTTCTTCCACTTTACTTACATTTTAGCTTAAATTTGTATTAGGATTTTGGCGATTTATCCTAGCATTCTTAATTCTAGTTGTATAAGGTTATTGAAGTAGTTTCTATTCCTTAACATTATCAAGAAAATATTTTTAGAATTATTCACTGATCAATCGGCAATCTATATTGTTCCATATTTTTTTTTGATGTGTGTGAGTAATGATTTTACCAATGAGTCTATGAGTAATGAGTGTATGAACAAAAATATCATTTCTACATTTTTTATTTTTGAGTATTTGTTGCCTCCACCTATAAATCATACTACTCAATCCAAACATAAGGTAGCTAATACAGAATTAGAGGAAGAGGAGTTCATCAAAGATCGTATTACTATTGAAACTTTAGTCTTGCAAACCTATGAGTATGGTCTTTCTAGGTATCTAGCTGCACAATCTTATGGTCATAGTTTAGATTAGGCCATTAGAACATAGATAAGCACTTTTCATAGCACTGAAGCACATCTTACATCCTAAAGTATGCTGAAAACACTCTACATGTAGTCACATAGCAAAAATTGACTACACAGGCACTATGATAACATATTTGGAGGTCAAAACGAGCTCAAATCACAATTTTAATACCACAAAGCAAAGTTTTTTTTAACTCCTAATCACCTTGAGTATGCTCACCAATTGCCTTGGATGAAGCAACGACCTGCGTTGATACCAATTATTGGAGTTTGAGGTCTGCAAAAGCAATTTAAGAATACAAGAAAGAGGAAAAAGCTTGGAGCACAACACACAGTATTGAATGTATTACCACTAGAATGTACAAAAGATAAGTGACCAGTTAGCATTATAGCCATATATACAAGCCACGGGGGAAAACCCTCTTAAAAAGGGAAAAAATTGTCTCGCCAATCCTAGATTTTTCACACACATCACTATCTAAATATATCAACAATGGATTGGAACTTCCTTATACATGACTATTGACTCCTTTTTTCACCATACAATTATTAGGGGGGATTATTTAATATAGTTCATTAGTGATGTTTTGTGTACACACTTAGGACCGCTAGAGATGCTTTTCTCCCTCCTAAGGAGGTCTTTTTACCTGGCTTATATATATTCCTTTAGCCATAATGGGTTACTTATCTTTGTACATTCACTTGGTAATACACTGAGTGTTATTTTGTGATCCAAGCTTCTTCTTTACTCTTGTGTTGTTCATGTGTTCACTAGTAATATTTGGCATAAGGACTATATGATAGAAGAGAACTCCACCATTCCATTATAATCTAACTTTATGATTGCAATCGATGAGATGAAACATATATGAATTTCCCATAGAGAGAATGCAAGGTTTGCTGGATTCCTCTACATTTTCTGCTAGCTTATTGTAGCTTTTTTTCTTAGTTGGATATTTATCTGTGTTTGAAAAATGCAAATGAAAAATCAAGAAGCCTAAAATTTACTTGCACTGAATACCAAAAAAGATGAATATTTTATACACTGTCTCAATTTTTTGTTTAACTCACTCTAAAGCCAACTAGAAGTTTTAGGAACATGAATTCAATCTTATCTACTCTCCCTAAAGCTTAGACATTAAAATAACAAAGCTAATCCAAGATTAGCTATTTTGAAGGCTTATATAATGAATCTTCAAATAGAGATTCAAAATATCATCATGAGATGGGAAACAAAGTTCGAAGGTCCTTGGCATCTATTGATTGCAAAGAGGAAGTACATTTTGTTCATAGATTCTTCGCCATGGTATCTAGACTAACGACAATAAGATTGGAATTGCACTTGATTATAAATGATATCATAAAGCAAAGGAATCCATTATATATTATTTCTAGATCTTTCTATTCAGAAAGTGTGGGGAGATATTAGAAGAGTTTTGAGGCTCAAATGAATATCTTTCATGGCAATAAGCTCTTTTCGAAAAATAGTGAATTGATTTATGTCCTTTGGAATCCCATTCTTGGGAAGAATCTTTGTTTCGCAAGAAAGGCATTCCCAAAACTTTGGAATGCCTCTCAAAGGATCATCAATACAGAATACATTATGTTACCTTGAAAATTGGACTGAATAAGAGTAAAAAAAGACTCCATTGCATCATAAGTTGTCTTTTATAAATCACGACAATGGTCTCAAAATAAAGTGGATCCCACATGAAGGGGATGAAAAGTTAACAAACTTGATTAGTGTTTGTTTCTAGGTGCAATTTATATCTTTGTGGTCTACTTGAGGGCAGAACTTACTTGGCCGGAAATCTCTTTCCATGATTGAGATCTTTCACTCATTGGTGGTGCGTAATGTGGATCCACCATTGAAGGATAGAAACTTTGGTGCTTTTGTGAAAAATTTCATTCTTAAGCCATGTCATCTCACTTCGAAGTGAGGATCTCTTTGTGAGAAAAACAAGAAAATCAAGGATAAGAAGCCTCTTGCAAAGAACCTAACCTTTGAGAATGATAGTCATTTCTTGAATTGATAGAGGATTCTCTGATCTCTCAAGAATGGCTATTATCAACGAGCAGATCCATGGTAAAAGACTAAATCTAGACTTCACCTGTCTTCATGAGATCAAAATTATCGAGAAGGACCTTCAAAAGAGAATGGTACTTGTTCTTTATGTGATTTGCATCAGGAAAGGTGCTTAATGGGTATACAAGCTAAAATATAAGCTTGATTGAATATTTGACATGTCTTAGGCAAGGGCTTATTGCAAAAGGATATGCTAAAAAAAGAGGCATTCATTTTGATGAGACCTTTGCTCTGACATGTCATATGGTTATTATTGATAGCATTTGAACACTTGTAGCTTATGAATGCTAGAATTTACATCAAGTGGAAATCAAATTTGCATTTTTTTAATATTAATGTACATGAATATGTGTATGTATTTCAGCCTCTTGGTTTTGTGTAGAAAGACCACGAAAAAAATTATGTAAGTTAAAAATGGAATTATATGGTTTGAAGCAAGCACCACATGCTTGGTATGAAAATATACATGCCTAGTTGATTGCATATGGTTTTGAAAACAATCCAACTAAGAACACCTTATACATTAAGCCTACAGATGAGGTGCTTTTGATCATCATTGTATATATTGATAACATGATGGTCATTGGTCCTAATGAGAATGCTATTGTTGAATTTAAGGATGATTTGCATGCCTCTTTTGAGATTTAAGATTTGGGGTATTTGCATCATTACAATGCATTCAATTTTATAGGTTGATGGGGGAATAATTTTGTATCAAATAAAATATATTAAAACATTATTGCAATGTTCTAGTGTTGAAGATTGTACACCCATTGCCATTCCTCTATAAACAAGTCCATGGTTGATTCTCCATGATGTCAGAGATTTGTTTGATGTTGTTCTCTATCAATAGTTGGTTAGATGCTTGATTTGCATATGCATAATTTGGTTTGATATTAAATTTGTTGTTTCTCAAATGAGTAGGTTAATACATTGCATAGGTGTCAAGGATTGGCATTCAGTTAAGCACATCTTTTGCTACTTGAGTAGTACTCAATTACTTGGTTTGTTTTATCCCAAGGGAGCACTAGATTTACATGTTTTTTGTAACTCAATCTCGGCTGGTTGCAATGACACTCGTGTGTCCACATGGCTTTTGCTTTATGCTTGGTAGCTCATTTATATCTCTTGAGCAAGAGGTAGCCTATTGTGGCCACTTCTAATTATGCAGCCGAGTATAGAGCAACTTTCACAATGATTATGCAATGTGTGTGAATTAAACATCTTTTGATCAATTTGGATGTTGGTGGATCTTCTGCCACCAACATCTTCACAAATAGTCAGAGCACATTGACAGTGTGAAGAAACCCTGTGTTCCATGCTCACACAAAGCACATTCAAAATTACTATCATTACATTAAGGAGGGATTCTATATTGTAGACATAAATTTGGGTTATGTGCCCATAGAGGATAGTTTTGCAGAGCTTTTTACAAAGTTTTTCCTAACGAGAAGTTTGAATCTTTCCACAAAGCTTTGCGCTTACTTTCTTTTGTGGATTGATCTCTTTCCACATAGTTGTTGGAGTTTGAGGTCTGCGAAAGTGTGTGAATAGCACAAGGAAGAAGAAGAAGCTTGGAGGATATATTTAGGTAGTGATGTGTCTGAACACACTAGGACCGTCCGGGGTAGTTTTTTCCCTCTTTAGGATGGTTTTTTCCGAAGGCTTGTATATATGCCTATAGCCCTAATGGGTCACTTATCTTTGTACATTCTAGTGGTAATACATTCACTATTGTGTGTTGTGCTCCAAGCTTCTTCATCTTCCTTGTGATGTTCGCATGCTTCCACAGATGTCTAACTCCAACAATTGGTATGAGAGCAAGTCGCCGCTTCATTTAGGGCATCATCACCATCTCTCCAATCACTATCTCAGAATCGCACAAGATTTGGTACACATACTCAAAATGATTAGGAGATCAAAATAGCTTCGCTATCTGCTGCCAAAATCGTGATTTGAGCTCGTTTCAACCTCTCAATGTATGATTGTAGTGCTTGTGTAGGCTATTTTGTCTTTTTGTGCCAAAGATCTATACAAGTTTTGGTTCACTAGTATAAGCATCTCAAAGTTTGCTACAGGTTTAGCAGTCATGAGGATAGTTTTGTTCAATTTTATTCAGATACAGTCATCTTTTTGCATCATGGTATTTTAGTCAGTGGCCATGGCTGAATGTAGTGATGTATTTCGTATGTTGAATGTTGAGGATAAGTTGGATGGTACGAACTACCCATTGTGGGCTTATATGATGCATCATGTATTGTCCGCAAAAGGACTGTGGAATATTATGTAGGGTGTTGTAAAACATCCTATTACACCTACAAATACAGGTATTGAAGCTGATGTAGATGGCATAGAAGATGGTGATATTCTACAGCTCCTGTTGCACCTACTGCGGAGAAAAATTGTTGGGATTCTAGAGATGCTCAGGCATATGCGTTGATAGCCTTGTCTATCAAACGTGCCATTATTCCTCACATTTGCTCTTGAAAAATAGCTAAGGATGCTTCAGATACACTTACCACATTGTACTAGGCTAGGAGTGAGGCTCATGTTGCATATCTCTGAAAACAATTGGAGAGTGAGCATATGAATGAAGGGGATTCTATGGATAGTTTTCTGAGAAAGATCAAGGACTTGAAGGAACAATTTATTTCTGCTAATGAACTCCTTCCTAATAGTTCACATGTATAGATTGTTTTGAATGGTCTTCCTGAATCATATCAGAGTTTTGATTCTACTCTCTATTTGATGATGAAAGGCAATCCAAATGCCCTAACATTTGAAGAGTTAGTTTATGTTCTGTTGCAAGAAGATCAGTCTAGGTAGAAGGAGTCTATTATCCATGTTGTAGATCAAGCTTTTGTGGCTAGTCAGAGTGGCAAAGGTAAATGGAGTTCTTCTACTAGTAAGCAAAAATCTGCCAATTCATAGGGTCAGAGAAGGATGGCAAAGAGGACAAGAAAACAAAAAAGTAACAATTGTTTTGCAAGTACTATAAGGCCAATGATCATGTCATAAAGAATTTTCCAAAACTCGTTGCTAAAGAGGTAAAGAAGAAAGAGGCCAGAATGGTTGTTGTAGAGGCCTCTACACAAAAAACAAAGTCTTCTAATCTTGTGCACAATGAGGAATGGGCATTTACTATTGTTTGTACTTTTGAGCAATCTTCTCATGATGAGTGTATGTATGCAGCAGAGTCAGATGTTTGGTATTTTGATAGTGGGGCAACCAAACATATTACCTCATGGCATAGTTTCTTCACTTCACTTCAACCTACCCCTACAAGGAATACTATCACATGTGCCAATAACTCCTCTTATCCTCTTATGGGAGTTGTGAAGATCATTGTGACTAGTGCTGATGGTAGTTCTCTTACATTGTCAGATGCTTTATTTGTGCCAGGGATCAATAAGAATCTGTTATCACGTTAAGGTTTAGCCAAGATATGCCTAGTTGTGAAATTTGTTGATGAGAGATGTACAATTCATGATTTATCAAATGGCAATGTGATTATTGCTTATGGCATTTTATGTCGTGGGTTATATTAGCTCATGGACTATGAAAAATTAAGGAATGGTTTAGCATGTGCAGTACATGATTCTTTGGCTATATCAGATGCAAAGGTTTGGCATGCATGCTTTGTTCATTTGAATTTTGCCAGTTTGCTACACCCATAGAAATCTAAAATGGTGGCCTCTTTGACTAAACTTGAGGCACCCAGCAAACATGTATCTGAAGGTTGTATTTTGGGAAAAATGCTACATTCCTCATTTCCAAAAGATGGTTCAGTTCGAGCTACTCAGAAATTGCAGCTTGTTCATAGTGCTATCTGTGGTCCTATGTATACCCCCACTTTTGGAAATTATCTTTACTTCGTGACTTTCATTGATGATTTTTAGAGGCATGCATAAATTCATCCCTGTCTTGTAAATATATAATCAAAGATAGAAAGTTGCATTTGCTGAGAATGTTAGAAGACAATCTTTGGGAGAAGCATGTCAATATCTCAGATGTGGCTCAGGACATTTATGCTAACTTCAAAAAATCTTACAGCAATATCAGAAACATTTGTGGGAGATTGAACAAAAAGTGGGGCCTTTCCTAGTCTCATCAGCAATGGAGATACAGATTTGAGTCCACTTGGGCCTTCCCTATATGAAATAAGCAATCTTTCTTACTCTGGTTGATTCTTCATAAAGGTATCTAGACTGGTAGCAAAGCCAGAAAGTATAAAACTGATGCAGTTCTTTGCAAAGTCTCTAGCAAGGAGGAGGATTTGGAGCATCTTTTCGACAAATGCAAGGGAACCATAAGATTTTGGAAATTCATTTATCTCTATTGTAAGTCTACTGGTCTTAATACCCCTAGTCATAGGGAGCTGCTTATTGGTGAAGCCAATAAGATGGACATAGCCTTGTGGCAGATTTTAAGGGACCACATTCTCTAGGCTATATGGAAGAGCAAGAATAGTAGAATGTATGACAAAAATTGTAAAGATTTCCTCTACTCTTGTCTAGTGGGAATAAGAAGATTATTGAAACTGTGCAAGAGGTCTTCCCACAGTGAACATATGCTGGAAACTAACCCCATAAATATCATAAAAAATTACCATTGTAATTCCTAGAGAAACAAAATGTTGTCGTTGCACTCAAGAGACAGAGATAGCATGATCAATTTCATTAACTGTTACCTTGAGGGATAGATGATGTAATTTGTTGGATGATTGGGGGTTTTATTTTCCCCCCTGTGGTTCCTTGCCTTGATCCCGTTCTCCCTTTTATTTTGGGAGTGTTTTTGTAATTCCTTTTTTTTTTTAACTTGCATCAATTTTATATTTTTTGTCTTTTGCTCAAAAAAAAAATTTGTTCTACGCTCGAACTTGGCTCACATGAAATGGAATTTCGCAGTTTCGCAGTTCAGCTCTTCTTCTCGTTTTGTGGGCCTATTCGTGCTCTTGATTTTTTATACAAACTATCTCAGGGAAGCAAATTCTTAATGATCTACACGCTGAACCTGTCTTTATATTGAGTAGACCTGTAGG
Organism: Ceratopteris richardii; assembly: GCA_020310875.1. Lineage (NCBI taxonomy): Eukaryota > Viridiplantae > Streptophyta > Polypodiopsida > Polypodiales > Pteridaceae > Ceratopteris > Ceratopteris richardii. Next base: position 112,859,872 of record CM035417.1, on the reverse strand, counting down.
CTATCATTCAGGCATGATTCAAGGCAGGGAATCAGGGATCTCAAATGAGAGGAGTGTACTATCTAAAATGTAGATAAGATTGGTGTATTAAACCTTGCCAAAGATGTACTGACTTATAACTTTTTCATGAAACACGGAAATCACATAGGAAAAACCTTGTTTTCTTTTATTGAGGAAAATAGAGATAAAATATAGTAATGATCAGTCGGATAAATACAACTAACACTAGATCATTGGATAGATATCCAGTAAAGCTCAGTCAGATAAATACCCAAAACAAATCAGTCCATCGAAAAAGGCCATAATGAATCTCGTTGGTGAGTACATTGTTCTTCCATTGATTCACATTGTTGCTTCTACAAGAATTAACCAGATTGAAATCTTTGGGTTCAGCTTCGCTGATAGCTTGAACGTAATTTCTGGAAGCTCTAATAATCTCAGACTTACAATAGAAAGTAAAACCCTCTGGTTTTGGCTTAGCCAGATAGACCAAAGGACCTAGGATCCCAATGACGTCAAAGAATGAGATCCATTTTATTGCATACACCCAAAAGCACCTCTTGATAACCAAGACAAGTCAGAATAGCAGTTTTTTACAATATTTTTGGATAATCTTCGAATAGTTTTGAACATGATCACACTTGAAAAAAGCATGGGCAAGATCGTCCACCTTACCACAAAAGTAACATCTTCCATCACTAATATTGCACATTTTAGCTATGTTTCCTATCCAAAGGCCATTATGAACCATAAGCCATTGAAGGGTGGAGTGTTTTATGGAGTTGGGAATAGCCCACATAATTTTGAATATATATTTCCATTTTCAGGGGGACCAATTTGGTATTCCATCTGTCATTCAATTTTGCAGTGATTGTGGTAATAGAGATATGTTGCTTCTTGAATTGTTTATAAATGTCAGAAGCCACAATGTGTAAGGAAGTCACTTTGAACTAGCTACATTCTTCCTTCTTTCCCTCAGCAATTCCTTATATTCCACTAGCAATTGCTTGCATGCAATAGAAAGACCACTCAAGCTCAATAAAGAATCATTTCCTATTAATTCCCTTGTTGACAACAAGCTTTTCCATGTTTGAGAAACCAAATTTCTTGGATTTGTTCATTTTGATGCACAATATTTTGTTCATTTCTTTAGCAAACCAAACATACCAAATAGATTTCTAGAGAAAGAAACAAAAAGTAGTACTAAAATCAACATTTAATTGATAATTAAGTTTGGCAGACATCCATGCTTTCCACATGTTGCACATAAGACAATTAGCTTTGGGAATGTAGACATTAGGAGAACAAATGATGTCTCAAAGAGAGTTATTAGTCTAGGTTCGTAGCTCCTTATAATATCTATCACAATTCCTCTTTACAAGGCAAGCCCAAAAATCATCACATCGAGTAGCTCTTAGAATCCCTTTTGGCCCCAAATTGGTGGCCATCTTGATAAGACAAATAATACGAAGCCCCCGTTCCTCTTTCCTCTTACAAGAGGTCTTCCAAGGATCTATGGGAATTTTATGAGTATGCTCATTTCCACTCCAAATAATCTCGTAGGCATAGAAATGACGTGCAATAAATTCTTCTTAGTGGGCATCCAAAAGGATAGAAAATAAATGATAGAAGGTAGAATATAATGATTCAAAACAAAAACTTTGTTGGATATACTACTCTAGAAGGACATCATCTAACCACCATATTTCTGAACTTTTGCATAATCCTATCCCATCCTGAATCATAAGTGACTTTGAATCCCATAGGAATTTGAAGGGTTCTAAAGATGGTACCATCCTAAATGGTATCACATCCTAAGGTCTTAATACAATTATAATATTATTAGAGAACGTGAAGGAGGCCTTTTTTATCGTTGACTTTAATTGTAGTTATAGAAGCGTTTGGGAAAGAGCTAGTCATCATGCAACATAAGTAGAGTTAGGCCACTTACCTCCATCATCTAATTTGCTAATTATTGCACCGTCCTCAATGATGTTTATCATCTTCACTTGTTGAGGCCGAGGGATTGCCTTCTTTGGGCATTCATAAGTTTGATATCCTTGTTCACCCCAATGAAAACACAAACCGAATCTTTTTTCCCACTAAATATAATCAGGTTCTTGTGAACAATGGATGGGTTGATGCCTTAGTTGAATCTCCTCCTAGGGAGACTTCTTGTCATGATTGTTAAAATATGGGTTCCTCATTAAGGTTTTCATGTTTAGTGTAGTAGATCGGTGTGGCTTATGTCCTTTTGCAATAACTCTGGTTCTATCTACGTTTTTCCTATTGAACTTCTCCATCTTGTTTAAATTCTCAACCATTGCAGCAACACCTAGGAAATCAAGACATATAGGTCCCTTCACTTGATAATGAATCTCCTAAAAAATGACTTCAATAAACTTCTCTTCAGAGCATCCTCGCTAATCTTCAAGGCATATTCATGAAGACACATAAATTTATATTTATACTCATTAACAAAAAAGCTATGCATATCACTCTTTTTTTTCCAAAAATTGTAGAACTTCATCTTCTTCCTCATGTGGCAGTTTGGAGAACACTAATGACTTTTTGCTTGTTCTCTATATTCCTTCCATGGAATTGGACCAAAACACATCAGATTCTACATGCGGGATCTCCCCTAGATCTTTTCCACTCGTCTTCTCACCGTAAAAAGCATTTGATTTTTCTTTCTTGAAGACTTGGTCGAGGGATAACTCTCTAATCTCCATATCCTCATGATTGGATTTTTGTCTTGCTCTAGGCATGCTTGATCTTCTTGCACCTTCATCTACTTCATTACTCAAATCCTCAAACAAATTTCTAGTGCCTTTTGGTTGGTTTTCAGCTCATTCTTTGAATTCTCCAAGAAGATTCCAAGTATGCTCCTCGTGCTCATGAATATTTTGTGTCAAACCTTACATAGTTGCTAGGGATTGATTATTCTCGGATACCACTTGTAGCACTTCCACAATCACAGGCTATCCTCAATCACCATCTTTTAATGACTCAAGAACAATAGAAGAGAGAAACACAAACTTGCATAAAGTAAGAGAAAATATGACGTACTAGAGTAGATAGGATGTGACATAGTGAAAGAGAAGACTTCGTATTATTGATTATGAATCAAATACAATAGTCTTTGAAGAATATCTTTGTGATCAAACCTTGACCTCCTCAGCAGCCCCAAGTTATCAAAATCGCATTCATACACATTCTCAGTCTCATTTTCACTAAAAATCTCAATATCAATCACAATCACAAGGTAATTCTTTGATTTTTGGTCTCTTTTTGCATGAAACGTGGATCTCTTCTAGAAAATATTGATCCTCTCCTCTTCCCAAAAGTGACTAATCTTACAAATTTAGCAAAACTTACACTTGTCATGTTGTGCAGAGCTTTCATAAAAAGCATGTGTTCTAGTTATCAGTTGCTCTCTCTTGTGGCACCTATCAAATGTCAAGAAAAAGCAATGAAAAGACATATTCGATGACATCTACAACGTGCATGAGAACATATATATATATATATCAAAATTATTGATTCAATAACAAAAAAAGCCCACTTTTCTTTTTGTATGGGAATAATTGACACTTTTTTGGGGCCCCATAATCCAAAAATAGTGTGGGATTCCAAAATGCTTCTGAGAGGGAAAATCATTAGGCTGTTTGATTTGCACAATAGGTTAGAGATACCCAAGGTCCAAAATTTCCTCCAAATATCATTTTTAAGCATGCGAGCTTAGAAATCATCAAGAGATAAGTAGATTCACAAAATTTTTAGACAAACACTTTTATGATCCTATGCATGCTCTACCGTTCTTTAATACAATATTGTTCTTGATACTTTCATCTTCATGTTTAACTTTCAACTGGAAAACATGGTGAAGCGTAAGTTTGTAGAGAGAATATGAAACTTCTCATGTATAGATTTTGTCTATATGCATGAAATGACCTAAGTTTTCATTCTAAAAATTTTCCACACAATGTATAATAGAAAGTTCAAAATGAATTAGTCCACTATCAAGAGAGTTATTATAATTCTCGCCCTGCCCCCTTTGAATAAATCTATCCTTAGAGTTGGAGTGAAGCATAATATGCTAGAAGATCATCCAAGTTTATCGACGATAAATCTTCAACTAGGTGTACCATTTTACCAAAATCTCTACTACTGATCAATTTCTAACTAATCTTTTTTCGCTTATCTAATATTATTTTAGGTTGAAGCTAAAAAGAGAAACCATCTTCCAGCTCATAAGTGTCTTTGAAAACATAAGCAACATTAGTTACATATCTTTTAAGTAAGCAAATGTAAAATACAAGATGAAAATTTAAATGTCCAAGCACTTCCAATAAATAAGCAAGAGATTCAATCTTTTTAAAAACTTTAAAAGTGCCTACATGTCATGGAGAAAGTCCATGATTCTTCCATACCAACAAGTTAGATTAGTGAGGATCGACCTTACTAAATATCTTCTCCTCAATTCAAAATTCAAGTGGTGTTCTATTCAAATCATAGCATTTCTTTTATCTTTTTTGAGCTTCTTTTATGTGTTGCTTAATGTTTCCAAGTTCTTCAACCCTTTTCTCAATCATTTCTTTAGATATTTCAATTTATTTAAAAAGTAAAAATAGATGGAAGAATCAAAAAACTCTAACCATAGATAGCCTCAAATAGAGTCATTCTTATAGATGCATTCCATGCACAATTGTATGCAAAATCGACTAAGGCCAAATATTTACTCTAGTTATCTTTTTCATTCACATACAAATGCAACATATCTTCAAGTACCCGATTAATCCTCTTGCTTTCCCTATCAGTTCGTGGATGGAAAGTTCTACTCATACTAAATTCGGTAACAACTTATTGAAATGTTGCTTTGGAGAAGTTTGACGTGAGCCTAGAATCTCAATTAGAAATTATGTTTTTAGGCATTCCATGGAGTTGAAAAATTCCTTTCACAAATTATGTTTTTTTTCATATTAAGATATAAATTTTCCATCTTCGTAAGTTGAGTAACTGCCATAAATAAAGTGTCATGTTTACTTCAGGTCGTAGGGAATTTACTAATGAAGTTCATAGAGATAGACTACCACTTCTGATTTGGAACATCCAAAGGTTGTAGCAATCTAGAAATTTAAACTTAGATTTTCACTATTGGCACTCAAAACATTCAATAACATATTTTCTAGTATGCCACTTCATACATGATGAAAAATAAGAATACTTCATTGTAAAGAAGACCTTGAATAATTTGGATGTGCAAAAAAATATGCAAGATGAAAATCATGTTTTCAATGTAGGTTCAAAAAATATGTATACTCAAGTGTTACAATATAAAGATCCATTATCAGAATAAATTTTTTCTTGATACATTGATTCCCTATTTGCATGTAAAAAAGTGAACATAGGTGCATAAAAAAGAATGACGTTTCAGCTCTTCTTGAATTTGATTGACAAAATCAGAATGCATTATAGAAAGGAATATGAAAATTATAGCTCACAGTAATATAAAATATTTTGCATACGTTTTGTTGAGGAAATGATTCTTGAACACATAACTATCTATGAAAATACTACTATGTCTCAGGTGGTATGTCAACTCTTTTCTTATTTCTTTCTAGCACACAACATCTCTTGTTATTTTAATCTTGAATAGAAAAAAGTGTGAGTATACAAAAAAGCTTTAAATTTATAAACATGCATACACACTATTGGGGATGTAAGGGTCATGTGACCTTAGCCCCATATTTATATATATACATCATATAGAGCATTGACTCGATAGAGATCATTATGTGGGTTTCGAGGATCCCACACATATGTGCGCATCCCTCCTCTCCTCTCTCTCTCTCCCTCCATCTCCTCCTTGCCCCTCTTGTTGTGCACCCTGTTAAACGCACGTTTGGCGTCAGAGATGTGTTTAAGCTCTTTTCGGGTTCTTGGGAGTGGAAGGGGTCTGAATAATCAGAGGCCCTATACTTGATTTTCCCAATTGAACACTCACACTACAGTACCGTAATGTTAAACCTCTGCTAACAGGAGTTACTATCAATACTCTGATTCGTTCTATCACAGATTTCTGACTCATACACAGAATAAGACATCTCAGTAACTGGCGCACAAAGTAAATACTATCGTAATACAAACTCCCAATAATTAACTTAGCGGAACAGTGATTCAATACTTAAATTACTGCAAACACTATCATAACACAATCCTTACCGCACAGGTGCAACAAGCAAACAAAGATAGAAAAGACACAGTATGACTCAGAGTTCTCCAAAAAACAACACAACGTAAATCCACAGACGTATCGCCTAGATAGACAGTCTGGTGATCTTCTGGTTGTTACCGAAGCGTCTTTTTCATTGATTTATAAATGGATACAACATCTATGCAACGACCTTTCAGTTCGTGCAGAATATGAAAGGTAAAGATTACAATTGCCAATCCGGCAGCTTACACTGGCACGCACGGTGGACTTGAACCCGCAGGTATACAAAAGTTTATGGCTCATCTATTATACCTTGAAGATGCATTGTTCTAGCTAATTTAAACGTCCGGGAAATTTTCTTTTTCAACGAATCTAACATTTGCTTCAGGATCTCTGGTTCTACTAATTGAGCATCAGTTTGTACATAGATTAAAGAAATTACTTGGCTCATCAAAATTTCTGCCTGTGTTTGCAGAAAGGCTTCCTGTAGGTAAAAATCGTTTGATAGAGCTCCATCCCGATTCACTTTCATGTCGGCATTCTATTTATCAACTCTAGATAGTCTTTCTGCTTGAGCACCCAGTTGGTTTTCTCTTCTATCCAACTCTTGATTTTGAAATTGAATAGTCCGATAGTAAGCATCGCGCTCTCTTCGAGTTGCTGGGATCTCTTTTTGTAGCTGAGCGACCAACATCATCTGGCTTTTAAGAGCAGATTTGATTCAAATAGGTTTGCATTTGCAAACTCTAGCTCTGTATTGGTTTGCTTTAGTAAAGCTGTCATTTCTTGTCCTTTTTGCATTGCTTCATCTAAATGTGCTCTAGTTTCTTCTAACAAATTTCCTAGTGCTATGCGGGCATCCTCTTTATCTTTAACTAGTTACCATAATTGAAGAACTTCGGCATCAACAGCGCATAATAAATGATCTTTTTCTTTGACTTCAGCCAATGCAGCATCTCGTTGTCTGATTACTGTTTCCTGTTCGTCAAGTCTGGCCTAGAGCTATTGAATCTGGAAGTGAAGATTATGATTTTTTGCCTTCACCGCATCTACCTCTTCTTGGAGTGGATTAATGTCTGCTTCAATAACATCTACTTTATGTTGGAATTCTTGACGAAGATTCTCTGTAACCATTTTGAGTTTCACTGGAAGTTGCTGGAAAAACTGAATAAGCATGCGTCCCATGGATTCTAATTCTGTGAACATAGGAATTGGAGGAAGTAAAGGAGGAAGTGGCTGTGATGAAGAGGTTAAAAGATGAGTGGAATCCAATGGAGAGTAATTGAGTGAGGAGAATGAAGCGGTAGGTTCCTCAGGAGCAAGGGGTGGAATAGGAACAATGGGTGGAGGAATGGGTTGCAGAGTATTAGCTGCTTCGGTAAGTTGTTGCGTAGTCACTTTGGGTTGGGCAATTGCAGATTCTACTACCGTAATCAATTCCTGAAAAAGTTCTGCAATAATTACCTACGTATCTTCTTGCACCTCTTGTTTGGACTGCTGCTGAGATTCGTCCTTAGAAGATGTGACTTTAGAATCAGCAGAAACACTTTGATCGTGTTGCTGGTTTGGAGATGATTGAGCTCATGAATCATGGTGCATTGATGTAGCTGTGTCATGGAAAGTCTCTTCTTCATGTCCTTCTTCTTCATTGTTGTCTGCTTTATTTCCATCAGCAGATCCCTGCACTTGATTGTCAGAAGAACTTATTCTGATGCGTTTTCGGCGGAGAAGCTGGAAGAGTTCTTCGTCATCGTCTTCAATTATCTGAGCAGATTCCTCATGATATAAGACTGGACCTCATGGAGGCGGTTGCGTTGCTTGAATGGTCAGAAATAAAAAAGTGAGAATGTGTGGAAGACGTGATCGTGGAAGTTCTCCTTTGTTAACCTGCTTTATGACTGAAACGTATTCACGATGAATGCACCGGAAAAAATAGGAAGCGAAATTAATAGGCTCTCAAGCATCCATATCAATTACGGAATAGAATGGGCGAGATATCCCATATGTACGTTTCTGCAGGTTTAAGATGGCTACTAAAAATTGGAAGGCTGTTCTTTTAGGCTCAGGGCGATAGAGTATAACATACTCATTTGAAGAGTACCTAGGGAAAAATTGAATCATGGTAGCAATTGGCATATTTGGGCCATTCTCTCGACCTTCCGGAGAGAGTTGGAAAGCATCAGCAAAGGAGTGTAGGGTGACTACTACCCGAGATGGCAAGGAAGTAATTGGCCAACTCTGCTCCGTAGCAGGTGTGGAAGCGATGGCGGCAATAATATGGGTGTAAAATGGGTGACATTCCACTGAATGCCAAGGCAATTCAACGAAATTAGACAACCCACGGACACGCACGAATTCATCCATATCCGTAGAGAGTCCATCACGGAAGGTAGCAAAGTTTGCCAGGGCTTCCATGATGCGCACGCAAAGTAGCACGAATACACAGGGTTTACAGAGAGCACAAAGCACACAGAACACGCAGTCACAATAGTGATTAATAGAGGAAAGAAGAAGATTAAGTAGGTACTTGGTAACGGGAGGCGATCAAAAATGCTAATCATCGCGCGATGTTGAGATGATAACCTTCATAACTATGGTGTGCATGCATGAGCAGAACAAAAGGCGGCAATTTCTCATGGTTATGTATCCAAACGAGGAGTTTATGATTATGTAGCAAAATGAGGAGTTTATGGTTTTTAAGCAATGAACATGCAAAACTAAAAAGAAAAAGAAAAGAAAAGAGAAAAAAAGAAAAAAAATACACGGGCAACTGCAAAACACTTTAGTGCGAATCAGGCGCTTGATAATACGGCCGCAACTTTGAACCATTTATCACTTTAGGAAGAGGAACTTGAGTCAAAGTAGTCAACCAAAAAGTAGCTGGGCCCACTTGTTCAGTAATCCGGTAAGGACCAAACCATCGTAACTTGAATTTTCTAGCAGAACGATTTGATTTTGCATTGTAAAACAGCACAAGTTGTCCTACCGTAAAAACTGGAGTTTTAAGATACCGATCATGTGTACGAGCTTGCCGCAACTGCACTTCCTGAAGAGTCAAAAAAGTTTCCCAGTGATGCTCATCTAATTCTCTGAGTGTGTCCAACCGAAATGGCAAAGAATCTTTGGGTATCAACTTCTGAGTTATGGCGACGCGTAAACTAGGCACTACAACTTCCATTGGAGCGATTGCTTCCAATCCATAAGCAAGCTTGAAAGGATTCAGTCCGGTGGCAACTTTGTAAGTAGTCCGGTATGCCCATAATACTGCACGTAGTAACTGATCCCATCTTTCTGGTGATTCCACAATCAATTTTCGAAGCATAGTCAACAACGTTTTGTTTGTACTCTCAACTAAGCCATTAGCATGAGGATAATACGGTGAACTAAATTTATGCAGAATCTGAAAAGTGTGTGTTAACACTCGCATTAAATTATTGACAAAGTGGGTCCCTTGATCTGTGACAAGTTCCAAAGGTAATCCATAACGTGGGAATACGTCCTTCATTAGAAATTTTGCCACCGAAACAGCTGTGGCGGACCGTAAAGCCCAAGCTTCTGCCCATCTGGTAGCATAATCTGTGCATGTCTAAATATATCTGTTGTTGCTAAGGATTGCTGGAGGTGTGATTGGTCCAATAAAGTGAAGACCCCATTTCTGAAAAGGTTCTAAAGGTAAGACAGGCTGTAGAGGAAAGAAATGGTGTTGTAAAGGCTATCCAGATCGCTGACAATTGTCACATTGCTGCACAAATTGAGATACATCTCTGTACATAGTAGGCCACCAAAGCCCACTTTGCAAAATTTTTTGGTGCGTTAAATCTGTTGCAAAATGTCCACTGGAGGGTATTGAATGTGCCAGAGCAATTATTGAGTTTACTTCATGTGGAGGAATACAATGAAGTAAAACCCCAGTGTGAGCCATATAATACAACTGTCCTGCAATCAACCGGAATCTACGACTGTAAACTGCAATTTTCCGGTGCATTGCAGGTGAAGTTTGAGGAGGCAGACATCCATCAGTAAGAAAGGTTAATAACTGATCATAGTAAGTAGGTGTCACAGGAGGTTGTGCAGGTTCATCACTAGTCGGTTCAGTAACATAAATTGTTGGTGTGGTGTCATCAACACTAAGTTGAGCTTCACCGAAATCTAATCGAGAGAGAAAATCTGCTAATGCATGTGCAGTGCCAAGTCGATGAATTAATTCATAATCGAATTCTTGTAACAATAAAACCCAACGTGCCAAACGACCACCTAAATGTTGCTGCCGAACCAGATACACCAACACAGCATGATCTACATGAAAGATGAATTTTCGGCCTAGCAAATAATGCCGGAATTTCTTTATAGAATACACCAAACCAAGACATTCTCTTTCAGTTACTGAATAATTCTTTTCAGCAGGAGCAAGCCTTCGACTTGCATAATAGACAGGCCGGAACCACATATCAGTTTGTTGTGTTAAAACACTCCCAATGGCTATATCTGATGCGTCTACAAAAACATGAAATGGGCATTCCCAATCAGGAGGTTGTAGAATTGGAACCTGCGTTAATAAAAATTTTAGACGATCAAATGCAATTTGACATTCCGGTGTCCAATCAAACTGTCGAGGAGTACTAATTATTAACCGATTTAGGGATATTGCCAAATGGGCAAGCCACCGTAAATGTCGACCATGCCACCTAGCTTGGCCCATGAATCGCATTACGTCTTTTGGCATAGTAGGCACAGAAGCTTCTAACACGGCTGCAATTTTGTCTGGATCAACTTGTATGCCCTCTGCAGATACAATGTGGCCAAAGAGTTTACCACAAGAAACCACAAAGAAAGATTTGGTTGGATTTAAACAGAGTCGGTATTCATGTTATTTCTCAAAGCAGCACCGTAAATGATACGGGTGTGCTACCATCTTACCGAATAAACAGAAATCATCTAGATATACTTGCTTAAAAGAAGTAAGGTAAGGTGAAAAGATTTCCTGCATACATCGCTGAAAGGTACTAGGAGCATTTCTTAATCCAAACCACATGACTGTACAAGCAAAAACACCCCAATTTGTAATAAAAGCTGTTTTGGTATATCTTGCTCAACCCTTCGAACCTGGTTATAACCACTGTAACCATCAAGAAATGAATACATTTCATGCCCAGCCACTCTGTCCAGCATTGTATCAAGAAATGGAAGAGGAAATGGATCAGGTACGGTGGCTGCATTCAATTTTTGGTAATCGGCACATATTCGGAGCTGCTTGTTTTTCTTTGGTACGATTACAATCGGGGAGATCCATTCAGCATGCTCAATGGGTAGAATGAATCCTACCTTTAATAGGCGATCAAGTTCTCCTTTGACCTGTGCTGCATAGTTAGGGTTCATACGGTAGCTGGGTTGTTTAATTGGGTTGGCTTCTAGTTTGAGCACGACCCGATGCTGATAGACTCGAGGATCTAGACCTTTCATATCACGATAGTCCCATGCAAAAACATCAGAGAACTCACGAATAAGCTGTATCAAATCTGCTTGAAATGCTTCAGACAATCCTTCCTTTATCTTGACAGGTCGTGGATTTACTTCATCTCCCAAATTATAGGTGATTAACTGATCTTCGGGAACATAGAATTGATGAGGTTTGCCTAGATCGTCAGCTGATTGTAAAAGATGTTGTAGAGCGGCTTCTTCCATAGCAACAGTATCTTCAGTCTTCACTTCTTTGGTCACAGGCACCACCGTACAGGCTGCGGGACTCCAGTTATCTACAATAGATTGCAAATCTACAGTGCCTAAGGAAATGAGATCTTCATTGTTCTTTAAAAATGCTTCTTCTTCATTGTCAGATAAGCCATCCAACATGTGGACTGGCTCTGCTACATATGGTCTGGCATGGAGTTCACAAGGTTGAATGGCATCAAGTTTAACAACATATTTATGATGATTATCCTGAATTGTTAGTTCTTGTGCTCACCAATCCTGTATAACCTTAGCCTTTTTTAAACAGGGTCATCCGAAAAGAAGATTATAATCAAGACTAGACTCCGGTAGTTCTAAGACTACAAAGGTCATCTTAAACGTTGTATCCTGCAAGGTTATCGGAACATTTCTTACAAGTCCTACCGGATGAACTCGAGATTGATCTGCCATTCTTACAAAAAACTGGACAGGCTCGATTTGCGTCCATCCCGAGTTCTTACAAAGTACTGCAGTGGCAATGTTTACACCAGACCCACCATCAATTAGTACTTGAGTAATTTTGTGATTTTTGTACCATACCGTAATTAAAGGGACCAAATGATCCACCGTAGAATCAGCCTCCGATTGTACCGATGTTGTCGCTGGAATGCAGGAAGATCCAGGACTGAGCTGTTGTTGGATTTGCTGCCGAACTCTCGGTACTAGTGCAAGTAACTGTCCAAGAGGGAGAGTAATGGATGCCTTAGGTAAAATTTCCCATGCCTGATTTGCTTGAATTGTAATTTTCACCAATTCTGAAGATGATGCACCTGTTACAGAGGTAGAATCTTGTTCCTGCGATCCTTCCTTTGGCAGCGGAACTTGGGTTACCGAAATGGGATCTGGAAACACTGTAGGCTCTTTGGTGGTCCATTGACTAGCTTTGTCATACATTCTCTGTTGTTCATGGATGCCAGGTTCAAACATTTCTGCTACTGGTTATAACTGCTTACCAGATCTTGTTTGAATCACTGCGGCCTGAGTTTCTACTGGTGAAATATATACCATATTGGTCATAGGGTTCTAACACTGGTGAAATATATACCATATTGGTCATAGGGTTCTTCCTTTGATCAGATTCAACTGCATCTTTACAGAATCTGCGTATGTGGTCTAACTCACCGCAAAAATGACAGTGAGGGGGTGGCAAAGAATTACCTTCCTGTGATGTTCCTATCTGCCAACAATTTGTATTGTAATTTGTATTCCGCTGTCCTCGATAATTTTTGTATCCTTGTTGCTGATTATTTGTCATCTGACGTGGGATATAATGAGTGGCCGGCTGCCCTGGTTCTTGTATGATAGCATTTACAGTTGCTGGTCCCTGCACTTTGGCGTTATAAGCACAGTTTTCGGTGGAATGTCCGATTGTATTGCAGATAGCGTAATACATCTGATTAAGGGCACATGTGGAACTGGTATGCCCTGTTAAAAGTCAAGCTTCAAGCTACAAATTCGTGGGGAATCTTTTATGGACATGTGGAGCAATCAAAGGAAGCCAAAAGCCATGAGATTCCATCAAGAAAAGTCACTCAACCACTCCCCAATTCATCTCAACTATATCCTCCAAGTTAGGAGGCTGATTTGGGAAGGTAGTTCCTAGATTTTAGGGGCACACTTCTCACTATAAAAGGAGCATGTATCCCGACTTCTTTTGGGCCATCTTCTTGGAGTTTTAGCTCATGTAAAGTGAGCACTAAGTGCTGGAGTTGTGATAAGCAAGCCCCTTGCTTTCTTGTTTGTTTTCTTTTAGTAGGCATATCTATGTGTGTGCGCAGGCAGTGTTGCAACTCTCTACCCTTGAGTTGTTAGCATTGGTTCTCCCTCATATTGTATCCATTTGCTGTAATTCTTGTCTCATTGAATAGCTATTAGAGTCTAGTTTATGCTCACAAATTTTCTCGAGCATACTCTAAGTAAGCTGGGAGCAACATTCATTTTAGTGAAGTTGTGTGATTGATATCTCTCTCTATGTGTAGGCTCTGTTGGAAATATTTTTCTCTCTGTTGTAAGGGCTGTTTCTCCTTCTCTATTTATCCATTTTCTATGCTTTTGGTGTCATTGGGTAGCTATTAGAGTGCTCTAAAGTTAACCCAAGTTTGAGATTCATTATCTGTATAACCTCTGAGAAAACCTTGCTGGAGTGAAGTGAGGTCTCTGCTTGACTAGCAGTTGTGAGCATTCAACTAGCTCATGTTGTAGACATTGTTTCTCTTTGTGTAAGCATCCATTTGAAGTAGAATTTGTCTTGTTGGAAACTTCTTGGTGTCTACTACAGGTCTACAAAAGCTCACTGGAGTTCTTTGCATAAGCTCTGAGTAAGAGCACTTTTGGTGTGCAGAGGTCAAAGAAGGATACCTGTGGAGGTCATTTGCGCTTTGTTGTTGCTTAGGGGTTGAGATACTTGCACCATCAGTAGTACCAGAGCATTTGGGCATCTTGGAGGCATCACATACAAGCAAGAAGACCTCTTGGAGTTGGTGGTTGAGGATTTGCATCAACAAAAGCTTCTTGGAGGTAGCTCACATCAAGGGGGAGCTATTCTACTCAAAGTTTCAAGAGCACAAGGTGTCCATCTAAGGAAAGCTTTGGATTGAGGTAACCTCAGAGCCTCATTTTCATTTTACACACATTCGAGCATTAGCCAAGGGCTAGGTCAAGTATCAAAGACTAGATATGGGAGACTTCAACACTCAAATTGAAAAGCTAGACAAAGGGAACTATCAACCATGGAGATTTAGGGTCTCCAACTATCTTATGGGCAAGGGCCTTTGGGGGTTGATTAGTGGAAGTGAACCAAGACCTAGGTTGGATGAGAATCCAACCAATGACCAGAGAAGGGCCTTTAGGGAATGGAATGAAAGAGACAAGAGGGTTATCTTTATCCTTTCCCAACACATTAGCAATAGCATGATTGGCCATATCCAAGACTTGGATTCAAGCATGAAGGTATGGGAGACACTTGAAAGGCTTTATTCAACAAGAACCAAAGCAAGGAAGATCCAACTCAAGAATGAGCTCAACAACCTTAGGAAGAGCTCAGGGAGTAGCATAAATGACTACATACTTAAGGTCAAGAAGTTACCAGATGCATTGGGATCCATTGGAAGCCACGTAGATGATGACGATCTTGTGGCTTATACTCTCAATGGTTTGAGAGATGATGAGAAGTGGAAACCCTTTACCACTTCAGTTTATGTAAGGGATAATCTTCCCGATTTTGAGAAATTGGTTGCTCTCATGGTCACCGAAGAAATGAACATAGGTGGAAGTTCAACTAAAAGCAAGGATGCACAAGTTTTCTATGCAGGTAATCAAAGCGGCAAAGGAAGACGAGGACAAGGAAGGGGCAAAGGAAGGTTTGGAGGAAGGCAAGGCCACTCAATCAATCAAGGACATGACCAAGGCACCTCATCACAAAGAGGGAGAGGAAGAACAAGAGGAAGAGGAGGACGACATCAACAAAATAGGAATCAAGATGGTGAAGGATGTTACATATGTGGCAAGTTTGGCCACTATGCTAGAGATTGCTACCAAGGAGGAAACCAAACGAGCTATAATCAAGGTTCTTCATACAAAGGCCAAGGTAATTATGCTTCTACAAGTTCAGAAAATGACAATCTCTTGATGATGCACATGAATGGGAATTCAAGCAAAGTAGATAACACTTGGTATATTGATAGTGGATGTAACAACCATATGAGTTGCAATGCTTCTTGGTTTACTAATCTACATGTTCCCAAAGGTAAAGGACATGTAGAAACAGGTGATGATACAGCCCATGAGATCTCCCATGTTGGAGATGTAGCTTTGGATGACAATGAGGAAGGAAGATGTCTCAAGGATGTCTTGCATGTACCTACTATCACAAAGAACTTCGTGTCCGTTGGGCAAATGGTTGAAAGAGGCTATCAAGTAAGGTTCAACAAAGGTGGATGCTTTGTGGAGAACCCTAAGCAAGGTTACAAGGTCATAGCAAGAGGAAAGAAGCAAGGGAGACTCTTCACTTTGGAGGTAAATTCTCATTCCACTCAACATGTCTACTTCACATATGGAAACAAGAGGATTTCGGAGTTGGACTTGTGGCACAAGAGGATAGGTCACATCAACATACAAAGAATGAAGGAAATGCAATTCAAGAGGCTGGTTGAAGGTCTTGCCAACTTCCAAGGACAAGGTATGAAGCATTTATGTGAATCTTGTCAACTAGGGAAGCAAGCGAGACTTCCATTCAAGAAGAGTGGCTACATAAGCCAACACCCATTGGAATTGATACATACAGATGTGTGGGGGCCAACCAAAGAGCAATCCATTGGAGGTAACAAGTACTTTGTCACTTTTATAGATGATTGCACAAGGATGGTTTGGATTTATTTCATAAAAAACAAATCAGATGTGTTTACATGTTTCAAAGCATTCAAGGCAATGGTAGAAAAGGAAACAGGTACATATATCAAGAAGCTAAGGTCCGATGGAGGGGGAGAATATTTCTCCAATGCATTTTCTGATTTTTTAATGGATCAAGGCATCAAGAGGCAAGTAACATGCAGGTACACACCCCAACAAAATGGAGTAGCAGAGAGAAAGAATAGATACATTGCCGAGATCGCTAGAGCAATGCTTAATGAGATGAATGTACCTAACATGTTTTGGAGTGATGCAGCAAATACCACCGTGTATCTTATGAATAGGGCTCCTACCTCAGGGATCCATGGCTTGACACCATATCAAGCCTATTATGGTAAGAAACCTGATCTTTCCCACTTGAAGATATTTGGATGTACTTGTTATGTACGTGTGCCAAGTGAATTGAGGCACAAGCTACAACCAAAGGTAGAAAAGTGTGTGTTTCTAGGATATTCAAATGATCATAAAGGTTACAGGTGCTTCAACCCAAACACAAAGGACTTGAGGATATCAAGGGATGTAGCATTTGATGAGCTACTCCCTTGGTATAAGAAGTATGATTGTATGCAGGACTATGAAGAAGAAAAGCATGGACATGATGAACATCAAATCGACCTAGAGCTAAGTGGCCCAAGGTGTTCCATCATTGAAGATAGTTCAAGCATGAACTCACCATGGAGGGGGAGATCTTCATCAAGCTATGAAGCACAATCAATCAACAAAGGCAAAGCAACATTGGTGGAGTTGGATGAAAAAGGTAATGAAGTTGAAGATGATGAAGGACACATGATGGAGAAAGAAGCTACGTCAGAGAAAGAGATCAAGTTCCCAAGGCAAAGGAGGTTTATTCCTCCAAAAGGTGAAGAAAGGAAGTCTTCTAGAGTTAAGTATCCAACTCAAAGGTTTACTTATGATTCATACATGGCAACACATTATGCATATATGAACAAAGTAGTAGAAGATCATGAGCCCGATTGCTATGAAGATGCAAGCAGGTACACCGAATGGAAAGAGGCAATGCAAGAAGAGATCAACACACTTGAGGAAAATCAAACATGGACTCTAGTGCCCAAGAAGGAGAACATGAAGGTAATAGGTAATAAGTGGGTGTATAAAGTAAAGAGGAATTCAGATGGATCTATTTCTAGGTTCAAAGCAAGATTGGTGGCCAAGGGTTTTGCACAAACCTATGGAGTGGACTTTGAAGAGACATTCAGCCCCGTGGCAAAGATGAGCACCATTAGGACACTCATTGCAATGGCTGCTAGCAAAGGATGGAAGCTTTTCCAATTGGATATTAAGAATGCCTTTCTCAATGGAGACTTGGAAGAAGAGGTATACATGGAGCAACCACTAGGTTTTGTTCATAAAGAGTTTCCACATCATGTTTGTAGGTTGAAGAAGGCACTTTATGGCCTAAAGCAAGCTCCAAGGGCTTGGAACCAAAGATTGGTGGACTATTTGATCAAATGTGGTTACAATCAATGCAAGGCGGATCCATCTCTCTTCATCAAACAAAGAGGAGAACTTGTAGTCTACATGTGTGTGTATGTAGATGATCTTATCATCACAAGTAATGATACAAAGGGCATTGAGGAGATCAAGGCAAAGCTTGGAAAGGAGTTTAGGATATCTGATCTTGGAGATCTTAGGTATTTTCTTGGCATTGAAGTTGTATACAAAGAAGAAGGTATTATGCTCATACAAAGGAAGTATATTCTAGACCTACTTGAGAGGTTTGGGATGCTACATTGCAAGCCTATTTCAAATCCCATGGAAGTTAATGTAAAGCTAAGCTCCATTGATGGAGAGCCATTAGAGGATGTAACTTTTTATCGCTCTATCATAGGCTCTTTCAATTATGCCACAATAACTAGGCCTGCCATAGCATATGGAGTTGGAGTGTTATCACAATTTATGCATAGTGCAAGGACTACACACTTGCAAGCTGCAAGAAGAATGTTACGATATCTCAAGGCCACTATAAATGAAGGATTGTTCTATTCATTTGATGATGATATGCAGGTCAAAGCTTATTTTGATGCGGATTGGGCCGGTTCCAAGGAGGATAGAAGAAGTACAAGTGGTTACCTAGTCATGCTAGGTAGCAAGATCATCTCATGGATTTCAAAGAAGCAACCCACGGTGGCATTATCTTCCACCGAGGCTGAGTATAGAGCTTTGGTTCAAGTCACATGTGAGATAATGTGGATTAAGAAGTTATTTATGAAGCTTAATTTGCAGGTTGACACATATCCAATTTTTTGTGACAATATGAGTAGCATTCATCTAGCATCGAATCCTGTCTATCATGCTAGAACCAAGCATATTGAAGTGCATTATCACTTCATAAGGGAAAAGGTGATATCCAAGGAAGTTTCAGTACATCATATTGGTACCAAAGACCAAGTTGCCGACATGTTTACAAAGGCTTTGGATGGAATGAAGATTTCAAAATTCAAGCAAAGCATCAACATGAAGGCGCTTGGATGAGGATGAAGAATTGAAGCTTGAGGGGGAGTGTTAAAAGTCAAGCTTCAAGCTACAAATTCATGGGGAATATTTTATGGACATGTGGAGCAATCAAAGAAAGCCAAAAGCCACGAGATTCCATCAAGAAAAGTCACTCAACCACTCCCCAATTCATCTCAACTAAATCCTCCAAGTTAGGAGGCTGATTTGGGAAGGTAGTTCGTAGATTTTAGGGGCACACTTCTCACTATAAAAGGAGCATGTATCCCGACTTCTTTTGGGCCATCTTCTTGGAGTTTTAGCTCATGTAAAGTGAGCACTAAGTGCTGGAGTTGTGATAAGCAAGCCCCTTGCTTGCTTGTTTGTTTTCTTTTAGTAGGCATATCTATGTGTGTGCGCAAGCAGTGTTGCAACTCTCTACCCCTGAGTTGTTAGAATTGGTTCTCCCTCATATTGTATCCATTTGATGTAATTCTTGTCTCATTGGATAGCTATTAGAGTCTATTTTATGCTCAAAAATTCTCTGGAGCATTCTCTGAGTAATCTGGGAGCAACATTCATTTTAGTGAAGTTGTGTGATTGATATCTCTCTCTGTGTGTAGGCTCTGTTGGAAATATTTGTCTCTCTGTTGTAAGGGATTGATATCTCTCTCTCCATTTTCTATGATTTTGGTGTCATTGGGTAGCTATTAGAGTGTTCTAAAGTTGACCCAAGTTTGAGATTCATTCTCTTTATAATCTTTGAGAAAAGCGTGCTGGAGTGAAGTGAGGTCTCTGCTTGACTAGCAGTTGTGTGCATTCAACTAGCTCATGTTGTAGACATTGTTTCTCTTTGTGTAAGCATCCATTTGAAGTAAAATTTGTCTTGTTGGAAAGCTGAGGTCTACAAAGGCTCACTGGAGTTCTTTGCATAAGCTCTGAGTAAGAGCACTTTTGGTGTGCAGAGGTCAAAGAAGGATACCTGTGGAGGTCATTCGCGCTTCGTCGTTGCTTAGGGGTTGAGATACTTCCCCCATCATGCCCTAGATTCTTGCACTTAGTGCAGTACATTTGTCTAGCCGGATCCTATACAGCAATTGTACTGGCTTTTAACCACTCCAAGTCTTTGGTAAAGCCTCCAACCTTATGCTCGAGCTACAAAGCCATTGCAATAACCGCATCTAATGTCATAGCTCCCACACAACGGATGATCATAATTTGTTTTATTTGTGGAGTTAACCCATTAATAAACCAGTGAGTGATGATATCATCCGGTAAATTAGCATGTGCTGTAGGTAGTTGTCTCAAATGAGTTTTTAATAGGGTGGCATATTCCTGCACTGTTTGATTCAGCCTTTGTCTATTGTTCTAGAAGTAGTCGAAAATTTCGACAGGGTTCTTCTTTCGCCGGAATCTCTGCAAAAACGCATCCCTTACCACTTCATAGGTGCCGAAATGTTTGATATCATATTCTGTAAGGCACCTCGCTGCTTCATTAACTAAGGTTGACTGGAATAATATGGCCTTGTATGCCGGATCAGGTGGATGGTTAAGTACTGCATAACTTATTTGAAAGGTGCGTACATGAGCATCAGGATCATCACCTGGAAATCCACCAAATTTGGTGTATGTTACTCCCATTGGAACTGGTCGAGGCGGAAGTAGCTATTGTTGCTGTTATTGTTGTTGTTGTTGTTGTTGTTGTTGTTATTGTTGTTGTTGTTGTTGTTGTTGTTGTTATTGTTGTTGTTGTTGTTGTTGTTGTTGTTGTTGTTGCCCACTCATGGTGCTAGTGGCGGTATTGTTACTATTTCCTGAGTTCTGAGGATGTGGTTCCGGTTCTTCAGAGTCTGTATGATTATACTACTCACCTTCTGTAGCTCAGTGATGAGTAGCACCTCCTTTAATGTCAATCCGGGAAGACGTGAGGATGGTATGAAGACCTCGAGCAAGTGGAAGCACAAGTGCGTGAGTGAGAAGCACACCAACATGCACACACATACACACACACGCGCATACACGGCAAGACAAAGAGTGAAGAGCAATGGAGTTTTTAGATTACTTTCAAGAACTCTTACAAGTTCGTTTCAATTACAATCCAACCTCAAAAATGAGCTCTCTAGCTCCTTTTATAGTTTTTGACTAGCTTTGGCCCTGTTCAGACCTAGTGTCCGGCCTAGTTAAAAATTAGGTTCCAGGGCTTATTTGAAGGCTCAAACGAGATCTAAAAAATACGAAAATTGGCAGGTAGATACTTCTAAAGCTCCTCAAGCTCAAGGACTCCTTGGCTTGCACAAAATGGAGCTACAAAAAGATGAAATGGTATTTACAATGGTGTTTAGTGATGAGAATCACTTTTAAGTGGTGTAGAGGTTTTGAAAAATTAAGGTTGCCTTAGTGCTAAATCTGCGTGAATGCTCATACGTACTTCTTCTTGAAGAAATTTATTGGCCTATTTGCCAGATCTTCGTTGACTCCCTTGTTTGCTTATGCCTTCTCTCCCCTCTGACTCTCTTCTCTGACTGCCATGCCTTGTCAGTCCTTCAGTCCCTTGTCGGCTGCTAACACCCCCCCCTCTCTCGCGTCTGTCGTCCCTGACAGACCCTTGTTGTGGGGGCTTTTGGATGTAGTACTCGACGACATCCTGCGCTAAGTGATGTTCGGCAATCCTCAATCCTTTGGCCAAATCTGTCAGAAGAGCATCCCAGTCTACCGGCCCGGGAACCTCTGGATGTGGCATACGTAGCTTTTCTGAGTGAAGAGCTTGTTCCACTGCAAACAACTGCAAGAGATGGGATGGTCTGGGAATGAATATCTCCGAGTGATATTCCCAGAATCCCGTGACGAACATCTCCTCAAACGTTTGTTTGAAGCAGGCCGGTAGATATTTGATGCGAGCGTGCCATGCATACACAACATTAATCGGTGGGGTTGTGCTCATGTCGTATACAAGGTCCTGTTTACCTTCATTAAATCCTAATGCTGAGAGATGCGGTTCCTTGACGTTTTTGAAGGTCCTGAAGGTGACCAACATAAGTTCGAAAATCTTCAGGCACATCTGAGTCATGACATCAGGTACATTCTTGAACCGGACCCCCCAATGTCGAATCGTCGAAATCATATATCCAATCGTAGGTGGGCCCTTCGGGGGTGCGAAGTACACATAATTGAGCCACTTCTCACATCCTTTAATC
Source organism: Ceratopteris richardii (assembly GCA_020310875.1). Classification (NCBI taxonomy): domain Eukaryota; kingdom Viridiplantae; phylum Streptophyta; class Polypodiopsida; order Polypodiales; family Pteridaceae; genus Ceratopteris; species Ceratopteris richardii. Next base: position 112,837,876 of record CM035417.1, on the reverse strand, counting down.
GTCAGCACTGTTTGTGTGTACTCCGGCCATGATCTCCTTCGAAATACAGGGCAATAACATGGGTTATATTTGATGTACAATGGCATGTTGTTCCATGTTCTTACCATTTCCGGGTATGTTTCCAGCAGCCGAATTCTCCACGTGGGTTGGCGAATATGTCCCTGCTTGGCGCTTTCGGGGATGTCATCAGGTGCAAATTGGGTGGCCGAGGTGGGTTCCCTGGAGGTGTGGTGTTTGATCTCCGCATTATAATCCGCCATTAGCACGCAAAAAGGAACATACAGGTCATCCGATGGGCTGATCCACCTATGGTGTGAGAGATTCTGAAAATAATCGGACTTTATTACAACCTCTTCCAATTTTGACATCAATGCGATTTGGACTGCCACCCTGTCATCATGCGTCGTGGCTACTTTCTCTAGTTTTTGCATCCATTCAGGTGCCTCAATTTCAATTGTGTCCATGCCCTGTTCTGTTCGCTTACCCCCGGGTGTTGGCATCGGAACATAGGGATCCTCGAATGTTTCTTCTACTTCAATTGGCACAAGATCGTCAGGCTCGGGCTCTACGAGGGGGGAGGGCTGACGCTCATATTCCATGACCTTGCTCCGTAATTCCTCAAGTTCGGCCCTGAGTTTTGTGATCTCTTCTGATGCATCCTCTGCGATTGTGCTTTTGCTGGGTGATGTCTGTCGGGTGGCCAACTGCCTTAGCAAATCATCTCTCTCTTTTTCTAAGGCGGCATGTGCCTCCATTAGATCTGCATGAGTTTCTAATACCACTTTCATATTCTCAGAGGGAATTGCCTTGAATCGTTCTGGGTCAATCTCCTGTGGGGAACCCTCCATGGCCGCCTCCAGATTTTCTTCATTCTGTTTCTGTAATCGTTTATTCTCCTCGAGCGCTGTAGACATATGCTTACGTAGGAGGCCCAAGTTCCGTCGAAGCTTCAGGTTGTCCGTGATCTGAGAATGTAGCAATTCGTCCATGTGTCGTCGCTCTTCATCATCTGCTTGGGGTGGGTTGGCTACTATTTGTGCATATTGTTCCTGTAAGGTCATGTGCTGCTGTTGTAGTAGCTGCTTCTGCTCTTCAAGATCCTTACACCGTGCTTGGAGATCTTCGTGGCTTTGGAAAAGCCTTGTATGTTGGTTGTCAAGGTGTTGGTAATGTTGTTGAAGTTGGGACATGCATTGATACATATTATTAAATACATTATTAAGAGGAATGGTGGGAGAAATGGTGTTGAATGCAGAGGGGAAGGGGAAGGGAAAGGGAAGTGTGGATGCAGTGCTGGAAAATGGTGATGGGGGTGGTGGAGGAATGGGAGATTGTGGTGGTATGGGGGGAGGGAGAGGTGCTGTGGAAGGTGATATGTCCATAAAATCCGTGGTGGAAACAATGGTGGGAGTGATTGTGAATAGTGGAATTGTGGGTGCAGTGACTGTGGTGAATGTGTATAGTGGTGTGTGCATTTGTGACTGTGAACTGCCCGAAAGTGTGAGTGGGGGATTGGGAATGTCAGTGGCCACTGTGAGGGTTACCATGGTAGTGGAGGTGTATACACGGGAGGTGTCGAGAGGGTGTGTGGGTTGATAGGCGGTTTGTGCTTCAGTCATGGTGGTGGGTATGGAGGTGTTGACAGTAGAGGTTACAGTGGCAGGGGGAGGTGAAGGGGGTTGATGTGGGGGAGAGGGTGGCAAGGGAGGTGATGGAGGTGCGCTCGATGTGTGGGCTTCCTCGGCATTGTGAACAGTGTGTGTTGTGCCAGTGGTTGTGGGGGTGCCTTGTGGTCCTCATCCTAATACATTCATTTGTTTTCCAATTCGTGGGGGGCGTCTTCCATATCTTCTCTCTGTCCTTCGTGATTGCGCTAGTGCAGTATGCACCGTTTCCGGTACTCCCAAAGCATCTGATATCATTTCCAGGGTGGCACGGTATTGCTCGTCCACGCCTTCCTCCTCCAGAATCTGGTTCATGAGGGCTTTACCTGCAGCTAATGATAACCTGTGTTGCTCTTGGACTTGGTTCATCGTATCGTAGAGCTTCTTTAATGCGTTAGTATAGGCGGGGGCACCTTCCAGTACTTCTAGGGCTCCCTGATCATACTCTTGTTCTTCTGCTTCTGATTGTCCATCCTGTGCCTCCTCATGTGCTTCTTCTTCATCGCCCACATTGACTACGTCCGGTTGGCTGGGCTGGGCTTGGTCTGGGGCAGTTTGCTGTCCACCAGCTTGCTCTGCTTCAACTTCCGCATTTACAGCGTCGATGATTCTAGCAACTTCTTCGTCCGTTAGATCCTCCAGAGTGAATCCGTGCGGGAATTCCAGATCAGTCGGTACTGGTGGAAACACAAGGTTAGGGCCATCTATGCTGTGCCTGGGTAACCTGATAGTGAAAGGTTGCACTCTTCGAGGAAGCCTTGGAGTTGTTTCTGGTGTTAGGGCTGCACCGCGGGGTTGTGCACAAGGCATCTGTACGGTGCCTCTCATCTTCTTAGAGGGAGGGCCGACCGCTGACAATCTACGTTGAAACTCCTGTGCTCTGGACCAAATGAGGGCCCGTTGCACCGGTACATCATAGGCGAGACACCTGTAGACGATTCTTGTGAGCGCGCAACATCCATAGAGTACAGATTTCTGTTTCTTATACCATCTTTGATGAGCCATATGAATCTGGTCTATAATCCAGTGGGGCATATTGATGGTCAAATCAAAGGCATCCGCTAAGTAAAGGCTAAACCAGATCTTCTTGGGAGGCATTGTGAACCTGTCTTGCGCGGGGAATGCGAAATGTTGCATAACCATCCGCAGATGAATGGCTATCGTGGGAGTCATTGCCACCATGTCTTTCAGTTTTGTCAGATTTCTGTTCTTCATGTTATCGGGGACCATGGTCTCCTTTTCAGTAGGAATGTGCATTCCGTGCATATCAAGAGCTTCTCTTACGAGGTTGATAGTCAAGCGGAAACGCTTCAGTTCATTGCCCCTTGTGAGTGATGGGAGCACAAAGGAGCTATATCCTTTCTTGTCTTTGCTAGGAGTGAGGGTACTAATTAAGTATGAGCACCTTAGAAAATCCGGCTTTGGTAGTTGGAACTTGAAGTAATCATAAAGCCCTGCCTTCTTCCATGTCGACTTCAGTCCTTCATTGTTCTGTAGCTTTTCAAACTCCCTAGTAAAGAAATGGTATCTGCCCCAACGTCCATTGAATTCTACCTCAGACTCCCACATGTATGTGCCTTCACCGAGAGGTCCGGCAACATCACTGAACCAGTGTGAGGTTTTGCCCACCGGCATGGTGTGTCCCTGTGGAGGATTCTGAATAGGTATGGCATGTAATGCCCTTAATGCCGCTGGTCGTTCTTTTAATTCCTCCTCTACCGGAAGGCTTTCAATGTCCACAATTTGGGGGCCGGTGCCTGCCTGGGAGCTAGTTCCTACCGTATCTGCCATGTTACTTCTTGCTTCCTGTTTCTGTGAGAATATAGAAACATGTGTTAACATTGTACAGGACAAGAGAGAACCGTTGTTGTCCCCATTACAACATTAACATGAGGGTCGGGAGGAATTAATGGGTTAGTAAGTGCTCGGTGCGAGTGTGTGTGTGGTTAGGAGTTCGGTAGACCTAAGAGCTAAGTGAAATGCTGTAGTGTGATAGTGATATGGTTAGTAGGTGGTCATGGATTTACAAATGGGGTCCGGGGGTTTGTTACACGTCTTAGGCTGCCAAATGCAGCGGATAGTTTTTGCTCTTGGTTTCATAGAGACTCTTGAGAGCATTATGGGTGTGTTGGCTTTGATATGAGATCTTTTAGGGACCCATTTACTAGTGATTCTGTTTGTGCTCATCGGCCTTGGTGTGTTCCTGTGTGTTGAAAACGGGTGGATGTCGGCAGTGTGAGTGAATGGATCACACTGTATAGGGGGTGGTCTTGGTGTAGTTATTTGAGCCCGCAAACAAGCCTTAGGCACCCAAATTTGTCTTGATTGTGGGCTGGCCTTCATCGACTTCTTGGGCACCCAAATAGACTTCGCGTTAGTGTTGTGTGGTTGGTTACTAACAAGAGGCTTTGCCCGTGTGGTTGGCTTGAGTGCAACCGGGTGTTCGCCTTTCCGCACCCACACTTGTTTCACTTGCTGAGACATTCTGGTGCGCTGGTACTTTTGGTCTCCAACATAGGTAGTATTCTGCTTCTTCTGCCTTTGATCCGCCTTTGGTTGCTGCCTCCCACTGGCCTTTGGAAAAGAAGGGAGTTCCGTTGTGGTTCTGACTCCTTTTTTGAGATCCTCATTCTTCTGCATCACATAGCCTTGGACAAGAACAGCATGGTCAGCCTCATGTGCACCCCTGGAGGGACCAGGAGTCTGTGCCTTTTCTAGTTCCTTGAGTGCTCCATTATTTAACTCAATTGTAATTCTAGTTTGATTCACCCATACCTGAAGAAGTCCACTTCTTAAGTTTAAGTTGACTGCTTGGGCATAAATCCAGTCTTGACCCAGGACGAGGGACTCAGTGAGGTCCTCATGTTGACACACTAGCACTTTAACTGTCATTGCCTCATCATGAATATAGAGGGGAAGTTCCACCTCGCCTATGCAAGGGGTTTCCACGCCTCCCAATCCTATGAGATATGCTTCCACAGGATTGACAGTTAATTGCAACTCCTGACAGTAAGACAATTTAACAGCACTGGTGGCTGCACCTGAGTCAATCAAGGCTCTTACAGTCCTTGCACTCTTTCCTTGTCCTATATCTAAGGTTATGAAAGGACGTCGATCAGTTATCCTTTGTGAGCTCATACCTGAAACTTCACACATAGCCACGTCATATCCCTGATCTGCATATGCATCTTGTCTAGGGTGCTCTCTACCTTGTCGTCTTAATTTCATTCTCCGTATGCGTTCTAGGGCTTCTGTTTGAGCTTCTTCGCGAATTCGCTTTTCTTCCTCTTTGCGTTTCTTAGCAGTGCTAAGTCGACTTAGCATTTCCTCTGTGAGAGGTTCCTGATACAATTTGACTCTGCATCCGCTGATATAATTTGGAAGAACATCACCCTCTAAAGTGGCCAGTTGTACTGCTCCACTTGTGGAGATCCTATTAATGATCATGGGTCCGTAGCCTCTCTTTTCTAGCTTTCTTGCATGTTGTTTCAGTGTGTAGACTAAAACTAGATCTCCTGCTTTCAAGCCCTTATCCTTCACATGGGCATCAAAGTATGCCTTCTGTCGTTTCTTTGCTGCATATATCCCTGCAGCTGCTCTCAGTCTTGTTTCTCCTAATCGTTCAAGGTCAAAAAGTCTAGAGGAGAGTTCATGACCGGTCCATTCGTGCTCTTGTGCTACCTTCAATGTAGGTATCAAGAAGTCCAAGGGTAGCACTGCGTTTTGGCCAAATACCATTTGAAAGGGGTGGCTTGGAGTACCGTTTTGTAGGCGACTCGGTATGCCCAAACAGCATGGTGTAGCTGTTTGTCCCAATCAGAGCGTTTATTGTTCACTAATTTCGTTAGTACATTGCATAAGATCTTGTTGGTACTCTCCGCCTGGCCATTAGCTTGGGGGTGATAGGGGGCAGACTTCTTATGAACTACCAAGAATTCTTGGAGCAGATTTTCAATAACGTCATTTAAGAAGTGAGTGCCTCTATCACTGACTAGCTCTATGGGTAGCCCGTATCTAGTGAACACATTCTCAAATAAAAGCTTGGCTGTTGTTTGAGCATCGTTCTTTGTTGTGGCTTTTACCTCTACCCATTTAGTTAGATAGTCTGTTGCAACAATGATATATTCTGCATGGGAACCCTTAGCTGGGGGGTTAATAGGACCTACGAAGTCTATTCCCCACTTAGAGAACGCACGTCCACCCATCATAGGTTTCAGTGGCATCTCATCTTTACGTATAGGATACTGGGTTCGCTGACAGACATCACACCGTTTCACATAGGTGTGTGCGTCCATGTGAAGGGTAGGCCACCAGAAGCCCGCAAATAGAATTGCTCTGATCACCCGATCTGGTCCAAAGTGTCCTCCTGCTACACCTTGATGAGCAGTTTCCAAGATCTTGAGATATTCACTTTCATGGACACATAGCCGTAGGTAACCATCTTTACCACGCTTATATAGATTATCACCAATGAGTGAGTAATCCTGGGCTTCTTGTTCTAAACTCCTTTTCCTAGCCAGCGTCATGTCTTGAGGGAATGTTTTCGTCCTCAGGAAGGATACTAGTGGTTCACTCCAATCTGGCACTATGGACACTTGATAAAGAGTGGAGTGTTCTACAGGTGGTTTAGTGCAGCAGATTGGGCATTCCTTGCACACCCTTTGGACATCAGCTTCCATAGTTGGCCAGTGCACTCCGAGCCTCCTGAGTGTCTGTAGGGTTCGTTGTTTTGAATAGTGTTGCTCTAATGCACCTACATGTGCTAATTGCAACCATTTATTGTACTCGTCCTCTTCCACACAACAAGCCAAGATGCCTTGATCTGTGTGCTTGTACATACTTCCTGCCATGATGTGGTACTTTTGGGCTTTCACAACCTCTCTATTCCGTGTGTTTACTACTGGATGGTTAGGCCCGTATGTCAATACTGGTACCAATGGCTTAGCCCACTGTGGCACCACTTCCAAATTGAACAAGTAAGCGTCAGGAAGATCATCTGATACTCCCTGTGGGGCTTCTCCGGAGGTGAGCCTAGAGAGATGATCCGCTCTCAAATGAGTCCTACCTTTCCTCACTACAACCTCGAAATCATATTCCATTAGTAAGAGAAACCATCTTACTAATCTTCCTGTATTGCATGGCTTGTTCACGAGATATAACAATGCTTGGTGATCAGTAAAAAATTTAAACTTATTTGCCAGCAAATAGTGTCTAAATTTCTTGACTGCATATACCATGCCTAAGCCTTCTCTCTCTGTAGTGGTATAATTCCGTTCAGCTGCATTCAATTGTCTACTGGCATAGGCAATTGGAAGATCCATATTACCTTCACCAGTAGGTTGTGCAAGCACACATCCAATGGCATAATTGGATGCATCCACATGAACATGGAAAGGCCTATTCCAATCTGGAGTGGTCAAGATTGGTGCTGAACATAATCTTCGTTTAAGCTCCTGGAAGGAATTCTCACATTCATCCGTCCACTCAAAGTTAGTCAGAAGTCCGTACAGAGGCTTTGCTATGATGGCATACATGTGTATAAATCGTCGGTAATAACCACAGTGCCCCATGAAAGCTTGTACTTCCTTGACATTCCTTGGTCTAGGTAGCTCTGCTATGGCTCTCACTTTCTCTTCGTCAGTAGATATGCCATTCTTTGACACTATGTGTCCTAGAATTTTGCCTTGCCTGACCATAAAAACGAACTTTTCTGGGTTCAGGCAGACTTGATATTCTCTACATTTGTCAAAGATTTGTCTGAGTTCAGGAATATGGGTTTGCCTAATGTTGGAATGAGCACAGAGATCATCAACATAGACTTCTAAATTCTTCCTCAGGAACTCCTTAAACACATGGCACATCAGCCTCTGAAAGGTTGCTGGTGCATTGGTAAGCCCAAATGGCATTACCCGAAAGGCGAATATACCCCACTCTGTGGCAAAAGCCGTTTTATGCTGATCTTCTGGTGCAATGGCCACTTGATTATAGCCAGAGAATCCATCCAGGAAGCTGTACACTTCCTTGCCGGCTACTCTTTCTAAAAGATGTTCTGTGATGGGAAGCGGATAGTTGTCTCGGATGGTGGCTGCATTAACCTTCTTCAAGTTAATGCATACACGCAGCTTGCCATTCTTCTTGGGCACCACTACGATGGGGGATACCCACTCAGTGTGCTCAATTTCATAGATAAATCCAGCTTCAACCAATCTATCTATCTCCTCTTTAATCTTGGCAGCGTAATTATCGTTATATGTGTAGGGCTTTTGTTTAGAGGGTTTAGCGTCTGAGGTCATGGGGATAGTGTGTGAGCATATGTCTGGGTCAACACCTTTCAAATCCTTGTAACTCCAAGCGAATACATCTCTGTATTCTCTTAGCAAGGCTATTAACGCATGCTCTTCTTCCTCTGTTAGGTCATGACCTATGTATGTACATCTCTCCTCCCCTTCTTCCAGGGCTACTACGATTTTCTTGGTGGTTTCTTTGTTATCATAGGCCTCTCCTGATTGTGCCTCTCGTTTAGGCATTCTTATCATGACTCTCCTGTCGTCTATCTCATACTTCTTAAAATTTTCTGGGACCTCAAACAAGGATTCTTCCTCTTCTGGTGAGACTTCTCTCTTCTTTCGTTTCTTCCCTTCTTCCTTCGGGGTCACATGTGTTGCTAATCTTACATCATTTGTAAGCTCTCCATACCTCTGGGGTTGAAATTCTATTTCATGGAAGTATTCTTCATCTGATGCAAATGGTGGGTCCATAATGATTGACTCTAGATCGGAGTCACTTGCATCCTCAAATGCATCAGGGCTAGGTTCGCATTCTTCTAGAACTGCCTCTCCCATGATTGGCTCTATGGAGAAGACTGAAATGTCATAGCCATCCTCATCACAGTGAGGCGTCCATTGTTCCTCATTGATGGCCACATCCATTGTTGCTAGGATTTCTGCCCAGCCATGGGGTTCGAATTCTTCGTCAGGGAAGACTACAGGTGCATAGGCTGGGTCTTGAATTGATCTATGTGTTTCTTTTGCACCTACCTCTCTGGCTTTCTCTCTCTTCTCTTCTTCTACTGCAACCTTGCACATCCATAAATGAGTGTCTTCATGCATCCATGAGGATCGAGACCCTATGGAACGTACAGATTCCGTGTCATCTTTGGCTCTATGGATGGGGTTCCATTGGATAGGAGGGACATCTCTATGAGAGTAATCCTTGAGATTGACTTTGGTCGTAACACCTAAGTGTTGCAGGTACAAGGAATTAGTTCCCCAATCCTGTACCACTTGCAACTGTCGCATGAATGGTCGTCCCAAAATCATCTCATAGGCATGATTTTTGCTAAAGTCACATATAGCAAAGGTATGTTCAAACTCGACACCACAAGTGGTGAGAGTCATTCCTTCTAGCAATCCTAGGGGTCTCTCTATGTGACCATCGGCCATCTGCAATTTCATTCTCGTTGGCCTGAGTGCTGGCTTGCCCCAACGCTTCCATAGGGAAGTGGTGGCAATTGCAACTCCTGCACCAGAGTCCAAAATTGCCTTGGTGGTGTGCTTCTGGTAGGTAGTGGGAAGATAGGTGTTCCCTTCTTCACCTTCACACATATCTCCTATCTTATCCAGGGGTATCTCTGGCACCGTTCTATGGGATCCTACCTGGGAACGAGCTTTGGCTATTTCTGGTACTTGTTTGGCTACATGTTTCCATAATTCAGGTTTAACCTTGAGTAGCTCTTCTAACTTGAGATTGCACTGCACTTTGGTGTTTTTCACTACCTCTGTGTTCCTAGGTATGATCGAGTCTTCGTTTCTTACCATGACCGTGGGTGCTCTCATGCACGTGGACTTTGCTTCCCATGGGCCTGTGAATTGGGGTAGCTCTTGTATGGAATTGGATTCAAAGTCCAATCTCTCGTGAGACTGGGTACTCTCATGTTCCCCGTAAATAGATGGGATGTCTTGTGGGAATTGGTCGTGTGCATCATCCACAAGTTCCAAGGGAGGGGCGACCTCAACTTCGTTATCCCATTTATCCTCTTGAATTTCTCGTAGGAAGTCTGGTGCAAACCGATTCATAGAAGAAGTGTCTGGCTCCGTAGAATTAGGCACATAAGCAACCTGGGAAGGAGGGCTTATTCTATCGTTGGCTCTTTCCTCGCTCTCATAGATGTTTGGAGTACGAGCTTCCTGGGGAGGATTACTTATTCTATTACTTTTCTGAACAGGCTGATATGCTCCCTGAGGGGGAATGTAGGCAACCTGTGGAGGGATGTGAGCTTCCGAGGGAGGCTCATCTGCCTTTTGGAAGGAAAGATAAGCTTCTTGAGGAGGCACCTGGGCTTCCTGAAGAGGCTGGCTTATCCGTTCTCTTGCCCTTTCCTTTCTTTGAGGGGCGGGTTCCTTTTCTGATTGTGCAATTAGCCTCTCTATTCTTTCTAGCAGTCCATCAAAATGTAACTGCGTCTTAGCTGAACTAGAGATGTTAAAGAGGCGACTGGCTTCAAACATGGTCTGAGCCAATTCCACCATTTTGGCACAAATTTTAGTTCGTTCAAGCTCTAGCTCGGCTCTAGGGTAGCATTTTTCATGATCGGTTATGGTTGGCCCTTCTTGGATTCTGGCCTGATATGCTTTAAGCATCATATTAAGGTCTTCGGGAGTGGGATCTGCTAGGACTGATCCTACTCTAGGGGGTGGTGGGTTTAGGTGAGGCGGGTTGGAAGGTGGCTGGTCGGATGGCGGTGGGGAAGGTGGTGGTGGGGTAGTGTGAGAGGGAGTTTGAGATGTGAGTTCAGTTATCCTGGCTTTGGTTTCTCTTATGCTTTCCTCAAGTTCACTCATCTTTTTAGCCCATTGTCTTTTCATTCTTTCCCGACTATCTTTCCATGCTCTAGTCCTCTTCTTTGTCGTGCTCTCTGTTTCACTAACTTCTGGGCTTTTTTCCTGACCTACACCCTGGTTTTGCTGCAGTGCCTGGGCTCTAGTGATTACTTGTACTGGTGCAGTGGAAGTCACACTCCCTGTGGAGTCTACCACTAACCCAACAACGTTGACAGGAGTGATTTTTGGCATATTATTGGGGTTCTTTGGACAATCTCGTAAGAGATGCTCCTTTCCACATTCTTGGCAAAAGCCTTGGATCGTCACTGACTGGGGTTGTGTAGGTGGAAGTAAGGGACAGTCACGAATGAAGTGATCTCCTTGGCATCTGTAGCACGGTCCTCTTGGGAATGGAGGTCTTACCTGCCTCGGTTGAGGCCTAGGGTTGGGGTTTGCATACATGACATTTGCGTATTCTGATTCCCAACTAGATTCATTTGGCTCTTCACTATAGTAGGACTCACCATGTTCAGGAGACTGCATGAAGTAAGCGTGGGGACTCTCAACATGCGTAGAATCAAAGCTATGGTCACTGGGATCACTTTCTGTAAGCAGTGGTGTTATAGGGACTATAGCTCTAGTCAGGTTTTCTTCTGCCACAGCATACTTCACCGGAATCACATTAGCTGGAGCTGGGGGTTGCTGTGCTAGCACAGGCTGAGGCCTTTCTTGGTTTTGGTAGGGTGGGTAGGTTTGTTGAGGCCTAGCATACTGCTGAGGTGGATACTGGTTCTGGTATCTTCCTTGTTGAGGATATGGCTGTGGGTACGTCTGCCTAACGGTTTGCTTATTGTAGGGGCAATCTTGCGCGGTGTGATTGGTGTACCTTCGTTCTATCGTGCAATACTGGCTACCAGGATTCACTTGGGGTTGAGCCATAATGGGACATACATTAGCCATGTGGTCGCCACCACAAGTATAACATCTTTTCACTGGGGCAAATCTAGGAATTTGTTTACTAGAGACGCCTAATTTTTTAGCTACTTTTTCTACGAGTTCCTCGATTGATGTGGATTGCGCGGAAGAGTGACTAGATGCACTATCTGAATCTTTGTAGATTTTGGAAAGCTCTAGTTCTTCCCCTAGGTTATCTTCAATGTCAATGCACATGCGTACACACTCTTCTATAGTCCTAGGGTCCTTCAGATACACATAGGATCTCAATTTCGTACTCAACAATCCATCCAAGAATAAGGCTACTTGTTTAGCTGGTGTAGGTAGCTCCGAAACAGGGCATCTTTCAAGATATTGCCTAAATCTTCTTCCTGCAAGTCTCACGGTCTCTTGAGGGGTTTGCTTGAAGCTGTGAATCAATGAGGAGGTATTGTGTCTTATGCCACTCTTAGAGAACTCTACGATGAAAGCCTCTAGGAGTTGGTCTATGCTCCTGAACTGTCGCTCGTCCAATGGTTGAAACCATGTAAGTGCTGTGTTCCTAAGGGTTAGACCGAAGGCATTGTACTGCGTGAATAGATCCTCCACTTGTTCAGCTCTCAAGACTTGCTTGAATTCCGCCACATGATCATAGGGATCTCCTGTGCCATCAAAGTAATTCTTCATGGAATTAACTAGCTGGGTTGGTCTCAGAGTTCTTGTGTGCTCTCTAGGTCTTGGCAGAGGGAATCCATCCACATTTCTCTGATTCCGATGAGCCCTAAGTATCTCTGGTTCTACTCTATTCGTCTCTGTCCTCGTTCTTTCTCTGCCCCCGGGGTTGGCAAAGCTTACTTCTGGTCTATCTCTACCTCTATCTCTTTGAGTTCCATGAGCTTGGGATGTTCTAGCTCCAGGGTGACCATAAGATACATTCGATCTTGGTTGGGGGAAAATGAATTCACCCTTCCAAGTGTACGCATGCCTATCATTTTCTGTCACCACAAAGATCCTTTCCGAAGTGTGGTCTAAGTAGGTCACTCTACCTGGGCTATCCGGATCCTTAAACTCATAAATCATGATAGTTCCTATATCAGTTGGCTGATTAGATTTATATCTCCAAAAGGCTTCGTCAGTTTCTCGATTGAGAAGCAACTCTATGCTCTTGTTGTCTTGGGGAACCCACTCAGGAGTGATAATCCTAGTGAGAACGGATTTGCCTCGAGGGGTTCTAGGTTCCGCGCCCATGTTCCCTTGTTCCAAGTCACCTAAGTCCGCTTCAGAGATTACCTTTCCGAATTCATCTGTCCTATCTGGGTGACTGGTGACTACGTATATGGTTCCTTCCTTGTCCAGGTATGCACCGTTTTCAAATTTGACTGCTGGGTGCTCTAGTCCAGTGGATTGATCAAGATTCTTAATCTGTACTACAGATCTTCCTAAGCCGTCCTCATAGATGCTAGCACCTAATCGGTTGGTCCTAAGGTATTCCAGCTGTGTTTTGTAAGGGCCTTCTACCCTGTACAAGTATGGCACACCTGAACTACCTGTAGGTCTCTCCATACCTTGCGACATCTCGGATTCACTTGTCTCAGAACTTGGGTAGTATGAGTGGTGACTCAACTGCTGGGCCCACGACCTGGCAGTGTGGTTGACGCTAGCCTCGGAAGACTTAAGGCTCTGTCTCTCCCTTACTAGATGTCGTCCTGATCGAAGGTTCATATGCCTATTTAAGTAGCCCGATTTTTGCCCAGAGTACAACCTCGTTGCCGATCAATTTGGTCTCAGACACTTGATTCGTTTCTAGTGAGTTATTCTGTTTATGATCTTGTCTTGGTAATGCGTCGTCAGGAATATTTGAGTATTTTCCGTACTTGGAATTGATCGTTCCGCGTTAGGTTTTTTTTCCTTTTTATGTTGTGGACAGTACAGAGATTAGGTTTTAAGCTTGAACTTGAGTTTTTAGGTAGTCTTCAACTTGATTCCTGCCTATCGTCGCCCTGATTCACTTCTAGCACTATTCGTACTTAGCCTGAGCTAAAAAATGACAGAGGGAGTTGAGAATATTCCAACCTTTTGTTTCCTGCTTGGTTGCCCTTGAATGCCCAGGAAGTGTGTTCCCAAGCTTGCACTTACACTTGCTTAGAATGCCTTTCGATGCTCTCAATAGATCTGTAAGAGTTCCAAAGTTAGCCTTAAGATTTAAACTCCAAGGACAGAACCAATGATTTTCATTCTTGAAGTACAAACACTAATTTGCATAGTGATTTTTAAGAGAACAATTCTAAAGACCCCTGACTCTGATCCCCCTGGGTATGATCAACTTCAAAATACCCTATCTGAAAATCAACACATTATCTTTATAAAAAACAAGCTTTCCAACAAGCCCTAGAACTTAAAAATCTGATTTCGTATGAAGAAGTTATGATTGTTCAGGGTTTAGGGGGTTAGGACAGGATTCAATCTGGTTGACGGATCCTATGATTTTCTCCCAAAACACAAGTGTAGGAACCTCCAATTATGCCAATGGATTGACTATTTGCCCCAAAATTTATCCCAATTTTGCAAAAAAAACCAACCCTAAATTTTGGCCGAAAAGCCTGTCAATCGCGATCGACAGGTCTGTCAATCGCGATTGACAGAGGTGTCCGTCGGGCCTGTCAGTCGCGATGGACAGTGTCAATCGCGATCGACGGTATCAATCGCGATCGAGAGAGTCGATCGAGGCTGTCAATCGCGATCGACGGTATCAATCGCGATTGACACGTGGCTACGCGCAAAAGTCAATCAATCGTTGAATTTCAGTCAATCGCGATTGATGGTGTCAATCGCGATTGACAGAGGTGTCGGTCGTGGCTGTCGATCGCGATCGACGGTATCAATCGCAATTGACAGAATCCTATGTGGCAGTCTGTCGATCGTGAGGTCTGTCGATCGCGATTGACGGTGTCAGTCGCGATTGACAGGTTCTGTCGGTCGCGATTGACAGAGGCTGTCGATCGCGATTGACAGAAAACCTCGGAATTTTTCTACTGTTTTTAGTGTTTTAGGATGTGCTCATCATGCTTGTGCTAGTGGTGAAGTTTGTTTTATCAAATGATCGAATTTTCTGTCGATCGCGATCGACAGAGGCTGGCGACCGCGAGACAGATTAGACGAATTTCGTACCTGCGCAGCGTGCTGGAGGGGATGATGATGATGATACCTGCAAGAAACACAATAAACATGCAAAAACAGTGCACGCAATATCGCTCTCTCGCTCTCTCTCACAAGTAGAATGAAGGAAATGAGGTGGAGATGGTGATATGATCAAAAAACAGAATTTTTCGCGATGATGGAGATGGAGGTGGGAGATGGCGATAATGATGATGGAGAAAGTAAAAGAAAATCGATGAGAGTGAAGAAAATACCTACAACTCCCACGCGTCAACTCTACGTCTTACCGTCACACGCTCGTCCTCAAAGCTCGATCCCCGGCAACGGCGCCAAAATTTGGTGTAGCTCAGTGATGAGTATCACCTCCTTTAATGTCAATCCGGGAAGACGTGAGGATGGTATGAAGACCTCGAGCAAGTGGAAGCACAAGTGCGTGAGTGAGAAGCACACCAACATGCACACACATACACACACACGCGCATACACGGCAAGACAAAGAGTGAAGAGCAATGGAGTTTTTAGATTACTTTCAAGAACTCTTACAAGTTCGTTTCAATTACAATCCAACCTCAAAAATGAGCTCTCTAGCTCCTTTTATAGTTTTTGACTAGCTTTGGCCCTGTTCAGACCTAGTGTCCGGCCTAGTTAAAAATTAGGTTCCAGGGCTTATTTGAAGGCTCAAACGAGATCTAAAAAATACGAAAATTGGCAGGTAGATACTTCTAAAGCTCCTCAAGCTCAAGGACTCCTTGGCTTGCACAAAATGGAGCTACAAAAAGATGAAATGGTATTTACAATGGTGTTTAGTGATGAGAATCACTTTTAAGTGGTGTAGAGGTTTTGAAAAATTAAGGTTGCCTTAGTGCTAAATCTGCGTGAATGCTCATACGTACTTCTTCTTGAAGAAATTTATTGGCCTATTTGCCAGATCTTCGTTGACTCCCTTGTTTGCTTATGCCTTCTCTCCCCTCTGACTCTCTTCTCTGACTGCCATGCCTTGTCAGTCCTTCAGTCCCTTGTCGGCTGCTAACACCTTCCGATTCGAAAATAGCGCTCAACCTCTTACGAATTTCTAATTCAAATAGCCTATCCTCTTCTGCGGTATCAAACATAGGCAAACTTGCTCCGAACAGTGGTGTCCGAAATGAAGATTCACCGGGAAGTATAACGCTGTCACCGAAAAATTGTAAATTTTCTACAACCAGGACCGAACTGCCACCAGAATTAGTGGAACTTTCCCCAATCCAGGGTATTCTTTCACCTTCAATGACTTCTCTGGATAACACACCTCTATCCGTAGAGAGATTTGAATCTTGACCACACGGTGTCGGATCAACTACATACTACGTCCTTGTGGACTCCAAAGTTACTGTATCTTCTGCAAACTGCACCGAGATTTCACCGAAATTTATCGGAATTGCAGTATGTTCCACCGGAACGCTACCGGAATCACTACTAATGTGCTTCGCTTCTTCGATAACCAGACCTAACCGATTTGTGCTTCTTCCTCTTGAGGGTGTCCTTCAAAAATTTGGTACCGCCCAAGGTTGTCTGTACTTCGGATACGACTCGCTAGACCGAGTAACCGGCATATATCACCTTTTTCAACTCTTGCATACTACTTCTACCTTATTGTCGATTCACAATCAATGGTTACCTTCCCACAATCACTTTGCAACACTTTGTTGCCACATTCCCACAACTAATTTGCAACATTCTGGTGCCACTTTCCCACAGACGGCTTCAGTATTAAACGCGCGTTTGTCGTCAGAGATGCGTTTAAGCTCTTTTCGGGTTCTTGGGAGTGGAAGGGGTCTGAATAATCAGAGGCCCCATACTTGATTTTCCCAATTGAACACTCAGACTAAAATACCGTAATGTTAAACCTCTCCTAACACGAGTTATTATCAATACTCTGATTCATTCTATCATAGATTTCCGACTCATACACAGAATAAGACTTCTTAGTAACCGGCGCACAAAGTGAATACTATCGTAATACAGACTCCCAATAATTAACTTAGTAGAACAGTGATTCAATACTTAAATTACTGCAAACAATATCATAACACAGTCCTTACCGCACAGGTGCAACAAGCAAACAAAGACAGAAAAGACACATTATGACTCAAAGTTCTCCAAAAAACAAGACAACGTAACTCCACAGACGTATCGCCCAGACAGATAGTCTGGCAATGTTCTGGTTGTTACCGAAGCGTCTTTTTCATTGATTTATAAATGGATACAACATCTATGCAACGACCTTTCCGTTCATGCAGAATATGAAAGGTAAAGATTACAATTGCCAATCCAGCAGCTTACAACCCCAAAGCCCTTCATTGGTATCAGAGCATGTTGAAGGCTGGTGAGCAAGAGGCTGCAATGGAAGCTTAGGTCATAAAAGGTAAAAATGCAGGTCAGCACCTCTCGTCGAGAGTTCAGTATTTTGGCCATAACGCAAGTTAGGAAGCTCGGATTGATGCGTTTGGAAGTTTTATGCATAGCTAACACAGAGCGCTACACTTTTCCAAGAGGGCGCAAAACGTGATTCGAACTTCTAATGTGCCAAAAAGTAAAAAAATACAGACCAATGTAGAAGATAAATCTACATTCACTAGAACAATAGGTTAGTGTTTTGACTATAAGTTGAGTTTTACAAATCAGAATGAGATGAGTCAACTTGCTAGTGTAGGTTCGAATATCCTCTACAAGTTTGTAGAAGAACATAGATCTAAATTTTGAGTGCAAGGTTGCCAAAATTGCAAAATATAGAGCAACAGTGTTGTAGGTGAAGGTAAAATTGATAGCCAATGCTTGTTTTGTGCATACCTTGAGTTGCACACCTCCGATTGAGGTGTTCTTTATTTTGTTACATAGCAAAGAAAGAGTTCTTGAATTTTGTTGGAGCAAAACATAGATTCAAAGGTTATCACCTCTGAAATAGCAAAACACAGAGCAGCATATTTTCACTGTAAGAACCTTAGTTGCTCTTGGATATTCAATTTGCTTTGGAACTTCTTTGAGAGAGATTTTTTGGTGTGCAACCTCTTATTTTTAGAGCTTTAAGGCATTATCCATGTACGATCACTATGGTAGCTCCTCCATATGAGAGTAGAGCATGATCGTGTCACGTATTTGGCATGTGAGATGACATTGTGGTATACCTTCTTTTTGAGGTTTATGTCATCTTGAGTTTGATCGTAATATTATCAATGGATGTATAGTGGTCTCTATCTTGCTTATGCCACTTGTTCACGGATTTACTTGCTGATTGGACATAACTTATGAGAGATTCATAGGATGTTTATTTAGCACTTCTATTCTTGTTTTCTCCTTACAAGTATATGATCCAGGTTGCAGCCTCAGTTGCACACACATTTGTCACCTTGATTGGCTATTATTTTAGCACATGGTCATTGATTTGATATCTATTTTCAAGTATGATTCTTGGCATATTATGGACGGTGATTCCCACATGGTTTATTTGGTTCAAATTCCATTTTTAGGGCAGATGCTATCGAAATTTTAACATGCTAGACAGATGATCTAGTAGATCCTTTATGCTTGTGTGATAGCTTTGGATCATTGCTTATCTCCATTCACTTGGACTTGATCACAGGTTATTCGTGATAGGTTGGACCATCTTGCAGGATTCATTCTTGAGTGGGAGGTGCATCACTATTGTATTGGCATGTATTGCCATTAGTTTTTGGCATATGTAGTTGCCATTCTCTTTAGGTTCGATCATTGAAAGGTTACGTATTGTTCTTTTGCTATTGGTTATCTTGTTTGATTGCTCAATTTATAGGGGATACTCAGTCAAATTTTTTCGAGGATTCTTTCACATCTACTTGATTGGTTTGGAGACTTGGTGAGTAGGTTTATGCTGATGGTTTTATGTGCATGCTAGATGCATGGTACTATGACAGGTGGTTCACATGGTTTTTCTTCACCAGTGAGACATATATGATGTGAGTTATGTAGATGTGATCCTATTGATGATAGGGAATTCTTTCTAGTCTCTTGTTACATTGCTAGTTTCTTAGATTCCTAGCATGGTGTCTTCTAGATTTGATGGCACTGACTTTTTGAAATGGAAAGATCAGATGTGGCATACATTGGTTCATGCAGGGTTACACATGTATGTGCATAGAGATGCAGAGAGGCCTTGTGACATGCCCGACCACGTACGGATGTATATGGATGCATTGGTCAGCTCCACTATTTGGTTACAGCTTGTGCATTCTATATATGAGTCTATTATTTATGAGGAGATGAGTAGTGCATTATGGCAGAGACTACATGATATGTATGCGAGTCCGTTGACTCATGTGAAATATAGATCACATCAACAACTTAAATGTTGGCATTGTGGTCGTGATGGCCATATTCCACGATGTTGTTTGAGGCAGACACGATGACGACATTAGAGATATGCATGTGATGGAGGTCAGGTAGTAATTTCAAGAGAGTCTATGGCAATTGATTATGCTAGTGATGGTGATATCACTTTCTCCTATGGCTCATCTCAAGATTTAGTTGGAAAGCACATATATGACTTGGTTGCTTGATGCATTAGCCACTTTTCATGTTACTCCACATTGTGAGTGGTTTTTTCGATTCGCAGGTGAGATTCATGGATGTGTGCACTTACCTGATGGTACGATATATGATATTGAGGGTGCAGGAGATGTATGCCTTATGTTACCTAGTAGAGCATCATTTATACTCAGACATGTATGTTATATGACTTCATTCCCTATGAGCTTGATTTTAATTAGCCAATTAGAGGAGAGCAGATGTTATGCATTCCTTGGTGAGCATCATTTTTAGTTGTAGTTGGGACAACTTATGCTTGTCAGAGGTGCTAGGATTGGGCACATATATCCATTGCAAGTACTTCATGTGAGAGATAGTCTCCTCTTAGTGGGAGTTCAGCCTTATGTGTGGTGTGAGACTCATCATGTCTCATTTTATCTACCTACACATAGGTCTTTTGACATTCATGATGCACATGTATGACAGGATTCAGATGCTCAGATGGATGCACATGTAGAGCATGTTTTGGATGCTCATGATGCTTATATAGAGCATGATTCTATTGATCATGTGGATGCTCTTATGGAGCACACTTTGGATGATGTGGATGCTCATGTAGAGCATTGTGATGATACTCAATTAGAGTTTGATCATCAATTTGATCATGTTGTTGATGTTGTGGAGTCAGCTCATGTGGAGCATGGTCATACACTTGGTGTGGTAGAGCAGGATTCCTCTCATGGTACATAGGGCATGATAGAGTATTTTAGCTCTCAAGATGCATAGTTAGATACATCCTTGGTTGAAAGGATGATTGATTTAGATGTTGATGAGTTAGCGATCATGCAATCATTCTTGGATTCACTCATGCGAGATGTTGATATAGATATATCAGGACATGTTGGTATTGATGATGGTGCTTTGGATGCCTTGGATACAAGCATGGCTAACATACTTAGGTTAGCCAGGACAGCACAGGTTTCGTCTGCATTCACGAGTTTGATATATGAGTTGTTATGCTCGAGACTAGATAGCACAATTGCTATTGGAGCATTCGCACTTGGAGTTGTTAGTCATTCAATGATTGACATGGGCATAGAGCAAGTGGGAGCTTTGTAGGAACTTCAATAGTTCTTCCATCAGTCATATGTGAGTGAGCAGTTTAAGGTGCATGGATACACCTTGTTCGAGGCAGTTGGTGTAGGCTGATCTATATGGGTTGAGATCCGGACTCTTCCTATACATTCTTGTATAGTTGTACATCATTCTTTATATGTGTTACCACTTATGGTCACATCGACCCTTAAGTAGGAGATTGTTGGGGATGTAAGGGTCATGTGACCTTACGCCCATATTTATATATATACATGATATATAGAGCATTGCCTCAAGAGAGATCATTATGTGGGTTTTGAGGCTCCCATGCATGTGTTTGCGTCTCTCCTCTCCTCTCTTTCCCTCCATCTCCTCCTTGCCCCTCTTGTTCTGCACCCCAAAGCCCTTCACACACATACACACAAACATACACTTACACATACATACATACACATACATACCCATACAGACACATACACATACACACATATACATACACACACATACATATACACACACACACATGCATACATGAGTTTGAAAATAGTCATGAACCACCATACAAGAGTAGAGATGTAGGAAGATACTTAGTTGTCAAATATATAGAGAGCAATAGAAACCAAGAGATCTACGAAGATACTTAGATATCAATGCTTTTAAAATGAATCGAAACATTTATGTTATACTACTTTTAAGAATAAAAGATTATAATAAATGTACAAAAATACATACACATATACACACATAGACACAAATACACATATACAAATATACACATGTATACACACATACATAACACACAAACATACACATACACATATTTACACCTATATACACATATGGAGACACATACACACAAATGCATAGACATACACACACATATACATACATACATACACATGTCATACATTTATTATTTCGTATGTGTATTTATATGTCAAAATGTCTATCTATGTATATGCAAATATGTGTGTATGTGTAGATGTGTACATCTGAATGTGTATGTATGTAAATAATCATATTATTGATATCTAGTAGCTTTCTTTGCTACATAATAAGAGGGAAATCCACCATTGTCTCCAAATCATGCAAGGACTACTTACTATAAGTATATCAAAATTTTAACTCTAATATTTGATAGATACATACATGACTGATATATGTTTTTATTGTCATATTATAATTAGATTTTAAGCAATCAAAGGGTACCTCACCACCTCCTACCCATGCAATGGCTTCACATGTGTTGTGCGATAGGAATTATGATGATTTCTTCTCTCAAGAGCATATTATATGTTGCTTTAATCTTTTCCATGCCGCCTATCAAAGACCATGATTGGAATGTATTGAACATGAGATAGATTATGGTATTTTTGAGCATGCACCACCATTTGATCAATGTGATAATGATTGGGTATGTATTGATTCAATAAATTAATCTCATCTTTTTATTTTTCAAATCATATACAAAATAAAATTAAAGTTAATATACACGAATATTCACTACAACGAATACGGGTGCATAGCGACGGTTAATGCGACACAATTTTGTTGCTATAAAATTGCATAAAGCATCACAACAAGCGTAAAGCACTGAACATCGGTTAAACGATGAAAACTTGGGTGTTTTTATCATGTGGCATGACGAGATATGTGACAGTTACATTGAGCATCATTAAAGCAACGATTTAAAAAAGCATCGCATAAGCAACGGTAATTATTGTCGCTTATGCGACACTATCTAGACAGGAGTTTACAATGCTTACGCATTGATTACATGATGGGTTTTCGATGGAAAAAATAAAAATATTGGAGGCTCTTTGATCGACATCTACACACATCTGATCGTAGAGCTCTCCAATGTTCACAATTGTGCTATGCCTAGGAGCTAAAACAATCACTTGCTGAATTGTTATTTTGTCTAATCTCTATCTTATTGTCTCTCTCTCTCTCTGTTTCTCTCTTTCTACCTCTTTTTCTCTTTTAATTCTCTCTCTCTCTCTCTCTTCATTACAGGTTATTCAATAAGTTAACCAAGCAAAAAAAATGGCTAACTATTCTAAGTACAATTTCCATTCTTTGTATATCATTTGAATTGTA
Source organism: Ceratopteris richardii (assembly GCA_020310875.1). Lineage (NCBI taxonomy): Eukaryota > Viridiplantae > Streptophyta > Polypodiopsida > Polypodiales > Pteridaceae > Ceratopteris > Ceratopteris richardii. The sequence goes on along the minus strand of CM035417.1, from coordinate 112,815,570 downwards.
TAATTTTCATTAATTAGCACACGCACACTTAATGATATGCACATATACACTTATACATGAAGATGCACGTTCACACATATACACCTATACACAGGCACATACACACAAATATATACACACACATACATGTACACATACACTTAAACATACACACACATACACATGCATATGCACAAACATTTCTACAACTACATAAAAAGACTTGCATGCATGCATTATTGCATATATACATACACATACACACATTAACACATACTTAAATACATGTATATGCACATCCACATGCATGCACATTCACATGCATGCATATACACATGGATGCAAATGGAAATGCATCCACATGCACATGCATGTTTTATACATATACACATGTCTATACATACACTTGTATATGTTTATACTCATACACATACATATGGACATACGTACAAATACACACACATACACATTTATACATATAAATATGCACATATGTACACACACATATGCACATACATGCACACAGGCACATACATACATATACACATACACATGCACATACACACACATATACATGCACATGCATACATATACACACACATACACATGCACATGCACATACACATACATATGCATATACACTTACTTATGTACATGCACATACATACATATACACACACATACACATGCACATGCGCATGCCCGTACACATACATACACATATACACTTACACATGCATGTACATACATATACACATATACATATGTACATACATACATATACATACACATATTACACACATATACATGCACATATGTGCACACACATACGCACATACACACACATGCACATACATACATATGCACACATACACATGCACATAGATACATATACACACACATATAGATGCACATACACACATATACACATACACTTACATATATACATGCACATACATACATACATATACACACATACACATGCACATGCACATGCACATGCACATGTACATACACATAAATATGCACGTAAACTTACACATGCACACGCAGATACATGCATATACATGCACATATATATACATAGATACATACATATAGATGCATATGGACACACTTACACAAATATAGATATATACCTGCATGTGCATATATACATTTTAAATACACTCAAGCATAGCTAAATATGAATGAATTATATAATTAAAGTAGTAAAACATATGCTTAATATAAACAATAATAAAAATCAATAGAAGAAGACTTTTCATTACTTAATACCATACACACAATTTATAACATAAATTAAATGAACAATATATATATATATATATATCAATGTAGATACATATCCAGTGTCATATTCAAGAATCCTAATCATCATCATCATCACGATCATCCGCATGTAGGCATGTATATGTGATGTGTATATATGTATATGTGTAAATGTGTATATGTAAATATGTATGCATATATATGTATACATGTCTGCATATAGGCATGTAGGTGTGATGCATAATGTATCTACTCCATCATTTTATATTTATGTATGTGTATCTACATGATGTGTATGTATCTTTATCTATATTATGGTCCTCGTTGATTCAAGTAGCTAAATATACAGGGATAAGGTTGGGTGGAGAGATATTTCTCTAGTAGGTGGTTGGAGGAATAGATGCAATGTGTACATATACTTCAATCATATGGCCAAAAGGCTGAATTAGGGTTTATAAAACCCTAATATCAAAATTATTATTTCTGAATTAGGATTTTTGAAATAGGGTTTCAGAATTAGAATTTGTATAATAGGGTTTTTGAATTAGGATATGCATGTATGTATGTATGTATGTGTATATGTATATGTATATGTATATGTATATGTATGTATATATATATATATATATATATATATATATATATATATATATATATATATATATATATATATATATATATATATATATATATATATATATATATATATATATGTATATACATATCCTAGTTCATTCATATAGTTCATATCCTAATTCATGTGTGCATATGTGTATCTATATGTGTGTATGAATGTATTGTGTGTGTGTGTGTATGCATGTGTATATATGTTGTAAATATGATTATGTGAGTCTATGTGTGTGTACATATGATTATGTATGTGTATGTGTGTATGAGAATGTGTATGTGTATGTGTATGTGTATGTGTATGCGTATGTGTATGTGTTTATGTGTAACTGTGCATGTATGTGTGTATGTGTAAATGTGCATGCATGTGTATGTGTGTGTTAATGTGCATGTAGGTGTGTGTGTATGGATGTGTATGTGTGTGTATGTGTGTATGTGTGTATGTGTACCTCTAGTCCCACTCCTTTCTCTCTCTCTCTCTCATATACATACATACATACATAAACACACATATGCATATCCACATATATATACATACACACATATATAAATATAATAAATAAAAGCAATGCATACCGTGCATTATTATGACGATGAGCCATAAGTGTTTTCATCTCTTTTAGACACCACTTATGCGACAGCCTAGTCCCAAATTCTATCTCAAGTGAACTATGTACATATTTTTTTTCCCTGTCATCATGCTCACTACAAAAATAAAAAAAACATGTAAATAAAACATAAGATACTTATTTCAATTTATATGTAAAACTTATACTTACTTCCAATGCAAATGGACAAGGCACATGTAGGATTCGCATAATGCTCATATTCTTCTCTTGAACTCCAATCCATTCCCTATATACACTATATTCCCCTCTCCCTCTATATCACACTCCAGCCCTAGGGTGCCTATGCATGTCCTCATAGGGACTTGTGCTCTACTCTCATGATCTAGTGGTGGTATAGGTGTCCTGAAAATAGATAGATAAAAATAAATAAAAATATGTGTTATAATATCAGTCAAAAAAATTGTGAAAAAAAAACGTACCTATGAGCAGATAGTTATCTTCCTGCATGTGGAGCTGTAGAAGAGCCCTCCTCTGATCCCCAGGTAAGCATCTGGATCGTAAAATCGAGCTCATTATCATGCATCTCTAAGTACTCGTGCATGATGACCCCAAAGGTATCAAGCGAAACACTTGCTCTCATAAGACTTTTTATGAGAGTGAGTTTCACCTTTCTCTCTATACTAGGATCCATAATACGTGTACATATAAAACAAAATGGGTTAGAAATCAATATATGTACATGTACATAAGTATGCATGTGTATGTCTGTGTGCATATGTATATGTAGGTATATGTATATGTGTATGCATGTGTATGTGTGCATTCCGTATGCTTGTGAACGTATATATGCATGTGTATGTATGTGCGTATGTTTGTGCGTAGGTATGCATATGACCTGATATGCGTATACATATATGTATGTATATGTATGTGTGTGTGTATATGTATGTGTCTACATGTGTAGTGTGTATGCATGTTTGTATATCTGTGTATCTATATGTGTGTATGTATATGCAAGTACGTATATGTGTGCGTATGTGTATGTAGGTGTATATGTGAGTACGTGTATGTGTGTAAGCATGTAAGCATGTATGTATGCATATGTATGCATGTGTGTATGCATGTAAGTATGTATGTATGCATATGCATATGCATTATGTATGCATATGCATATGCATTATGTATGCATATGCATATGCATTATGTATGCATATGCATATGCATTATGTATGCATATGCATATGCATTATGTATGCATATGCATATGCATTATGTATGCATATGTATGCAAGTATGTATATGTGTCTCTATGTGTGTGTATGCATATATATGTGTGTATGTGTCCATGTGTGTGTATGTGTGTGTGTGTGTCTATGTGTGTATGTGTGTGTCTATGTGTTTATGTGTGTGTCTATGTGTGTATCTATATATATGTGTCTATATGCATGTGTATGTGTGTGTGTAAATGTGTGTGGATGTGTGTATGTGTGTGTATAAGTGTGTATGTGTCTATGTGTCTGTGTGTATGTGTGTGTGTATGTGTGTGTGTGTAAGTGTGTATGTGTCTATGTGTGTATGTGTGTGTGTATATCTATGTGTGTATGTGTGTGTGTCTATGTGTTTATGTGTGTGTCTATGCGTGTATATATGTGTGTGTGTATGCATGTGTATGGTTGTGTGTAAATGTATGTGTATATGTGTGTATGTGTGTGTATGTGTGTCTATGTGTCTATGTGTGTATGCGTGTATGCATGTAACCATGTATATTTGCATATGCAAGTGCATTATGTATGCATATGTATGCATGTGTGTGTATGTGTGCGTATGCATGTATCTATGTAAGTATGCTATGCATATGCTTTATGTACACATATGTATGCATGTATTTGTATGTTTGTGTGTATGTATCTCTACATGTGTGTGTATGCTTATATGTGTGTGTATGTGTATGTATGTATATATCTAAGTGTGTATGTGTGCAATCATGTATGTATGCATATGCCTATGTATTATGTATGCATATGTATGCATGTGTGTATATGTATGTCTATGTGTGTATATGCATGTAAGTTTGTATGTATGGATATGTATGAATGTAGTGTATGTGTGTATGTATGTGTCTATGTGTGTGTATGTGTCGATGTGTGTGTGTGTCTTTCTATGTGTATGTGTGTCTATGTGTGTATCTGTGTATATATGACTATATGCATGTGTAAGTGTGTGTGTAAATGTGTGTGTATTGTTGGTGTAAATCACAAGCCTACACATTTGGCTTGGAAGTTATCATGAAGACTCTACATAGATGAAGAACCATAGGAACATATGCTAGTGGTTAATTACCACTTTATCTCATTTGTAAAAGTCAAAATGACTTGGAATCTTTTGTAATCACCTACCAAAGTGAGTCGTGGAAAAAGTAGCCTATTTGATTGAGAGAATATCTCCAAGCTTTTAGGACCTTGATCATAGGAAGCCAAAACTTGAATTTGAATTCAAATTTTTGCACATATCCTATAAAAATATACTTGGAAAAATCGCGGGTAGATCACCATTCCGGAGGCTTACTCTATTGAGTTTGAGTGTGTGTAAGGACTACATCATAGCCTACACCTCTCTATACCATTTACCAATGCTAGACATGCCAATGGAGTTGTACACAAGTGTTAATCAATAGATACATTACATCATTCATCTTTATGTTCTCTGTTAATCTACTCAAAAGTCTGTCAACTTATCAAGGGCATATCTCGGTCAATACTACTCCAAAGTCAGTGATTCAAAGCTTTTTGGGTTCATCTTGAAGTCAACTACACGCTATCAAAAATTGAAGACATTGCATTAAGTAGATTCAGAGAAATTGGCATCGACGTGCTCACTGGTCTATCTCTGCTACAGTCCTAAAAAGTCGGGGGTATAGCTAATTTTGCTAAATCAATTTCTCTGAGTATAGTTTTTCATTTTACATCATTCCACTTTCAAATAGTAGCTTAATAAGTTAATTAAATACCCCTAGGAGGAATTTTATCAATTGCTAGTGTGCTCGTCACAATGAAAAAAACATTCAACAGGTGTCAAGACCAAAATAGAAGGTTTTCTTGAGTTTGTGACTTCCAAAGTTATCTGTTTTGATTCAATCATTGCACACATCATTTCCAAAGGACATAGGCCAATTCTTGGTGTCAGTGGAAAGCTAAGGAAGTCTACTAATCAAGTCTAAAGCAAGAGAGGGCTGGTACAAAGCAGGTTTAGCAGTACCTACTCAGTTTCCTGGATCATCCATCCATCTTTCCCAACAGTGGTATCAGAGCAAATAAGGTAAAATGGGAGATGGTTTTCCTTCATTTATTGACAAATTGGATAGGAACAATTATCAAGCTTGGTCTCTAAGGATGAAGACCTACTTACAAGGAAGGAGTCTCTATGGATACATCTCAGGAGATGAGGAATTTCCCTCATTCAAAGCAAGAGGTTTGCCAACCAAGGAGGAGCAAGAAAAACTCAACACATGGTGTGCAAGGGATGCATTGGCAAGGTCTTATTTATTCAACTCTATATCTGACTTTATTTTACCTCATATCAGAAATTCTAAGACTTCCCAAGAGACTTGGGAAACCTTGTCATCATATTTTTCTTCCAATACAAGGGCTAGGAAAAATCAGTTGTGGATTGAATTCACAACACTAAGGAAGCAACCTAAGCAAGTTGTTTTAGAATTTGTGACCAAGATCAAAGATGTTGCAGATCAGTTAGCAAGCATAGGAGAAGAGATTGAAGAAGAACAAATTGTAAGGCCGGTAATCAATGGAATCAAGACTGATGACAAGTGGGAAAGCTTCACCACTGCAATGGATCTCTACATGGACATGCACACTCCAGATCTTACAACTCTCATGGGACAACTATTTACACATGAAGCAAAGCTTACCAAGAGTGGAGATACATCCAAAGGTAACAACTCTTCTGCCCTATACACTGATAAGAAATCTAAGGATAAAGGCAAGAGTAAGAAGGTGGAAGATGAAGGCTCTACCTCCCAAGCCAACTATGCAGGGAGAGGTAGATCTTCAAGAGGAAGGGGCAGAGGAGGTAAGCAAGGTAGGGGGAGACCCTATAACTCATCACCATGTAACATATGTAACATATGTAGGAGTAGGATGACTCTCTCTTGATCATGAACATGACTTCAAAGTCAGGTACAAATGATGATCACTTATTTTATATTGATTCAGGGTGTTCAAATCATGTGGCTGGTAATGTTGCACTACTCTCTAATCTTGAGGAACCAAAAGGTAAACACCAAGTCCAAACAGGTGATGATACAAAGCATTCTGTAGTTAAAGTTGGAAATGTGAAGACTTGTGATGGTAATCAGAATTTGTTAAGCAGGGTACTCTATATACCAACCATTACAAAGAACTTAATGAGTGTTGGTTAGATTGTAGAGAAAGGGTTGGAGGTCATATTCAATCAATATGGAGCATTTGTGGAGGACCCAAGACATGGATTCAAAAGGATAGCTAAAGGAGAAAAATCAGGTAGACTTTTCACTTTTGAGTTGGAAGATACAAAGAACATTGCATTATATAGTTATAAAGATCAAACACTTTCAGAGCTTGAAATTTGGCACAAGAGATTAGGGCACATAGGAGAAAGGACCTTGAAGCAAATGTGCAGGGACCAATCTGTGCTTGGGATACCTAATGTATCCAAGCAACATATGATTTACAAGTGTGGTGCTTGTCAATTTGGTAAGTCTCACAGGTTACCCTTCTCCAAGAAAGGATATATGCATGAAGACTATCTAGAGCTTGTACACACAGATGTATGGGGACCTAGCAAAGACCCCTCAGTTTCAGGTTCAAGGTACTATGTGTCTTTTATTGATGATTATAGCAGATGGACTGTATTATACTTTATGAAGCACAAGGATGAGGTATTTAATTTTTTTAAGAAATATCTGGCACTAGTTGAAAATCAGACAGGAAGAAATTTGAAGAGGCTAAGGTCAGATGGAGGAGGTGAGTACTTCTCCAATGAATTTGAGGACTTCTTGCAGGACAGAGGCATCAAAAGGGAAATAACCACAAGGTACTCTCCTGAACAGAATGGGGTAGCTGAAAGAAGAAATAGGTTAATTGTTGAGACAGCTAGATCTATGCTTAATGAGAAGAAATTACCTAACTATCTATGGGCAGAGAGTGTTTCTACTGCCACCTATCTCTTAAACAGGTTACCATCAAAGTCACTTGATGGTATGACACCATATGAAGCATGGCATGGTAAGAGACCATCATTGGATCACTGCGAAATTTTTGGATGTGTAGCATATGTACACATTCCTTCACAGGCAAGAGGAAAGCTAGATCGAAAGGGACATGATTTAAATAAAAAAGGTTACAAGTTTTATAACCCTACCAATAAGGGATTTATGGTAAGCAGAGATGTGATCTTTGATGAGAATGATTCTTGGTATGAGAATGAATGCAGGAAGGTCAAACTACCCTATAATTTGGAAGAAGAATTTCCAGAACTTACAAAGGAGAAACCTACTGAGGATGGAGGGTCAAGTTCAGATGATGAAGATACAATCAACCTTGAAGAGTTCAAGGCATGGAAGTCCAAAGGCAAAATGAAGATGAAGAAGCTTGAAGACATACCTGAATCTTCAACTCAATCAATCAGGAGATCTCAGAGAGAAAGAAAAAAAACCTATCAGATATGGGTATGGTACATCTCTTGTTACTAAACATTCAGTTTATCTTGCAAAGGACTTGTCAAATGAAGAACCAGGTTCATATGAAGAAGCAATCACCAAATCAGAATGGAAAGAAGCTATGGATGAGGAGATTGAAGCACTCAAGGAGAGTGATACATGGGAGTTAGTACCCAAAAAGGACTCCATGAAGGTAATAGGATCCAGATGGATCTATAAATTGAAAAGAAATTCTGATGGCACAATTAACAGGTACAAGGCCAGATTGGTAGCCAAGGGTTTTGCACAAACCTAAGGCATTGACTATGAAGAGACATTTTCTCTTGTGGCCAAGATACCAACAATCAGAGTGTTGGTTAGTGTGGCTACATCAAAGAATTGGAACATGTACCAATTGGATGTCAAGAATGCTTTCTTGAATGGATGGATTTCAGAAGAGGTTTATATGTCACAACCTCCTGGATATGAAGACCCTAAGAAGGTAACCTATGTTTGCAAATTAAAGAAGGCTTTATATGGATTGAAGCAGACACCTAGGGCATGGAATTACAGGCTAACTGCATACCTCCAAGACCAAGGTTTTGTCATGAGTAAGGCTGACACTTCTCTGTTCATTAAGAGAAGTAATTCAGAGGTAATCTATCTTTGTGTTTATGTTGATGACATCATCATTACAGGCAATGATGTCAATGGAATCAGAAGCATCAAAAGCTAGATGATGAAGGAATTCAAGATCAATGATGTTGGATTATTGAAGTATTTTTTGGGACTAGAATTAGTTTACACTAATTCAGGAATATACATTACTCAGAAGAAGTATGTACAAGATATGTTGAAGAAATTTCACTTGCAGGATGCTAAAGCAACAAGCACTCCAATGGAGGTGAACCTAAAGCTAAGTGCCCATGAAGGTGATGAAGTCCAAGACATTACAGGTTATCAAAGTATGGTAGGTAGCTTGAACTATGCTACTCTTACAAGAATTGATATTGCATATGGAGTTAGTGTGCTAAGTCAATTTATGCACAAGCCAAGGATACCTCACTTAGAGGCTACCAAAAGAATCTTGAAGTATCTCAAGGGTACACAGAACCATGGTTTGTACTTTCCTTACACTTCAGATATTGATATAAAAGTTTCACATGCAGATTGGGTAGGATGCAAGGATGATAGGAGAAGCACTTCTGGATACATTTCTTTTGCAGGTGACAAACCAATTTCATGGTCTGCAAAGAAGCAACCAACTGTTGCATTGTCTTCTACAGAAGTAGAGTATAGAGGGCTAGCTAATGCCACTCAGAAAGCAATTTGGATTAAGCTTTTGTACACAGAATTGGGATTATATACTAGGCGTCCAATTATCTTTGGAGACAATACAAGTTCTCTTCACCTTGTAGCTAATCCTATCTATCATGCCAGAACAAACCACATAGAAGTTCATTACCATTATGTGAGAGAGAAGTTGCTAAGCAAGGATATTCAGCTGACTTATGTGTCAACCAACATGGAATGTGCAGATTTGCTGACTAAAGTTTTGGATGGGACCAAACTTTGTAGGTTCAAATCTATGATTAGATTGCAGGATATACTTGAAGATTGAAGATGAAAACTTAAGCAAAAATGTTTGGCTTGAGTGGGAGTTGTTGGTGTAAATCACAAGCCTACACATTTAGCTTGGAAGTTATCATGAAGACTCTACATACATGAAGAACCATAGGAACATATGCTAGTGGTTAATTACCACTTTATCTCATTTGTAAAAGTCAAAATGACTTGGAATCTTTTGTAATCACCTACCAAAGTGAGTCATGGAAAAAGTAGCCTATTTGATTGAGCGAATATCTCCAAGCTTTTAGGACCTTGATCATAGGAAGCCAAAAATTGAATTTGAATTCAAATTTTTGCACATATCCTATAAAAATGTATTTGGAAAAATCGCGGGTAGATCACTTCATTCTCGAGGCTTACTCTATTGAGTTTGAGTGTGTGTAAGGACTACATCATAGCCTACACCTCTCTATACCATTTTGCAATGCTAGACATGCCAATGGAATTGTACACAAGTGTTAATCAATAGATACATTTACATCATTCATCTTTATGTTCTCTGTTAATCTACTCAAAAGTCTGTCAACTTGGCAAGGGCATATCTCGGCCAATACTACTCCAACTTCAGTGATTTAAAGCTTGTTAGATTCAGCTTGAAGTCTACGACACGCTGTAAAAAAATGAATACATTCCATTTAGCAGATTTAGAGAAATCAGCGTCGAGGTGCTCACTGGTCTATCTCTGCTACAGTCCTAAAAAGTCGGGGGTATAGCTAATTTTGCAAAATCAATTTCTCTGAGTATAGTTTGTCATTTTACATCATTCCACTTGCAAATAGTAGCTTACTAAGTTAGTTAAATACCCCTAGAAGGAATTTTATCAATTGCTACTGTGCTCGTCACACTAAGCAAAACATTCAGCAGGTGTCAAGACCAAAATAGAAGATTTTCTTGAGTTTGTGACTTCCACAGTTATCTGTTTTGATTCAATCATTGCACACATCATTTCCAAAGGACATAGGCCAAGTCTTGGTGTCATTGCAAAGCTAAGGAAATCTACTAATCAAGTCTAAAGCAAGAGAGGGCTGGTACAAAGCAAGTTTAGCAGTACCTACTCAGTTTCCTGGATCATCCATCCATCTTTCCCAACATGTGTGTCTATGTGTGTGTGTAAGTGTGAATCTGTCTATGTGTGTATGTGTGTGTGTGTGTATGTGTGTGTATGTGTGTGTGTGTGTAAGTTTGTATGCTTCTATGTGTGTATGTGTGTGTATATGTGTGTGTGTATGTGTGCATATGTGTGTGTGTCTATGTGTGTATGTGTGTGTTTATGTGTCTGTGTATGCATGTGTATGTGTGTGTGTAAATCTGTGTGTATATGTGTGTGAGGATGTGTGTGTATGTGTCTATGTGTGTATGTGTGTATATGTGTGTTTGTGTGTATGAGTGTATACACATGTAATCATGTATGTATGCATATGAACGAGCATTATGTATGCATATGTATGCATCTGTGTGTGTATGCATGTAAGTATGTATGTATGCATATGCATATGCATTATGTATGCATATGCATATGCATTATGTATGCATATGTATGCATGTATGTGTATGTGTGTGTATGCATATATGTGTGTGATATGTCTCTATGTGTGTGTATGCATATATGTTTGTGTATGTGTACATGTGTGTGTGTATGTGTGTGTGTGTCTATGTGTGTATATGTCAGTCTATGAGTGTATATACATGTGTATCTGTATATATGTGCCTATATGCATGTGTATGTGTGTGTGTAAATGTGTGTGGGTGTGTGTATGTGTGTGTATGTGTGTGTGTAAGTGTGTATGTGTCTATGTGTGTGTGTATATGTGTGTGTTTGTATGTGTGTGTGTGTAAGTGTGTATGTCTCTATGTGTGTGTGTGTCTATGTGTGTGTTTATATGTGCATATATGTGTGTGGGCATGCATGTGTATGTGTGTGTGTAAATTTGTGTGTATGTGTGTGTGTATGTATCTATGTTTGTGTATGTGTGTGTATGCATGTAAGCATGTAAGCATGTATATATGCATATGCATGTGCACTATGTATGCATGTATGTGTGTATGTGTGTCTATGCATGTAAGTATGTATGTATGCGTACGTATGCATGTATATGTATGTGTCTCTACGTGTGTATATGCATATATGTGTGTGTATGTTTGTGTCTATGTGTGTGTCCATGTGTGTATATACATGTGTATCTGTATATATGTGTTTGTATGCATGTGTATATGTGTGTGTGTAAATGTGTGTGGTTGTGTGTATGTGTGTGTGTATATGTGTCTATGGGTGTGTGCATGTGTGTATATGTGTCTCTGTATGTGTATGTGTATGTGTATGTGTATGTGTATGTGTATGTCTATGTGTGTATGTGTGTGTGTCTATGTGTGTATGTGTGTGTCTATGTGTGTATATATATTTGTGTGTATGCATGTCTATGTCTATGTAAATCTATGTGTATATATGTTTGTGTATGTGTGTGTATGTGTGTGTATGTGTGTGTATGTGTGTATGTGTGTACGTGTGTATGTTTGTGTATGTGTCTATATGTGTGTGTGTGTCAATGTATATATGTGTGTGTGTCTATGTGTGTGTGTGTGTGTAAATCTATGTGCATGTGTGTGTCTATGTGTGTGTATCTATGTGTATATGTGTGTGTCTATGTGTGCATATACATGTGTATGTGAATATATGTGTGTATACATGTGTATGTGTGTGGATGTGTGTGTAAGTGTGTATGTGTCTATGTGTGTGTGTGTGTCTATGTGTGTATGTGTGTCTGTATATGTGTGTATATGTGTGTCTATATTTGTATATATATGTGTTTGTGTGTATGTCTGTGTGTAAATCTATGTGTTTGTGTGTGTATGTGTGTATGTGTGTATGTGTCTATGTGTGTGTGTCTATGGGTGTATGTATGTGTCTATATATGTGTGTATGTGTCTATGTGTGTATGTGTGTGTAAATGTGTGTGTATGTGTGTATGCATGTGTGTATGTGTGTGTGTATACGTGTGTGTGTATGTGTGTGTGTCTATGTGTATATGTGTGTGTCTACGTGTGTATGTGTGTGTCTATGTGCATATATGTGTGTGTATGCATGTGTATGTGTGTGTATGTGTGTGTATGTGTCTATGTGTGTGTCTATGTGTGTGTGTCTGTGTGTATATGTCTGTGTGTCTATGTGTGTATATGTGTGTCTCTATGTGTCTATATGTGTGCATGTATGCATGTGTATATGTGTGTGTAAATCAATGTGTGTATGCGTATATGAGTGTACCTTTGCCTCTCTCCAACCATCGCTAGGAGGTTTTGTGTGCACGTGCTCTCTCTCTCTCTCTCTCCCTCCCTCTCTCTCTCTTCTCTCTCTCTTTCATGTGTATCAATCCCAACACAAATGTGCCAGGAGAAAACATTTTTTTTTAACACGCTTATGTGATTCTACAACATCGCAATCAGTTTGTCAACATCGGTAACAGTGTTGCTCATTAGCGACACTATTTGCAATGGTACAAAATAGTGTCGCATAGGTGATGCTCTGCATCACTTATGTGATGAGTCTTCGTTTTCTTAATAAAAAATAACTTTGTCATTTATGCGACCCTTTCATCGTGTAAGAGATAAAACCCACTTTTTTTTCAATGGGGGGAATCACTACGCCCCCAAATTTCTAGTAGTGATTTACTCAATGATGAGGATGATGATTATCCTACTAATAATGCTAATATTCCTTGTACACATCATGAACATGATGTCCATGAATCACAAACTGAGTATCCTTGAGCAGGTTCAATAATAGTAGTCAAGGATACATTATTGTAATGACTAATTGCCCGTTTGGGAAGCATGGAAATAGTCATGAATCACCATACATGCGTAGAGATGTAGTAAGATACATAATTGTCAACTGCTAATACTTCATTATATGTTGATGATGAATTATTATTGAATTATGAATGGTGCAGACCTCCAAGAGCACCTTTTAGAGAGAACTGAAAAATTTATGCCCACCTATGTTGTGTTGCAATGAAAACTCTAACTAATTGAAACTCTTTTCAAATCAACTTATATATTTAAATTTTTGTTTTAACTTTATTTTTCATTCATGTATGGAATACTAATTATTTTTATTCATGTATATAGATTCCAGTGAATGATATTGATTATCTTCAAACCACATCATTAAAATTGCTTCACAAGAATCCATGAGGAGGCTACGCAAAATAGATCCAGTACAATATGCAAGGTTGAAAGAACTATATTCAAAACAAGATAAAATAAAAGAGCTTTGCAACGATGATGATGGCATGGTAGATTTTATTGACGATTGCTATGAAAATGACAATGAAAGTGTTGATATTTCTAAAAATGAGAAATATCTTCGAGAAGAATTTTTAAAGCATATATATGAAGGAAGTCACTTGACATAACTAAGTTCAAGCTTACCTGTTCTCAATCTTCAAATTTCTTTTGGATGGAGTAATGTATCTATTTTGATAGTGTAAAGGTATACTTCTTTGTTTCTCTATCTATTCATATATATATATATATATATATATATATATATATATATATATATATATATATATATATATATATATATATATATATATATATATATATATATATATATATATATATATATATATATATACAGACACACATACACACATATACATGCATACACATATACACATACATATGCACACTGTATATACACATACATAGATACAAATATAAACCTACTGTTTTTGTATACCTATGAATTGATCAATGACCTAAGAGTTAAAATACAGGTCCCCCAAATTTAGCTGAAATTTTCTCTTCAAGAATTGTTTCTTGGTGAAAGAAGTTTATACTCACCAAATAAATTTACAAGAAGGTCTGCTAATGTAGTTTCTACTATGTACTTTTGAGGTAAAGATATGAAGAGTTCCAAGTCTAGAGTCACATTCCACATGACTTGCATGAAGCATTTCTCCAAGTTAGTAGCTATGAAAGTAATGCCAAACTGGTAAAGGCTAAGGTGAGAACAAGAACCTACATCAAATGAACACTTTCTATCGTCCCATGTTGTAGATGAAAGTGTAAGGGCAATGTATAGGAGTCAACATTATCTAGAATAAAATATATCAATAAATTTGACAAATGATTCATTTTAACCTTCAATATGTACAACACACTTGAACCACACAAGATAGTCGTCAATAATCATACAAGCTTACCAATATGAATCCTTCAAGAACCTAAGAGGTAAGAAAATTACCTAACATAATAGAACACAAAAGTATGAAAGGCACTTGTAAGAAGAGAATCCTCTTTGTCTCTTTTGTATCGAATATTTCTCCATCTTTAGTTTGGAAATCTTAAAAATATTTTGACTAAATTTTCTTCTTCCATTTTACAAAGATTTCCATTTTAGTTTGGAAATCTTAAAAATCTTCCAAATAAAATTTCTTCTTCCATTTTACAAATTTCTTTTCGCTTACTGCTTCAACTTTGGAGAAAAAATTGTAATTCTTAATTGATGTGATATAGCCAATGTGGTCATATGAGATCTATGTGTGTTTTCCCCAAAGCCTTTGGCCACTAGGTAAGCATCTGGATCATGTATTCTGATTACTCATCATGCTTGTCTACATACTCATGCAGGACAGCCTCTAAGGAATCAGATAGAACTTTTCCTCTCATAAGATTCTTTATGAGAGTAAGTTTCACCTTTCACTCTCTACTACAATCTAAAATTTTTGTACATAAAAAAAAATGGATTAGAGGTCAATATATCCATGTGTGTATGTGTGTATGTGTGTATGTGTGTATATGTGTGTATGTATGTGTATGTGTGTATGCATATGTATGTGTATGCATGTGTATGTGTGTATGCATGTGCATGTGTGTATGCATGTGTTTGTGTGCATGTGTGTGTATCTATATGTGTGTATGTGTATCTATATGTGTGTATATTTATATTTGTGTGAATGCCTATATTTGTGTGTATATGCATGTGTATATGTAGACATGTGATACGTATGCATATATGTGTGTGTATATGCATGTGTGTGTATATTCATTTATGTATATATGTGTATATGTACATGTTTTTATGTGATTTTATGTGTGTGTACATATGTGTATGGATGTGTATGTGTGTGTAGGTATATGTGCATGTGTATATGTGTGTGTATGTGTTTATATGTATATATGTATGTATCTGTATGTGTGTATATGTGTTTATGGATGTGTAAGCATATGCGTATGTGAGTGTATGTGTGTGTATGTAGGTATGTAATATGTGTGTGTATGCATGTGTGTATGTTTGTATGCATATGCATGTGTGGGTGTGTATATGTGTGTGTATCTATATGTGTGTCTCTATGTGTGTGCATGTATATGTGTGTGTATGTATATGTATGTGTATATCACTACAAGAGATTGGCCGTATACCAAGGCTTTTACCGAGGAAATTGAACGGGCACATTTTTTCCCTAACGTCGGTGTAGGTGTGGATATGCATGTCAGAATTAAAGTGCCGGTATAGGCATCGGTATAACTGTCGATATGAGCATCGGTACAAGCATCGATAATACTGACGCTCATATGGATACTCATATGGATGCCTATACTGACGCCCGTTGGGTGTACCGACATGTATTCAGATGGCATTACTAGGACTACTGTCGCTTATACCGACAACCATATCAGCAAAATTTTTTTTCGGCAGAGTGTTTTGTTTTTCTCTACAGCAATATTACCATGATATTGCTTAGCAAAAGACAATATACTCTGCCCAAAAGAAACTGAGTACATGTGATGTGTTTTCTAGTGGCAACCGAAATATGATTTCATAAAACAAAATATTATTGGACACAAAAGAGATAATCAAAATGAACCATGAACCATGAACCATGTACAAAAAGAGTTATATATTTCATAAATGAAGCATGTACAAGAGTGTGGCAAACCACGGTCATATATGATGCTTTTACAAAATGTGGCAAAGCATTGCTATATAAGAATCAAATACAAAATTTGGTGTCCCACTGCCATATACATGCAAAGAATGTTCCATATCAGCAGTTCTGCAACAAAGAACATTCATGAAATGAGATAAATGCACATGAGATTTACAAACAAGTAAAAAACAAGTTTATAAATTCATCACCTCATCAAAAATGCTCCCATGAAAGGACTGCACCGCGTCACTCCAAGTCATCCAATAGTGCAGTCAATCCATGAAGATATCAATAAGCCTCCTTTGTTCATGTTGCAAGACGACCCATTGCCAGCTCTTGCAAGAAATATAAAAAACATTAGAGGAACATACATGAGAAGCTTAACACAAACAAATTCAATAAACCAAATGGTACCTACAAACTCGTGACGCATCATGTCATATCTGCCGCTTCCCAAGTGTGACAGTTAAACCGTATCTAAACATGTGGTTGTGGCATCTTATTGTTGGCGATATCGATCATGAGTCTGTTGTTGCTCGTCGGGAATCATATCCCACTCCTCAGCATCTAACCATACAGGCTTTGGTAAGCCTGCTCTGAAAGCATCATGAGCCTCAGATCATCGATGGGACATAACTTCACGTGCACTGTGCAGAATCCACTCTAAAGTGACAAGAGGCTACCTAGGTGCTGGCGGAAACTCCTGATAAATCACCTCTGTGATATAATTCTTCCGATCTTTATCTTGTTCACACTATTTCAACATGATAGAGTGTCCAAACTGTATGGAGCAAAGCTGTCGTATACATGCATGCATTGCTTTTTTGGCCACATCCATCATCGGTGCTCCATCTCAGATACTATACACCTTGGAGTCATCATGGTCATGAGCAGCCCAAGGTGTACATGGTGTACCATGAGGCATATCTATATCTAAGATACTCGTTCTAGGAGTAGAAGTGGGCAACACAACATCCATCGCACTACCTCCACAACAGTTGTCTCCTCGAGACCTACCTGTAGATCCACTCCTAGAACCTCCTTCTCTAGAGTATGACATCGACCTACGAGACGAGCCAGTTACCTGTATTGTGGTGAGGTATCAAACGCACATGTCTACTACCACAGCCAGTAGGTGATGGCTTAAAAGATGGTCATGCTGGATTCATAAAGCTAGGAGACATACCTCGGGTAGGAGTAGCACCGACCGCAGGAGCGACGTCAGCAGGAATGACACCGGTAGGAGTGAGACCGATGGGAGTGACACCGACGAGAGTGACACCAATGGGAGTGAGACCGGAAAGAGTAAGGCCGCCAGGAGTGAGGTTGGGGGAAGTGCTACCACGAGTGATCCAATACTGTGATGCAACGACCATTCACGTAGAAGGTACCTAAGAGATGAACTCTAAGAACTGCTCCTCTATCATGGAATGTGGAGTGACTGGAGGAATGTCTGCCATCATGCTCTATAACAAAAGAACTCAAATAGTTAGCATATGATAATAAAGATAATATAGAGAAATGGTAGTGTACAAAAGAACCTAGGAAAAAAAACAAAAATTAGTACGTACCAGTGTTTGATTCAAAACTCCTCTATTGTAGCATCCTCTTCGAGATCGGATGCACAGAGAATATCCATCTCTTTATTGATGACTTCTAGATCACTTGGTATGCTAGTTTCTTCCTGATCATCATCTATTATTTTATGTTGTATTTCGTCTTCTTCAATCACCCCTTCTTCTCGAACAATGATCTGTTCCTCCTCGACTATCAAATGAATCTGTGAGTCCACTAGAGATGGACTTTCTTCTACATCTATGTTCTCACAAATATGTCTACTACATGGGGCAACTTGTAAAACAAACAGCCACTCTAGTTCTTTTGAATATGGTATAAAAACAACTTGCTCACAGTGTTGGGAAGTACAAATGTATCTCTTTCATTCGTCCATAATTTTGTGGAGTTGACTTGAAGCAAACCGCTTTTATCCCACCTCACTGTTGCCTTTCTTCCAGAGATGACTACTTTCAACCATTTCACATAAAAAAAAAGTAATCAAACTTCCTAAAGGATAGTTTCAAGATATCTTGAATCACTCCACAATAATCTAGCTAGCCTTCTTGAGCATTATCATCTCTTGCACTCGCTCTACTTTTTTGCAAAAAGTTAACCATCACCCCACCATCAAAACTAGACCTATTTTTACCGATTCTTGCGATCTCAAAGTGTCGTACATGAGACCATAGTGCACCGTATTTAGTATACTCCCAATCATGTCCCTTTGCGAAACCACTCCCTTTTCTTTTGAAACCGCTGTATCTAGCCATCTGCTCATTGGAAAAGGTGGAAGAGGTCGAAGACTTTCTGGAAGAGCCAAAAATTGAGTGGAACGTTTCCTTCAAACTTGAGCTCTTTCCTTTGCATTGGTCTCCTTGGCAAGCTCATACTCTTCTAACCACTTCTGCATAGGCTTAGAGTTAACTATGCAACACTTCATTGCCTTCTCTCTCAAAGCTGCATCCATTTTTCTTTGCAACCCTTTACCTTGTGGTTCATCGCCTACGAGACCAACATCTTCATCATCGCTCCATAAGCGAGCCATTTCTGGATCCAACATACATAGAAACTCAATTATGAATACAAGAGACTCTTGTATGAGCCATCCCTCTGCCATGCTTCCCTTTGGACATGCTCTTTGTCAAACAAACCCTTTTAATGTCTTCATAAAGTGTTCTAAGAAGAACATCCATCGACTATGGACAATTCTTGCTATTGCAACTTCATCTACCACATGAATGAGTAAATGAAGCAGAACAGTGAGAATACTTGTTGGAAAGTATTTCTCTACCATACAAACAACCTCGATAGCATTGAGTTTCGCACTCTCTATGCTATCTCTATTTATCTCTTTAGATGAGATCCACCGTACTAAAGAACTAATTTTATAAATGGTTCTTCGTACATCCTCCGAAAGACAATCTTTTAAGGCTATAGGGAGCACAAACTCTAAAAACCTGTGCCAATCATGAGACTTGAGCCCTCCAAGATCGTCGTTTCGTGTGAAAGCAGTCTTTAGACACCTCATGCATCTAGTAGGTGTCCGAAACTATGAAATCGTTTTTTTCACTTCTTGCTCGTCCATCCTACAAAGCACCCAAGGAGCTCTTGGTAACAATACTATTCCGTTGGGCTTAGTAATTTCCCACAATTCTCGCATATGACCTCGCTCTTCTAAGTCCTCCCTTTGTTCTTTTGCTTTCTTTCTTTTGGATCAAAGTCTTCCAGAGAATCTCTCCCATATTCTTAAAAATATGCATCAGGTCTACCAAATGATTAATCAATAATTCACTCCAATAAGGGAGTTCATGAAAAATGGACAACCATTTCATGCGCTAGGTGGTCTTGGTGGTGAGTTTGGTGGTTGTTTTGGTGGTGGTGGTGCTTCATTTCGGTGGTGTGCTTTCTCCTCATTGAGAGAAGCCTTTTTGCCATCAGTTTTTGGGATTCATTCTGCCAGTTTGCCCACCCTCCCACCCATTTCTTGGTCTGTTTGTCCACCATTTAACCTCATTTCCCCCTCCCACCCACCCTCTTTACACATTTTTGTTGAAGTTACCTGGGCATTTCAAGCCTTTGCAATTGTTTTTCTTCCACTATAGCATGTCTGATGCATCTCACGACCATAAAATGTTTATAAACACTTTGTGTGGGATTTCTAAACTTTTGATGCATCAAACAGTATTGTAATAAATTTGCTCGCTCGGTCCTGTGTGATGAATGGAAAAGTCTATCGTTTGCTTATGGTTTCTGTCATACACACATTCGGTTGAAGGCGACCAGGGAGCTGGAAATGGCAAGATATAGCACCACTAAACTATTTAGTATATCATATGTGTCCCGATAATGTACAATAGTGCTCTTTCTGTCTGCATAAAGCAAGCCCATAACATCGAGCTTGTTTCCAGATCAGCGACCTCTGTGTCTTGAAGCGTTAAGAACCCATAGGCGACCTCTATGTCCTGAAGCGTTTGAGGGTATCATCTTCCTCTGTGGAAAGCAGGCCATCTGAGATACCTCGGCCACCGCCTGTCAAAGCACCTGCAAGGTAGCTGCATCCTGTGTAACAGGTAAACCTTACGCTCCAATTGCATCATTGGACTGCAGCCTCCTCAGGAAACAGGCATTCAGGAGAGAAGGAAGACGATAAAGCTGGTTGATCGATCTTGGATCAAGGACGTACCTCGATACTACTCATAAAGAATATAGAAGCGCCCTTCGTCGTGTGCGTTGGCCATTGAGGATGCTTCCTCTTCTGTATATGTGTCACTTTGTTTAGAACAAAAACACACACACCATCAGTCACTGATTGTGGCTGTTGGATGTGCACTGTTCTTCGTTCTGAGCACATCAGGCGCATAGAGATCTATTCACTTTAGGCCTGCTTACGCTTCTTGTCACAATGTGTGAGATCCTCAATGTTCAGGGTGGCCAATGAGGGATCGCACACACCCTGCCTTGACTAGTTTTGGAGGACAGTATGTAGAGAGGGATCACCCGTTCCAAGCCTGGACGTCCCTGTGGAGATAGATCTCCAATCGATCTCTAAGAGGAGTCCACTCTGCAGCTGCCCTTGCAGTCCTGTGCAAACTTCAACACCACTCGACGAAGCAAGGGAGCGATCTTTGCCAACTCTCAGAGAGAGAGAGAGAGAGAGAGAGAGAGAGAGAGAGAGAGAGAGAGAGAGAGAGAGAGAGAACAATGGCACCTCATTTCTCTCTGACGGAGAAAGAAGAGAGAAAAAACAGGGGGCTATGTGGATTCATCCCCTCCCAACGTTGATTCCATTTTGTGAGGCTACCATTTTTGGATAAGACGGAGGCTATGAGGCGGACCTGGCAATCTAAATCACCCAAATACATATCACCTTGAACTGTGCCTAAAAGTTTGCAGAAAAACGTTCTGCATCATTTATGTGTGACGTTGCCAATATTTTGCTTCATTGGACATATGTGGCATACCTGACATAGAGTTTTGTGAGTTTACATTTAGTATATTACTTGTCCAATTGTTATGGCTCAAGCCGGATTTTGATGAGGATTCATAGCACTCTCACATTTTTTTTCCCACAGAGCACCTTCACACATTCAATGAATCTCCCTTTTATATTATCTCAAAATCTTGAGCGCACCATTTGATCATACATTAATTACCAACTTTGTAATTCTCTAAGATGTGTACCTTAAGTTTGATCATTCACTTGGCACTCATATTTGACTTCACCCTTTGATCTCTTCTCTCTCCATATTGTATTCTACAACCAAAACCTTGTGGCTAAGGGATCATTTTGTCTTCTCCAAGGGTAACAACCCTCGATTTTTGCACATTTTGGCACTCACTGCCTCATAATCTCTTGTAAAATCAAGTAATAAAAGAAAAAGTATTGTGTGTGTATGATTGTGGGATTGGAGGCTAGTCTAAGCCCACCCAAAAGTTCTCTTTGAGCATCGACTCTCCCCACTCCACAGTGTCTCTTTGTGCACAAGTGAAGGACTACTCTAAGCCCCCCCCCCCCCCTCCCCAAGGAGTTTTCTTTTTCAGTGTGGTATCGAGTCGTTCACTTCAAGCTTTGCCATTATTTTGAAGCGGTATTTTTGGCAAGTATCTTTGATAGTGTTTGTAAACGCTTTATCATCAAAGCTTTGTAATGACCAAAAGTGAAGATAGCTCATCATCATCTATGGCTAACTTCTTACCCTCTTTCACCCCTATTTTTATGCCTAACGATGAACGCCTCAATGGACAAAATTAAAATATATGGAAAGATGTCATGCACGCTTATCTCTACATGAATCTTCTTCATGAGGTAGTAGATGGGTCAGACCCCGAACCAAATAGAGATACCAACTTAGACAATTGGCATGTGTGGAATGTCAAGGACAAAAGAGCTTTAGATCAGTTGTTAATTGCCTGCGATGAACTGAAAAAAGGTGATATCAGGGCCTCTAAGACATCCACGGACGCTTGGGATATGTTAGCTGCTTTGTATGAAGACAAGATCCCTTCAAAAATATATGCATTAGAGGCCGAGTTTCATAATTTGACCATTAGGCCACACGACACAATTACCAAGGTCATAGCCCAATTTGAGGATTACCAACGTAAATTAGCACTATGTAGTAGGCAAATCTCTAGTGAAGACATGGCCATTAGGATTCTTAACAAGTTACCGAAGTCATACGAAACATTTGTCACAACTTTGTATAATCGCGACCAAGTCTTATCTTGGGAAGAGGTTCGTCGACTATTGCTCCTTCACGACTCTCGAGCCAAATCGACTTCCTCACAAGAATCGGCCATAAAGGCCAAAGGCCCATTCAATAAGGACAAAACCACAAGTCATCAGGCTAGCAATGGATGTAAGCAAGGATCGCATAATTCATCGAAGAAGTTCACCTGTAATTTCTCTGGAAAATCAGGCCACTTAAAAAAGTTTTGCTATAAAAAGAAACAATCATCAAAGGCTTCTACGTATAGGCAAGTATCCAAAGGATCCCAACATAGATCCCACTCCTCGAGTAAGGAACTCTTCATCTCCACAGAAGCCAATGCACTAGTGACTTCTAGCTCCCTACATGAGTGGATCTTTGATAGCGGAGCTACCTCCCTTATGTGCAAAGACAAGGACTCCTTTCAAGAACTCGAAGAACATACGAGAGAATTTTATCTTGGCAACAACAAACTTTTACCCATCGAAGGAAAAGGGAAAGTTCAAATTTCCAACAATCAGGGGGAATGCAAGTCTTTATCCAATGTTCTTTTTGTTCCAAATTTATGTATGAATCTACTTTCCGTCAAGGCCATTCCAGATCAGGACAAACAAGTATGGTTTGATAACACCTTAGTTAAGGTAGTTGATCCCCATACAAAGGATGTCATTGCTCAAGGTATTGAGGAAAAGGGTTGTTGGAGTTAGACGTCTGCGGAAGCACGCGAACAGCACAAGGAAGAAGAAGAAGCTTGGAGCACAACACACAATACTGAATGTATTACTAGAGAATGTACAAAGATAAGTAGCCCATTAGGGCAATAGGCGTATATACAAGCCAGGGGAAAAAAACCTCCTAAAGACGGAAAAAAGTGCCCCGGTGGTCCTAGTATGTTCACACACATCACTACCTAAATATATCAACAAATCCCCCGTGGGAGTGATGCGGTGAACAAGGAGCTGGCACTCATGTATAAGGAAGTGCCAAGCTATGTGGAAATCACTCCACAAAAGGAAGTAAGCCCAAAGCTTTGCGGAAAGCTTCAAACTTCTCCCTAGGCAAAGCCTTCGTGAAAAGGTCTGCAATGTTCTCCTGCGTGGGCACATATGCCAAGCTAGTCTCCCCAGCAGAGAACCTCTCCCTGACATAGTGATAATGCACCTCAATGTGCTTAATGTGAGCATGGAACACAGGGTTCCTCGCAACTGCCAATGCGCTCTGACTGTGAGTGAAGATGGTGGTGGCAGAAGTTTGACCAACACCCAAATCAACCGTAAGGCGTCTAAGCCACACACACTCAATAATAGCTATGAAAGCTTCCCTATACTCAGCCTCACAACTCGAAGTGGCCACAGTAGGCTGCTTCTTGCTCAACCAAGATATACATGAGCTACCAAGCATGAAGTAAAAGCCACTAGTGGACACACGAGTGTCATAGCAAATAGCCCAATCAGAGTCAGAAAAAGCATGCAAATCTGGAAGTAGTGATCCCCCCTTGCGATAAAACAACCCAAGTAGTCGAGTACCACTCAAGTAGCGAAAGATGCGCTTAACCACCTGTCAATACTTGACTCCTGGACAATGCATAAACCTGCTCATCTATGAGACAGCAAACTGAATATCTGGCCGAGTAATGCATAAGTAAATCAAGCATCCAACAGTCTGCTGATAGAGAACAGCATCAAATGCATCTCCAACATCATGAAGACTCAATTGTAAACCTGTCTCCATAGGAGTGGCAATAGGCTTACAACCTTCAAGGCCAAAATGCTGCAATAATGTGTCAATATATTTCATTTGACACAAATTTATTCCACCATCAACTTGCATAAATTGAATGCCCAAATAGTGATGCAAATGCCCCAAATTAGACATCTCAAATGAGGCATGCAAATCAGCCTTAAAATCAGCAATATGCTTCTCAACAGGACCAGCGAGCAGCATGTCGTCAACATAGACAACAATGATCAGAAGCACATCATTTGCATGCTTAACATATAAGGTGCTTTCAGTTGGACTGATCTCAAAACCATGTGCAATCAGATAGGCATGTATCTTCTCATACCAAGCACGAGGTGCTTGCTTTAAACCATATAATGCCTTCTTTAACCTACACACCTGGTTTTCATGACCTTTCTGCACAAAGCCACGGAGCTGAAAAACATACACTTCTTCATGCAAGTCACCATTCAAAAATGTAGTTTTAATGTCCAACTGATGTACATTCCAACCACGATGGGCTGCAAGTGCACAAATGCTCCGAACAGTAGTTATATAGCATGTAGGTGCAAAGGACTCATCAAAATCAATGCCTCTTTCCTGCGCATAACCCTTTGCAAAAAGCCTAGCCTTATACCTGTCAACTGTACCATCAGGTTTACGCTTGAGCTTGTATACCCACTTAGTGCCAATGGCCTTCTTGCCAGGAGGCAAGTCACATAAAGACCAAGTACCATTCTTGATTATTGCATCATATTCAGATTGCATATCAGCCATCTAATTTTCTGAATTTTGTGCTTCATCAAACGAAACAGGCTCATTCTCATCACAGAGACTAGATGCATCCATAACATAGCAATTTGATGCAAAAGAGGCACTATGAGAGCCTGATCAAGTACGATATGACAGAGGTGCATCTAATTTGCTGCCACACAAAGTCTGCACCAGCCATTTTGGCATAGTTCTTGCCTGCTCAATATCAGCTCTCTTATCAATAAGTGCATCATGTAAATCTACATCAGAAATGGAATGATCTGCATCATCACATGAAACCTACAAAGGCTGAGAAGTTGCCTCATTAGGACCAGCACTAGACTATCCACCTGTAAAAAGAGGTAGCAAATTATCATACATGTCTTTGGAGCTAACAGATGTCTCCTTAGTACATGAAAGCAATGGCTGAATAACATCCTCCACAAAAACATCACGGCTAACTAGAATGCATTTAGTCTGTGGATGATACAGACGATAGCCTTTACTTTCAGAACTATACCCAACAAAAATACATTTTATTGCTTTATCATCCAATCTTCTGTGATGTTCCTCAGGCACTAATGCATATACCAAACAACCAAAAACATGCAGATGAGCAACAAGATTAGCAGACTCCGTTTTTGGTGTAGAGGCTTCTGCAACAACCATTCCAACATCTTTCTTCTTTGCCTCTTCCGCAGCCAATTTTGGACAGTTCTTTATAATATGATCATTCCCTTTACAGTACTTATAAAACAATTTTTGCTCATCTGATTTTTTCTCATCTTTGTCTTGGTTCTTCAAATGTGCAACATTTGCAAATTTCTGCTTACTAGTAGAAGAGCCCCATTTTCCTTTGCCCTTCTGACTAGCGAGGAAAGCTTAATCTGTAACACACATAATGGACGTGTTCTGCCTACACTGATCTTCCTGCAACAGAACAAAGACTAACTCCTCAAATGACAAGGCATTTGGATTGCCTTTTATCATCAACCGAAGAGTAGAAGAAGAACTCTGATATGAATCAGGAAGACCATTCAGAACGGTCTACACAAGTGAGCTATCTGGTATAACCTCATCAACAAAAATCAACTGTTCCTTCAAGTCTTTGATCTTGGTTAGGAAGCTGTCCATAGAATCACCTCGATTCATGTGCTCACTCTCCAATTGTTTTCAGAGGTAAGTAACACGAGCCTCATTCCTAACTTGGTACAATGTGGTAAGTGTATCCCAAGCATCCTTAGCTATTCTGCAAGAGCGAATATGAGGAATAATGGCACGTTTGAGAGGCAAAGCTATCAATGCATGTGCCTAGGCATCTCTACCATCCAAACGAATCTTCTCTACAATAGGTGCAGCAGAAATCGTAGCATGAACAGGAATATGCAGAATATCATCATCTTCGACACCTTCTGCATCAGCTTTAGTACCTACACTTGTAACAGTTGTAGGTGTGATAGGACATTTTTCGACAACCTGCAGAATGTTCCACACTCCTTTTGCAACCAACACATATCGCATCATATAAGCCCATAACCGGTAGTTGGTACTATCCAACTTATCCTCAACAGCCAACATACGGAATACATCACTGCTTTCAGCCATGGCCAGTGACTAAAATACCTTGATGAAGAAAATCGATTGTATCTCAAAAAGTTGAACAGAACTACCCATACGAGTTCTGCTACACCTATAGTAGACTTCCAGATGCTTAAACTGGCGAACAGAAACTGGTATCTACCTTTGGCACAAAAAGACGAAATAGCCTACATAAGCACTGTGATAGTGTGTTCGAAGGCCGAAACGAGCTCAGATCCCGATTTTGGCACCATAAAATGAAGCTATTTTGATCTAGGATACACGCTGAGTATGCTCACCAAATTTCGTGCGATTCTGAGACTGCAAATGGAGGAGTGTCGATAGTGCCCTCGATAAAGCGACGACCTCCTCTGATACCAATTGTTGGAGTTAGACGTCTGCGGAAGCACGCGAACAACACAAGGAAGAAGAAGAAGCTTGGAGCACAACACACAATACTGAATGTATTACTAGAGAATGAGAAATCCCATTAGGACAATAGGCGTATATACAAGCCAGGGGAAAAAAACCTCCTAAAGAGGGAAAAAGGTGCCCTGGCAGTCCTAGTGTGTTCACACACATCACTACCTAAATATATCAACAAGGGCGTCTACAAATTATCTTGCTTTGTATCCAAAGAATCAACCTCAAGTTTGTGGCACCAAAGATTTGGCCACACTTCTTACTTATCCAAAATCTCTTCATCCCAACTTGTGAAGGGATTGCCAAAGATAGGGCAACTTACTGATGTCTGCCAAGCTTGCACTCAAGGCAAGCAACATAGGGCCCCAGTTCCCAAGGAAGCTTCAACACGAGCAAGGAACCCACTAGCCCTTATCCACATGGACTTATGTGCACCAATGAAAACCCCATCCCTGAGTGGATCCCTCTACTTTTATCTTCTAGTAGATGATCACTCTCACTTTATTTGGTTGTACTTTTTGAAGTCAAAGGCAGACACATTCTCTAAGTTTCAAATTTGGATCAAAGAAGTTGAGAATGAAGCTTCGACTAAAGTTAAAACCATCAGATTAGATGGAGGTGGTGAGTTTATCAATCATGACTTTGATAACTTTCTCAACCAGAAAGGGAACAAAAGACAAGTCACTCAGCCTCATACTCCATCCTAGAATAGAGTAGCTGAAAGAAAGATCCGCAGTGTGATGGAAATGGCAAGAACTATGCTTCATCACAAGGATCTACCGTACAAGATTTGGGCAGAAGTCGTGCATACTGCCGTTCACATTCTTAATCAAGGATTTACAAGTGCATTACACAACAAAACACCCTTCGAGCCTACTATGGAAGAAAACCAAATGTGAATTACTTTGGAGTCTTTGGTGGTGAAGCTTTTGTCGATGTACCAAAAGAAGATAGAAACAAGTTACAATCAAAGTCCAAGAAACACATATTCATAGGCTAGAGTGACCAATCAAAGGCATACTGTCTTTATTATATGGAAAACCACTCCATCACCATTTTGAAGGATGTGATCTTCAATGAAGCTTCCACATACTCAAGAAAAGATTCAAGTACAAGTCTTAGTTCACCCATATACACTTTAGAGGGGGACTCAATATTTCCAAACTCCAACTCAGAAGCAAGTACTTCCAGTCATCCAAGAAGATCTCAAAGACTTATCAACAAGCAGCAACGAGAACAAAGTCATTATGTCGATTACGCCTTAATGCATCAGATTCAACAAATCCCCGAACCATCTAATTACAAAGAAACTCAAGGACAACCTAAGTGGGAAGAAGCTATGGAAGTCGAAATGGATGCAATTGAGAAGAACAAAACTTGGACTCTTGTACCTAGGCCCACAAATCATCAAGTCATAGGAGTTAAGTGGCTTTATAAAGGTAAGTACAAGTCAGATGGCACATTAGACAAGTACAAAGCAAGGTTGGTAGCTAAGGGATACAAGCAACAACATGGCATTGACTATGAAGAAACCTTTGCTCCTACTGCAAGATTCACAACCATAAGAATCATCTTAGCACTAAGTGCTCACTTTAAGTGGCCCATTTACCAGCATTCCTCAATGGAGATCTTCAAGAACAAGTAAATGTTGAACAACCTCAAGGCTTCAAGATCAAAGGCAAAGAAGATCAAGTCTACAAGCTTCACAAGGCACTTTACAGACTTACACAAGCTCCCACGGCCTGGTATGAAAAGATTCACAAGTTCTTTAAAGACAAGGGATTTCACAAATGCAATGTTGATGCTTATCTCTATATCTATCAAAAGGAGTCTCTAGTAGTCATCATCATTCTCTATGTAGATGACTTGATCTTGACAGGTTCAGATGAAGAAGGCATCCAGTTTATCATCACACAGCTTCACCTTAAGTACTCTATGATAGATCTTCGCTTATTACACTACTTCTTGGGTATGGAAGTTTGGCAAAAAAAAGAAGGTATATTCCTATCAGAGAAGAAGTACTGCTCTGATCTACTTTCCAGATATAGCATGGACCAGTGTCCCTCAGTTTCTACACCACTTGATCCAAACATCAAGCTTACATTGGAGGACTCATCATCACTTGTGGATGTGCATACCTATCAACAACTTGTTGGCTCATTACTCTATATTGCCAACACTACACTAGATATTGGTTACGTAGTTGGTATACTCAGTCGGTGGTATCGAACTCGCCAGATATTCCGATTCAGATTGGGATAGTGATCCTGATTCTCGACGGTCTACTTCTGGGTATATATTCTTGCTTGGTTTAGGACCTATCTCTTTGGCAAGTAAGAAGTAGCCTACAGTTGCACTATCATCTATTGAGGCCGAGTATCGAGTATCCAGCTTTGCAACATGTGAGGTCATCTGGTTTCCACGTTTATTATCTAACATGGGTGTTTTCCAGGATACTCCAACATGTCTTCCCATGGATAGCGAGTCAGCCTTGGCCATCACCAAGAATCCAGTGTTCCACGCTCGGACAAAGCACATGGAGATCTAGTACCACTTCATCCGTGAGAAGCTCATATCTAAGGAGATTACTCTGGAGCAGTGTACCTCTCAAGAGAACCTAGCGGACATGTTCACGAAGGCTCTACCTCCGGTTCCGCTTGAGCGCTTGCTAGACCTCTGCAGCATTCAGCTGCTCCAAAATGGAGCTGCAGAGGGGTTGTTGACGACATGATTGCTCCTACGTCATCTACATTTGTATCCGCATGAGTGCATCTCCATTTTGTATCAAGGAGGCACTCCCTTTCTAGTCTATCTCCATTTTATATTGTACTTCCTTTTTATTTGGGTACCTTGCCATGTGCTTCTACCAGTTGTATTCATTCTCCTTTCAGGAGACTTATCCCACATATGATGTACTTTTGAGAGCCCCTCCCAAATCTATATAAGGAGGGCCTCTCGCCTCATTTGTACTTGGTTAGAAGCTTGAGGAGCCTACTCCATGCTCTTGGCAAGCTCATTTCTAATCCACATGAGTTTACCCATTTCATGGTCTACTCATTTTGGGTCTCACACATTCTTTGTTTTGTGAGAGTAATTTACTTTTCATTTTGCTTTCATGTGTGTACTCTCTACACTTTTATCAAAGGATCCATACTCTCTAACATGTGCAGTACAAATCCGTCATTTTTGATAAATTTGATACTTGCAGTGAGTGCAAGGACATGCCATTCTCTCGTCCGGATCCAAACTAGCCATCTGATACAATATGGACATTCTAAAACAATTGATTTTTTTATTAAACCAAAAAATCATACTCCTAAAGACTTAAACCTGAAATACTAAAACATAAAGACTTAAAGACCTAAAAAAACCTAAAACGCTAATCCTAAAGACCTATATATATATATATATATATATATATATATATATATATATATATATATATATATATATATATATATATATATATATATATATATATATATTTATTTATTTATTTATTTATTTATTTATTCATATTTTTTCTTAATTTTTTCTATATTTTCTATTTATATAAATTTAATTGAATTATTTATATGTAAAAACCCTAAAACCCTAATCCTAAAGATCTACACCTAAAATATGTATATTTGTGTATCCATGTTATTGTAGGTGTTATAACCCTAAAACCCTAATCTTAAAGATTTAAATCTAAAATATTTATATTTTTGTATGCATGTGTATCTACATGTATGTATGTATTATATGTATATGTGTGTTTGTGTATATATGTTATCTACGTATTAAAATCCTAAAACCCTAATAAGAAAGACTTAGACTTAAATCTAAAATACTAAACCCTAAAAACCTAATCTTAAATATCTAGACCTAAAATATGTATATTTCTGTATACATGTGTATATACATGTATATATGTATTATATGTGCATGTGTATGTGTGCATATATGTTATGTAGGTGTTAAAACCCTAAAACCCTAATCTTAAAGATTTAAATCTAAAATATGTATATTTTTGTATGCATGTGTATCTACATGTACGTATGTATTATATGTATATGTGTGTTTGTGTATATATGTTATCTACGTATAAAAATCCTAAAACCCTAATCAGAAAGACTTAGACTTAAATCTGAAATACTAAACCCTAAAACCCTAATCCTAAATATCTAGACGTAAAATATGTATATTTCTGTATACATGTGTATATACATGTATATATGTATTATATGTGCATGTGTATGTGTGCATATATGTTATGTAGGTGTTAAAACCCTAAAACCCTAATCTTAAATATTTAACCCTAAAACCCTAATCCTATTTTTATATATTTGATGTAAAACAAAAACTTCAAAATACAAATAGGATTATATGTGTGTATGTATGCATGTGTGTATATATGTGTGTGTATGTATGCATGTGTACATGTGTGTGTGTGTATGTATACATATGCATACATGTGTGTGTATGTGTATGTGTGT
The DNA here is from genome assembly GCA_020310875.1 of Ceratopteris richardii. Classification (NCBI taxonomy): domain Eukaryota; kingdom Viridiplantae; phylum Streptophyta; class Polypodiopsida; order Polypodiales; family Pteridaceae; genus Ceratopteris; species Ceratopteris richardii. The sequence continues at coordinate 112,783,653 of CM035417.1, read as the reverse complement.
GTATGTGTATGTGTGTGTATGTAGGCATGCATGTGTATGCATGTGTGTGTACGTGTGTGTATGTATGCATGCATGTATGTGTATGTGTGTGTATGTGTATGCATGTGTATACATGTGTGTGTATGTATACATGCATGTGTGAATATGTGTGTATGTATGCATGTGTGTATATATGTGTGTATGCATGCATGCCGGTATATGTGTGTGTATGTATGCATGCATGTGTGTATATGTGTGTATATATGCGTGTGTGTATGTATGTGTGTATGTGTATGTGTGTGTGTATGTGTATGTATGCATATGTGTATATATGTGTGTGTATGTATGTGTGTATGCATGTGTGTGTATGTATGCATGTGTGTAAATTTATGTGTGTGTGTATGCATGCATATGTGTATATGTGTGTCTGTATGTAAGCATGCATGTGTGTATAGGTGTGTGTATGTAAGCATGCATGTGTGTACATGTACGTGTGTATGTATGCATGTGTAAATTAATGTGTATCTTCCTTTCTCTTCTCTCTCTCTTTCTTTCTCTCTCTCTCTCTCTCTCTCTCTCTCTCCTTCTCTCTCTATCAATAGCGAATAAAAGAATCACTTACAAGTATGTCTCTCTTTGAATCGTTGTCGTCAAAGCGTAATGTAGGTCGTCTCTCGTCCAATTCCAAACAATCGACGCCAACGAACTTCTACAAAATCAACGAAAAGAGAAATTAGAAACCCTAAAGCATAGAGAAACACAAATGCTAACAGTACACGCAGCACTTACCAAGATGTGAGATCTAAGCCGAGAGTGTGTGTGTGTGTAGAGAGAGAGATCTGTGTGTGTGTGTGTGTGCACAAGACAATGCAGGTTCGCGCGTGCAAGTTCGACAGTAGACCGAGAGTACTCAAACACGCACAGAAATGTGAAGTTTTGCTCTCGGGTTCGCGGTAAGTTTAAAATTCGCCACCGGTATAGGTGCCGGTATGGACGTCGGTATACGCATCGGTAGATGCCAGTAAATTATTGACGCTTATACCGACGCTCATATCGATGCTTATACCGACGCCTATACCAACGCTTATACTGGCGGTTGCGGGCCACACCGATGATCCGTTTAAAACGGTCATATCGACGGTCACTTGACCGTCGGTATCTCTTAGTCAGATTTTCCAAGGGCTATACCGACGCCGACTATGACATTCGGTATATGCAGCGTGGGTATGCCCCTCATATGTTGTAGTGGCAATGGTTGTGTGAAGATGTATTTTAAAATTTGATGATTTGTTTTCAATTCAAACTTATCCCCTAACAATAGATGTCTCCAATGCTTAAGTGCATGCACAACAGCAAGCATTTCTAAATCATGAGTATGATAGTTAAGTTCATGTTTTCTTAGTTTTCTGGACTCATATGCGACCACCCTGCCATCTTGTGGAAGAACATATCCTATCTGACTACCACTTGCATCACATGCAACCACAAAAGGCTTTCCCATTTCTGGTATTTTCAAAACACAATTCTCAATGACTTTTTGTTTCAATGTTTCAAATGATTTTTGAGAGGCACCACTCCACGCATATCCTACATTTGTTTTAGTCAATTTTGTGAGTAGGAATCGGCCAATCAACTATTGTTTCTACTTTATCTCCATCTATAAGGGTTCCTTCTTTTGATGTTACTCTCCCTAGATACACAGTTTTATCCTTAGCAAAGAAACACTTACTCTTTTTTCCATACAGTTTGTGTTCTCTAAGAGTTTGCAAAGTCTTCTTGAGATGTACCATATGTTCAGAATCATATTTAGAGTATACAAATATGTCATCAAGAAATACTCAGATGACTTCATCTAGGTAATCATAAAAAATATTATTCATCAAGCACATAAATGTGTCAGGAGGATTTGTTATCCAAAGGGTAGAACCGTAAACTCATAGTGACTCTATTGTGTTCGAAAAGTTGTCTTAGAAATATCCTCTATTTTGATTGTAATTTGGTGATATCCAGATCTTAAGTCAATCTTAGTGAATACAATCACCCCACTTAATTGGCCTAATAAGTCATCTATGTGAGGGATTGGATACTTATTCTTAATTGTTCATTTATTCAATCCCCTATAGTCAATGCATAATCTATAAGAGGCGTCCTTATTCTTCTGAAATAAAAGAGGTGCACCCCAAGGTGAGACACTCAGTCTTATCAAGCCTTTCTTCAAAACATCATCTAATTGAATCTTAAGCTTGTTTAATTCATCTATGTTAAATCTATAGGGTGCTGTAGAATATGGTCCACTCCTTGGATATAGGTCAATGGCATGGTCAATCTGCCTAGGTACATTAAAGATATATATGTTTATATATGTATATATATATATATATATATATATATATATATATATATATATATATATATATATATATATATATATATATATATATATATATATGTGTGTGTGTGTGTGTGTGTGTGTGTGTGTGTGTTTGTGTCATGGACACAAAGGAAACCATCCTAAACCTTAGATTCCATGTGACTTTACATTTCTCATGATTGGTTCAGATTTTGGAGAAACTAATGCTACCATTGCATCTAGAACATGCCAAAACCCCGAGATCGATTGTCTACTTGCTAAATTCTGACACCAGGAGGTCTTGTTTCAAGTCAATGACATCATGATAACATCATCAAGTCGTAACCGCCTTATAGCATTGCCTTTGAACAACTATAAAAGGAGGGGTTGGCCACATTCATTCTCAGTCTTGTGGATACCAATCTTGGGAGCTCAAGGATTCATGACCATCAAGTAGGTACTCTTCAATTTCTAGTTCTAGTTCATGTCTTGTCCCTTGCTCTAGTCTTGCCAAAATTTCAAGGGAGCACTAGATTGTGCTCTCTTGACTACACTAGACAAGATTTTGGAAATACACTTATGATTACAAGAACACCCATGTAGGGAAAATAGTACAAGAAGATGTAGCCAATACAAGACGTCCCACAACACGGGACCAATAGGTATAGATAACTGGACTAGAGATGATAAATGAGATCCCACAACCCGAGATCGTAAGTATGAGAAAAGATATCTCGATTACAAGAACTCCCTTCTAGGAGATGAACTAGATACAAGAAAGAACTCGACAAGATCTCTTACTATGCAATTACAAGAGGACAAGATAGGATGTCCTCACCCCCCCTCAAGCGAAGAGTTCCACGAGGAGCAGTATCTAACTCTGAGATCTTCTAGAACTTGAATCTTCATAGCTCTTGGTCTTTGTAGAGTTCTTGATATGTGATACTTGAACATGATGATAGGATATCCATGATGAAACTTGAAAGGGTTTCTAGCATATCTAGGTGTAGAATCAAGGCCATGATTCTCATGATGGGTACTACTCCCCTTTTGATTATGATGATGATACTTCTGATGTGGGATGGTGATTGTAGAAGTCCTAATTCCAACTTGCTTCTTCTTCTTAGGACATTTGAATACCATATGATCATGATCTCCACAATAAAAGCATAATGCATTGTCTTTCCGATGTTCCCTTTCGTTTTGTGTAAGTCGTTTGACATTAATGTTATCCAACTGCATGGGTTCTGGTTGAGATTCTTCCAATATATGTTGTTGAGGAACTGAGGTAAACTTGTATTCTCGATCATGAATACAAATCCTCTTCTCTTGCTTTCTTTCAAACAACCTATTATCACACTCAATTGCTTGATTCATGAATTCATTCAAAGTAGTTACCTTGGGCATGAAGGTCCTTAATCATCACATAAGCCCCATCAAAATTGGTTGATAAAATAATCCTCGTGCCATGTGAGATCACAAATGATTTGTCTGAATTTTGAAGCATAGGTAGACGTAGGCCTATTTCCTTGATGTAGCTTCCTTAGCTTTGTTTCGGCAACATGTGAACAATTGATATCTCGAAATAAAGATGTGAACTCTCGAATAAAGGCCTTGAAATCATGTAAAATATCCATATCCTTCTCAAGGATAGGTGCAAACCATGAAAGAGCAGGACCACATAATAGAGTTCCTATGAGTCCTACTTGAGAAGCATCATCTCGGTACCTTTCTAGTTGCATCCTTATGAATAGCTTCACTTGTTGCATAAATCCTTGAAACTCTGATCTTGTCCCATCAAATTTCTCAGGCATGCTCACTTTTGGACTTTTCTTCATGTTATTCGTCATGGGGGTACTTGAAGAAGATTGACGTACAATGATCTGCAGCTCTTGGATTTGCCTTTGAAGTCTTGTGATTACATCTTGAATATTATGTTGTTGAATCCTTTGTTGGTTTTCTCGTATCTCTTGGACTTGTTGTTGAATGACTTTAAGTGCAGAAAAAAGTTATTCTCAAATAATCTGCATGGTGCCTGGTTTTGATGAAGGTGGTTTTGCCAAAATGTTAGGGGAGCATTGGATTGTGCTCTCTCACTACAGTAGACAAGATTTCGGAATTACACTTTTGATTACAAGAACACCCACGTAGGGAAAATGATACAAGAATACGCAACTGATACAAGACGTCCCACAACCCGAGACCAATAGGTATGGAAAACTGTACTAGAGGTGATATAGGAGATCCCACAACCTTTGATCGTAAGTATGAAACAAGATATGTGGTTTACAAAAACTCCCTTCTAGGAGATGAACTAGATACAAGAAAGAACTCAACAATATCTCATACAAGGAGATTACAAGAGCACAAGATACAATGTCAAAGAAATAGACTAGAGAAGATTGGAACAAGGAATAAGACAAGAACTAGAACTGGAACTTGGAGAGTACATACCTGGCGGTCACTACTCCTTGAACTCCCAAGACTCGTATCTGCAAGACTGCTTATGAATGTGGCCAACCCCTCTTTTTATAGGTTTTCAAGACATCAGTGATCGTACTTGGGAACCTGCAAAAAGCCTTCAAAGAGCACCAATCAAGGTTCGAGAATTCCAAGAATCCAATGAAACCCAAGCTAGAGAACATGTCCGCTCTTCGTGGAACTCATCACTTGAGGGGGAGGTGATGTCATGGACACAAAGGAAACCATCCTAAACCTTAGATTCCATGTGACTTTACATATCTCATGAGTGGTTCAGATTTCAGAGAATCTAATGCTACCATTGCATCCGAAACATGCCAAAACCCCAACATCGATTGTCTACTTGCTGAATTCTGACACCGGGAGGTCTTGTTTCAAGTCAATGACATCATGATAACATCATCAAGTCGTAACTGCCATCTAGCACCGCCTTTAAACAACTATAAAAGGAGGGGTTGGCGACATTCATTCTCAGTCTTGTGGATACCAGTCTTGGGAGCTCAAGGAGTTGTGACCGCCAAGTAAGTACTCTCCAAGTTCGAGTTCAAGTTCTAGTCTTGTTCCTTGTTCTAGTCTTGTCTAATCTAGTTTCTGGACATCCTATCTTGTGCTCTTGTAATCTCGTAGTACGAGATCTTGTCGAGTTCTTTCTTGTATCTAGTTCATCTCCCAGAAGGGAATTCTTGCAATCGAGATATCTTGTCTCATACTTATGATCTGGGGTTGTGGGATCCGTTGTATCATCTCTAGTCTAGTTATCTATATCTATTGGTCCCAGGTTGTGAGATGTCTTGTATCGGCTACATCTTCTATACTATTTTCCCTACGTTTGTGTTCTTGTAATCATAAGTGTATTTCCAAAATCTTGTCTAGTGTAGTCAAGAGAGCACAATCTAGTGCTCCCCTAACTATATATATATATATATATATATATATATATATATATATATATATATATATATATATATATATATATATATATATATATATATATATATATATATGTATATATATATATATGGGTGAATGATATTTATATATATATATATATGGATAATTAATGTATATGTATTTATTATATAAATTAAAAAGTAGAGTTGAATTTAATAAATGAATAAATTACAATATCTATTTCATAATTAAATACTATAATAAAAACAATGAGTAAATATACTTTTCAATATTAAATTAGATATTATATGTAAGTGTATGTTAAAGTACATGTGAACAAAATTCTAAATTTACTTGTGCATAGTGATAAGAGTTACTAAGTCTATAGTATGCATGTAATGTGTGTGAGTTAAGTAAAAGAGTGTGCGTGCATATCCGCGAGTAAATTTATGTATAAATATGTATGAAGGAATGAGTTTTGTCCTAATGTTTCTTTATGTAGGTATGTTGAGAGAGAGAGAGAGGGAGTTGTGTAGAGCTTGCAGCACCATGTTCTGCTCGTACTTCTTCCTTGATCATCTATGAGTCTGGACCTTCTCCCTCATGATAGAGAAGCTTTCATAGCTCCCTTTAAAGATGTGCACACACGTTTGCTAATGAAAACCTCTACTTTCACCCTTCTTGAGTGCTCCACCAAGGAGTAGACAAGAGAAATGGATAGTAGAGAGAGAGGACGGAGAGAGAGAGAGTGAGATGCCTAGAGGGCGGCACACATATGGCCAGTAGCAGGTCGACACATAGTAGAGATTCGACGCTAAAGAATTGCTATAGAGAGAGATAGAGACAGTAGAAAGAGGAGGCTCATCAAACCCCCTAGCCGCTGGCTGCGATGGCATCTTCAGAAAAGATCTTGTGACAGCGATAGGCTCCACACAGGAGAGAGAGAGAGAGAGAGAGAATGAGAGAGAAGGCCTCTAGTGGTTCCTTCTGACAGTGATGTTGTATTGCATGAGAGAGAGAGAAGAAATTAGTCTTCCCCTCCTCCCACGACTAACGCTGTTGGGATGAAATCCCATAGGGAGTGTGCATTGTTTTTTTCAAAGTTCATTGGTTTTATGAGTTTTGTGTGATGTTTTGATTGAAAAAGTGATATATTATTTGAATAGTTTGGTTGATTTGATTGTGGAACCGTGTTAGAGATGTATCTTTGACCTGTATATGTAAAGAACTGACATTAGATCCCATGAAAAACCTTGGTTTGACCCTTCAAAACTGACTGAAAATGCGGGTTTACCCCATAAAAACCAGACTTGAACCCTTGGAAACCCTTGGACTTTAGGCCGAAATTGCAAATAAACCATTAAGTTGATAAATTTGAGTTAATTATGAGCAAAACCCTAATTTTTCTGACCAAAGACCCTAGGTTGGACCCTTGGAAATGGTGGTTTCTGTAGGCCAAACCCTAAAAACCAATTAAATTGCGAACATCCAGTGTGAAATTGAAACCTTAGTCTAGGGAAAAATTAAAAGTATGCCAAAAATAGAAAGTTCATTGAGGAGGTTGGAACGTTCTAGAAGCAAGTCTTAGGGGGGGGCCTATAAATAAGTGCAAGATCATTTGTTTCTTTCCCCATCCTGTGGATTGCCTTTGTGGATCGTCTCCTCCAGATTGCCTTTGTGGATCGTCTCCTCCAGGTTTATGCAGTTTCTGATTATCTGAAGTAAAGAGAAGGAAGGCCATTGCGGAGGATACTTGAAGAAAAGAACGGACCGAAGTAAAGTTGGAAGAGAAGCTTGGACGTGAAGATCGAAACGGAATCCCGTGGGTGATTTCTCGCACTGTAGCGAGGGATCTAGTTTACATTGGCCGATCCACACTGTAGCGGCAGCATTTATATTGTATCATCACACCGCACTGTAGCGGTTTTATTGTACCACCGACCCGCACTGTAGCGGACATAATTGTATCATTCATTTTTATTGGTGGACTTCAGTTTCATCTCCATTGTATCATTGAGTTTCATCTGCATCGTGTGTATCACTGCGGTATCCGATTGTCTCTTTCCGACGCCCACGGTCCCACGCGTACGCACGCACGTCTCGTCACTTCTGAGGGGCAGGGGGCCCTACAAGGATCACGCACACTCCAGAGAGTACAGGCGAGGCACCCAGCACGCAGACGCTGCTCGCAGGACAGCAGGAATGGTGCACCAGAGAGGGGCTTGATCCAACCCCAACGTCGGCTTCCTACTCGACTTCCTGCTTCCCGACAACGCGCGACACATAGAGAGAGAGAGAGAGAGAGAGAGAGAGAGAGAGTCAGAGCGAAAAAATGACTCCTTGACAGTGTGCTTACATAGTAGAGAAAGGGACACGCAAAGAGGGGTAGAGAGAGAGAGAGCAGAGAGAGAGAGAGTGAAAGCTAAGTCAATTAAGTAAGTGTGAACATGTAAATACATGCATGTATGTAAATAGGTAAGAGCATGTGTATGTCTGATTAGTGTGCATGACTGCATGTGTATATGTGTATGCATGAGCGAATGTATGCATGCAGGTATGAATGTGAGAGTGCATGAATGCATATGCATAAGCATAGAGTGCATGCAAATACAAGTATGAATGTATGAATGCATATGTGATATGTGAGCATGTGCATGTATGTAAGTAAATGATGCATGTGTATGAGCATGTGTTTACTTGTGCATAAATGCATGACATGCATGAATGTAAGTGTATTAAATGTATATGATAGTGTATGAATATGCATACTAGAGTTCATGTTTGTGTGCATGCATATAAAATTGGTGTATATATATGAGTATGAATGTGAGTGTGTATTAACATATGCATAAGAGAATTAATTAGCATGTGTTAGCATGAATATAAATTATGAATGTGTGTAAAGTTTATATAAGTGTTAGGGTTATGGATGTGTGTTAGCATAAAGGTACATGAGTTAGTAAAAGTCTATTAGCTTATGATTGCATGCATATATATGAGTATGAGTGATTTCATATGCATGTGCATGAATATACCTAAGTGTGAATGCATGTGCATGAGTATACCTAAATGTGACTACATGTGTATGAGTGCATCTAAATATGCATGTATGCATAAGAGTAATAAATGTATATATGTATACATGCGTATACATTATATTAGGTGTATGTATGCATACGAATGCTTAATTAGTTACTTACGTATGCATGAAGTGAATGTGTCAGTAAGTTCAATGAATGAAAATGATGTAAGTATTACATGATTTAATGCATGAGTATGAGAGATGTAAGCTTGTGAAAGCCTATGTAAATATACGTTTGTGTAAATGTAAATATATTAACATATATAAAAGTGAATTATTTTTTGAATTAGTATTAGCAAATGTTAGCAAATGTTAGCATATGTTAGCATGAATGTAAGTGTATGTTAACTTTAATCAATGAATGTGCATTAGCATAAGTAAGTGTTCGTTAGCATGCATGAACATGTGTGTTAGTTTGCATCTTTGAGTATAAAGAATGTATGAAAATGTATGAGTGTGTTATATGAATGAGTGTTTAATGATTTATTAAGAATACTTATGTGTTTTCTTAATGTTTCTTTATGCAGACCATTTGAAGAAGAATTGATGAGCAGTGAAAACTTGACGAGATCTACGAGCTTTTCGCTAGGAGTTGCATTCATGCTACTTCTCCTAAATTACCTTTATCACATTTGACATTTAATATCTTGTATTATGTTTTTTTTTACCAAAGCTTTTGTATAAGATTTTCTTCAAAAGGATATGTAATAGATCTATTAGGCCTCAAATGTATTAGGACTTTTCTCTAAGCACTTGTACATGATTATTTTGGTTTTGAGGTCTAGAAGTTCAATTTTCAATCAAAACATTACATTGCACTTTATTTCTCATGTCCGCAAACAATGCATCATATAACTGATGAAGAATTAACCTTGTAATCCTATCGACATATTGTTTCTAGGTATAGAGTTGTACTTCCTTACGGACCATACACTTATAGGCTAATCTTAAATAGAGTATTAAATTATAGGTAATAACTCCTCCCACACTGAAAGCTCTTCCTAGGTCCTAAAGCATGCAACAAAACACCCAGCATATAGGCACATAGACAGGCTAACGCAAGTCAATTCAGATGAGTGGCTGCCTCCTTTCACACCCCTCTATAGATTTAGTGAGCTCGACATGAAACATGACACCAGTGTGCCTAAGATTATTGGTTGTGTTTTCAGTCATAATTAAAAAAAAATAACCTTTATTTTCTTCTTGTTTGCGCGTGAGAGGAGGAAGAAGAAGCAATGACAAGTGAAGATCCTGCTGCCACTTACTCTTTTCCCTCACTATTGACGGTTGTTCCTTAGGGAACTGAGCACCTCCACGGGAAGAAGGGTATTCAAGCTGAAGAATCCTGGTCACTTCATTCCACCCCATCAACATACAAGAAGACCATTAATACACGATCACTTTTAGTTTGTACTTAGTTCTAATTTATTAAGAAATTTTGTAAAGAATTATCACAGTGCATATTGCATCGAGTAGCTTCAGGTAAGATGTTTATTCAAGTTCCTTTATTTTTGTACAATCATATCACAGAGAAAAATAGTCACACTACACTTGCATTAGCAAAGATTCAAACATCATTGCATTAAGAATGATTATGTTTGTTTAGGATTGCAAACAACTGCATATTAGATCACATGATTTTTCATTAGAAAACAAAGGATAGCTTGATAAAGTACTCGAAGAGATTTACTTTATTGCACGAAAAGAGTTTTATTCTAAATAGATAAGGCTTAGTTTCCTTAGTTAATTAGTCTTTATTATTTCTACACGTTTTAATTGTTATCATAAGAAGGAAAACACAAAAGGAATTTTATTACTTGCATAAACATATAAAAAGATTTTGTTTCTTTGCATATTTCCATCAACTCTTTGTAGTGCTCATTTAACCAGATTCAAAACATGAGTAATGGGAATTGAGCAACATAGAAATATGAAAATTATAAATGAAAGTAAGGAATCTTACACAAATGAATTGCAAGAGCAAATTCCAAAGAGTATTGAAGCTTATGTGAATGCTGTAATTGATGAAAATTTGAGAGCATGGAAAGAAACATTTGTCAAAATGGAAAGTAAGACTAGTGAAGAGATACAACATAATTTAGAATTATTTCGACTTTACATGATACCATAAGTGTTATGTCAAAAACTCTCCAAGTATTAGGAGTTGGCCTAAGAACATGTAAAGAAGAATGGAATGTTGAGATTGTAGGAATGAACCAAAAGTATGATTTTTTGTCCAAATGGATACAAGAATTAGAATTAGCTAAAGCTAAGCATGAAAATAAGAGAAAATACCAAGGTCTATATGCATAACCTTCTTTTGAAATCCATTCAGATGATTTCAAAAGATCCACTCCTAAACTTTCACCAGGAATGCCAAATAGGATTCAAAAACGACCTTTGCAATGTTTTTGGTGTGATCAGTATGGGCATACATTTTGGGCTTGTAGGTCATAGGAAGATGCACGAAGATGAAAACTAGTGATTGAAAAGGAGCAAATAAATTTTATTATTAGAATTTATTACCTTTACCATTAAATCTGGGAAGAGGTGGAATGAAGGAATTCATAAAATAGACCCAGACTAAACCAAATCCAACAAATCCATATGAAGAGAACCAAAAATTATGAAAACCTAACATACATATGAACATCAAAGAAAATGAACAAATAAGTGAGAGTACATTTACAAAAAAACAAAAGTAATGAAAGAAATCAACAGCAGTAAAACCAAAGGATAAATCAAAATATTGAACCATTAAGGAAGAATGTTTAGGTATAAAGCAAAGTGAATGCGATCATGAAATATGAGTTAGATCAAGGAAACTTGAAGATTTGGAGATTTCATTTGATCCAATGCTCCTTGCCAATGAGAAGTTTTTTGATCAAGAAAAAGTTAGGGAATTACAAACTCAAATTAACAAACATGACAAACAAGAAGGAATTAAGCAAGAAGAGATCAAACGAAATACTACAAAAAAATGTGTGAAACAAATGAGTCAAGCACAAAAACAACTTCTTGATAATATTATTAAACAAATTGAGAACACTATCAACATAAATTCAAAAAATCCAAAACCTTTTAAACTGAACAAGAAAACTAAGAGTTTATCATTGTAGAAAATAGATGAGTTTATGATTGTAAAAAATAGATGAACTGATTAAAACACCAATTTGAAGATGAAACAAACTATGATCAAGACAAATGATTTAACTATTAGATTATGAAACAAATTAAGATTTTTTTTTTCTTTTGAATAAGAAACATTTTGATTAACCAAATTATGACACAACATTTAACTATTAAATTAAAGAAAAGAAAATTTTCTTTTTATAAAATACTTACTATTTTACGAAGCTATTTTATAGATGACAAAGATGAAAAATGATGAGTTTAAAACGAGGAGAGAGAATAAAGCTATTTAAAAGAAGAGAAAGAAGTGAGTTCCAGCTGGATGAAGACTTCCTAGAAGATGAAGATGAAGATGAAGCATATTCACGTGAAAATAATTCTAAGTGTTCTTTAATGTTTATAAAAATTTCTTTTCATGCATTTCAAAATTAGGAAATGATTTGTTTCTGGTATGAAAGATAATTTATGAAAATTATGCAGATAATGAAAACGAAATCAAAGTAGGAATGTGTATGCAAGTTGAAGGTCCAATTTAGAGAACTTATAATTTGTTGTGAGGATAGGAGAGAAGAACACTTGACCTACGACCCTTAGGAAAGATAAATTTACTTTATACAAGTAGACTTCTTTATTTTTTGAAACCGTTTAGCAAATGAGATCCTACTTCTGACTGTGGTATGCTTCTAGATCCTTAGCTCTAACTAGGGGTTAAGCCTTTCCCCTTTAACAAAAAAGTTTCAAAGAAAAAAGAAAAAAAAATGAATACATTAAGTAGTACATTAATGGTTGCTACAAGATGAAAAACAAAAAGAAAAGAAGAAAAAGAAAAAGAAAAACAAAGAAAAGGAAAAAGTAATAAATTATTATGATTCAGTTTTGGTCTCGAAATCACTCCTGATATATATTGCGGGCTATATGAGGCGGAGGTTTGCTATAGAAGAATTAGTTAGATGTTTTTTTTATATGAAAATATTTATTTCAAGATGGTTAATTTTTATCCCTCTCAAATCTTTTTTATACATTTCTTTTGAATTGACTAATCTTTCTCTCGAGTACCGACAGGCAAAAGAAGATGAGAATCTGTTTTGAACACAGAATGAAGGGATATTTGAACCCTTCATTTTATGACTATACATATGTTTATGTGACCACTAAGTGAGTTTTATGTGTGTTCATGATCATATGAAGATATTTATGTGTGAATGGCAGCGAACTTAAGTATGGATATGTACATGTGTCTATGCTTATGTATGTATGGGGTTGTATATCTATCTATGAGCGTGAGTGTGTTACATGAATGTGAGTTTTATGCCTATATGTATGTGCTTGTATATGTATACTTAAAAGCTATGTATGTGTGTACCTATGACTATGTGTTTGTGCGTTGTTGTCTCCCTAAGCATGAACATCTAACTGTGGGCCCATGATGTATGTGGGTAACACTAAACCTATGAATTATGTGTCTAAATGTCTTGTATATGGTGATATGTGTGTGAGCATGAATGCTCATATGTGTTAAATACTTTTGTGTATGTCTATATAATTGAATTTAACTAACCATCACTATATGTGAGTATGTGTTTTGCTTTCCATAAGTGATCATGTATGCGCATGTGTGTTAATATGTTTGTATGTGTGCCTATGTATTTAGGTCTATAAGATTTAATGTATGTGCACCATGTGAATAGACCCATGTTATATGACATATAAATGTGCATCTCCATTATAAGTGCATGTGTACTAACCCTATGTGCCTATATCACTTTTATAGGAACATTAAAGATATATGGGTTTATATATATATATATATATATATATATATATATATATATATATATATATATATATATATATATATATATATATATATATATATATATATGTGTGTGTGTGTGTGTGTGTGTATGTATATATGGATAATTAATATATATGTATTTATTATATAAATTAAAAAGTAGAGTTGAATTTAATAAATGAATAAATTGCAATACCTATTTAATAATTAAATACTATAATAAAAACAATGAGTAAATATACTTTTTAATACTAAATTGGATATTATATGTAAGTGTATATTAAAGTGCAAATGAACAAAAGTCTAAATTTACGTGTGCATAGTGATAAGAGTTAGTAAGTCTATAGTGACCATGTAATGTGTGCGAGTTAACTAAAAGAGTGTGCGTGCATATCCGTGAGTAAGTTTATGTAAAAATATTTATGAAGGAGTGAGTTTTGTCCTAATGTTTCTTTATGCAAGTATGTCGAGAGAGAGGGATAGAGAGTTGTGCAAAGCTTGCAGAACCATGTTCTGCTTGTACTTCCTCCTTGATCATCTATGAGACTCGACCTTCTCCAGCATGATAGAGAAGCTTTCATAGTTCACTTTTAAGATGTGCACACACTTTTGCTTATGAAAACCTCTGCTTTTGCCCTTCGTGAGTGCTCTGTCAATGAGCAAACAAGAGAAATGGACAACAGAGTGAGAGAGAGGAGTGAGAAAGAGCGAGAGAGAGAGAGAGAGAGAGATGCCCAAAGGGCAGTGCACATATGGCCAGTAGTAGGTCAACACATAGCAAAGATTCGGTGCTGAGGAATTGTTGTAGAGAGAGATGGAGACAATAGAGAGAGGAGGCTCATCAAACCCCTTGGTAGCTCGCCACAGTGGTGGCTTCAGAAAAGAGCTCATGGCGGCGATATGCTCCACGTATATGAGAGAGAGAGAGAGCATGAGAGATAAGGGCTCTGTTGGGTCCTCATGATGATGTTGTATTGCATGAGAGAGAGAGAAGAAAGTAGTCTTCCCCTCCTCCCACGACTGATGCGCAATGCGTACACAAAGAGAGAGATAGAGAGAGAGAGAGAGAGAGAGAGAGAGAGAGAGAGAGAGAGAGAGAGAGAGAAAGAGAGAGAGAGAGAGAGAGAGAGAGAGAGAGAGAGAGAGAGAGGACCGAGAGGGAGAGAGAGGATTGAGAGGGGGAGAGTGAGAGAGAGAGGGGAGAGAGAGAGAGAGAGAGAGAGAGAGAGATAAAGAGAGAGAGAGAAAGAGAGAGATCAAAGAGAGAGAGAGAGAGAGAGATCAGAGAGAGAGAGATTAGAGAGAGAGAGAGATAGAGACAGAGAGAGAGAGAGAGAGAGAGAGAGAGAGAGAGAGAGAGAGATATCATAGAGAGAGAGGACCGAGAGAGACATAGAGAGAGGATCCAGAGAGAGAGAGAGGACTGAGAGAGAGGGAGAGAGAGAGAGAGAGGGGAGTGAGAGAGAGAAAGAATGAAAGCTAAGTCATTTTAGTAAGTGTGATCATGTGAATACATGCATGATGTAAGTAGGTAAGAGCATGTGTATGTGTATGTGTGATGAGTGTGCATGACAGCATGTGTATATGTGTATGCATGAGTGAATGTATGCATGCGGTTATGAGTGTGAAAGTGCATGAATGCATATGCATAAGCATAGAGTGCATGCAAATACAAGTATGAATGTATGAATGCATATGTGTTACGTGAGCATGTGCATGTATGTAAGTAAATGATGCATGTGCATGAGCATGTGTTTACTTGTGCATAAATGCATGATAGGTATGAATGTAAGTGTATTAAATGTATATGATAGTGTATGAATATGCATAGTAGAGTTAATGTTTGTGTGGATGCATCTAAAATTCGTGTATATATATGAGTATGAATGTGAGTGTGTATTAAAACATGCATAAGAGAAATAATTAGCATGTGTTAGCATGAATATAAATTATGAATGTGTGTAAAGTTTATATAAGTGTTAGGTTTATGCATGTGTGTTAGCATAAGGGTACATGAGTTAGTAAACGTTTATTAGCTTATGATTGCATGCATATATATGGGGATGAGTGATTTCATATCATCATGTGCATGAATATACCTGAGTGTGAATGCATGTGCATGAGTATACCTAAATGTGACTACATGTGTCTGAGTGCATCTAAATATGGATGTATGCATAAGAGTGATAACTGTATATACGTATAAATGTGTATACATATATTAGGTGTATGTATGCATAAGAATGTTTATTTAGTTACTTAAGTATGCATGAATTGCATGTGTAAGTAAGTTCAATGAATGAAAATGATGTATGTATGACATGAGTTAATGCATGAGCATGAGACATGTAAGTTTGTGAAAGCCTATGTAAATATAACTTTTTGTAAACGTAAATATATTAACATATCTAAAAGTCAATTAGCTTTTGAATCAGTGTTCGCACCTGTTAGCATATGTTAGCATGCATGTAAGCGTATGTTAACTTCAATCAATGAATGTGCATTAGCATAAATAAGTGTGAGTTAGCATGCATGAACAAGTGTGTTAGTATGGATCTTTGAGTATAAAGAATGTATGAAAATGTATAAGTGTGTTATATGAATGAGTGTTTAATGATTTATTAAGAATACTTCTGTGTTTTCCTAATGTTTCTTTATGCAAACCATTTGAACAGGAATTGATGACATGTGACAACTTGACCAGATATACGAGCATTTGACTAGGAACTGCATTCATGCTGCTTCTCCTAAATTACCTTTATCACATTTGAGATTTAATATCTTGTATTAGGGTTTTTTTTTTACCAAAGCTTTTGTGTAGGATTTTCTTCAAAAGTATATGTAGTAGGTCTATTAGGCCTTAAATGTATTAGGACTTTTCTCAAAGCACTTGTACATGATTATTTTGGCTCTAAGGTCTTAAAGTATTATTATTAAACAATTCAATTATCAATCAAAGTGTTATACTGCACTTTATTTCTCATGTCTGCAAACAATGCATCATATAACTTATGAAGAATCAACCTTGCCATCATATCGAGATGCTATTTCTAGGTATAGAGCTCCACTTCCTTACGGACCACACACTTATAGGCTAATATTAAATAGAGTATTAAACTATAGCTAATAACTCCCCACACACTGAAAACAAATCCTAGTTTCTAAAGTACGCAATGAAACACCCAATGTGTAGTCACATAGTGAGGCTAATGCAAGTCAGTTTAGATGAGCGGCTGCCTCCTTTCAGAGTACCCCTCGACAATGGTCGGCCAAAATTGCATTAAAATTAGAAGATATGTATTCACACCCTAATAAGAATGAAGGGTTCCCAATTTACATGTTGACAAATCTTCATGAAGGCTGAAAATCTTTCCCAAGGGGGCAGAATGTAATAAGGGAAGTGTATGATCTAAGGTTCTGACTTGTTGAGATAGATATGAAATTCGATATCATTTGGCCACTCATGTATATGGCCAAAAATCTCATGACTAGAATTTAGCTGTCTTATGCTCTCGAGGACAAGGAATCTACCTAGCTTAATGGACAAGTCTTAAGGGGTGCAAGGAGGTGGTCCTAATTTCAAAACCTACAAGTACCAAGGTCTTTTCCAAGAGGTCCATGAGCTAAATTGATGTGTACCATTCTTTCTAATTGGCATCTTTCTAGATAAAAGGGGGATGGAAAATCAATCCACAAAAGAGAGGTGTGGATAGATTCAGAAAAGGATGGCTCTATACTAATGCTACCTTTCTAAAGGATTAGTTCTCAAGTAAATCTAATTAATTGAAGAGTGGTTTAAAATCAAAGTGGTTGCGTCCTTAATACCTTTATATATAGGAATAAGGTTGGGAGGAGTGTCATGTCTCCAGCACGTGGTGTTCCTAGTACTTAGTGTGTTACACCTACATACATACATGCATGCATACATACATAAATAATTTCATACATACATACATAAATACATACACACATACACACATACACATACATTCATTCATACATACATAGACACATACAAACATAAATACATACATACATATACACATAGACGTACATACATACACATACATAAGCACATACACATACACTTACAATGATACATACACACATACATATGCATACATACATACATACTTGCATACACACACACATACATACATATATATATATATATATGTATATATATATATATATATATATATATATATATGTATGTATGTATGTATGTATATATATATATATATATATATATATATATATATATATATATATATATATATATATATATATATATATATATATATACACTCACATAGACACATACATATATACATAAACATCTACATACACATATACATGCACACATGCATAGCTATATACATACACACATGCATATATACATACACATGCATATGCACATTTGTATACACAGATAGATGGACATGCTCACACATATATGCATAGATACATACATACTTGCATACATACATACATACACACATACACACATAGGTACACACATATACATGCATACATATATACATACACACATACATAAATACATTCACACATACATACATACAAACAAACATACATACACACATACATACACACACATACATACACACACATACATATATACACACATACATATATACACACATACATACATAGATACATACATACTTAAATGCATAAAAAATTAAGGTTCCATTTAAATGTTATAAAACTAGGGCTATGTAAAATCTAGACACTTGAAACTAAGCATTAAGCTTAATAGCCTGATAAACAATGTCGAGATGGGAGCATAACATTAATGATGATGAATGACAAGATGCATCATCATCACTAGCATGAAATTTCCTACATGAAATATAAGAAAATCCACAGAGTTTGTTGAAAGGAAGAGGCACACGTTATGAGAAAGAGAGACATTGAGAATGTGGCTCTTTCTTGTAAGTTGTGGCTACTTCTTTTGGTCTACTTTCTATATTTTTTTGACATTGCATGTGGGAAAAAACCTTGCTAATTTCTATGATGTATCTTATCATCTATCACCTTTTCATTATGCTCCCATATTGACATTTAGAGAGTACTTCTTCTGAGAAAGAAATAATCCTTCTTTTATTTGACAAACTTCCATGCCTAAGAAGTGGCGAACTAGGCTAGGATCAACCGAGAGTATTCATGGTGAAGGTGCTTGATATTAAATTGGATGCATTCATCATTTGAGCCAATCAAACTCAAGTCATCTACATAAAGGATGATGATTGCAACAAGGAAAACAATCTCGTGGATGTAAAGGTTAGCATTGGCAATGTTTCTTTGAAATCTTTTGTCGTCGAAGACCTTGTGTATCTTCTCATATCAGGTCTTGGGAGCTTGATAAAACTACATTGTGCTTTGTCAAGCTTGTAAATATGATCTTCCTTGACTTTGATTTGGAAATCTTCAGGTGGTTCCACATATAAAGAATAAATAACTTTCTACATCCAGTTGGAAAATGACCCATTTGAAGTGTGCACTTAAGGCAAGAATGACTCTAATAGTAGTAGACCTTGTAATAGGGGTAAAGGTTTCTTCATAGTCAATACCATGGTTTTCATTGTATCCCTTAGGTACTATTCTTGCTTTGTTCTTGTCCAAAGTTCAATTTGCTTTGTACTTCAATTTATATAGCCACTTAGCTCTAGTAACTTGATGATTAGAATGATTGGTACAACTAGTGTCAAAGTTTTGTTCTTACGGATTGTATCCATCTCTATCTAAACTCCTTGAGGTTTTCTAAAGATATAGGCTCAAGAATTTGTTCAAGCTGGTGCATAGTGTATAAATGACATAGTGACTTTGTTCTCTTTTGTTGCTTCTGAATGATCCTTTGAGTTATCTTAGGTTTTCGAGAAGTAATAGCTTACGAACTTTGCAGAAAAATGTTTTTGTCCTCCTGCGAAGTGTAGACGGGTGGTCCCAAACATGAACTTGGATCTTTAGCTGATTACTTTGGCTTCATCAAAGATTATATCTTCTAAAATAGTGATGAAGTGGTTGTCTAGATTGTACAACTTGTACGCCATAAAATCTTCACTATATGCAATCAATGGATGTTTCTTAGACTTAGATGACAACTTGTGCTCATCTTTGTTGGAGCAAGTCTATGACAAGCCTAAGTATTGGCTTGAGTCTCACAAAGTCTTAGAAGAAGCTTTAAAAAAAAGACTATGTAAAGTTCACTTGTGAACTACTTCTTATAACTTTTGAAGAGTTTACTTAATGTAAAAGTAAGAGAATCTTAAGTGGTTGAGTCCACATGATCAAGAATGGAAAGAGGAGCCACGAATTCGTGATTTGTGGTAGGTAGAGAATCAAATCAATCATTGATTGATTGGAGAGTGATTGAGGGAAGTTAGCCTCCCAAACTCAACTATAAATAGATGGCAGTTTTAGTCGTGGTTAGAGAGACCTATGTGAAGACCTCCAAGAGCTAAGCTTTATGCCATATCAAGGTGTGATTACAAGGCACACATATGTATGAGTAAGTCATTGTATTGTACAAGCAATATACTTTCATTTTCATGATTATTTGAGTTCATCTTTCCATGTTCTTGTGAAGTGTACTACTCACTGCCATTACTCTCAGTTTTCGCAGTCAGCTTGCAGAGATGTTTTCTCTGAGCTTGGTGCATCATTTTCAGTGATTTAACTTGGTAAAGTTAGCTCTACAAGTCTACTATATGATCATAAATTTTCATGTCATTTGGATGTTGCAATATTCAGTTATGTTCATTTGAAGTCAACAGGGTCTGTTCATCTTCACCTCTCTGTCAGGTACCCAACGTTTTCACTCATCTTGTCAGAGGTGTTTCTCAGTGGTTACTTATCCAAATTCAGTGATTTAAAGCTTGTTGGATTCAACTTACTGTCTAGTATAACCATACAAATTTTCATAATCATTGGATTTCTACATTTTGAGTTATGGTGATTTTTCTGCTCACTGGTCTATTTCTGTAGCAGCCCGTGAAAATCGGGATGATGTCATCAGTTGTTAAAACTCATTCTCAGTGTGTGCTTTGTTATTTTTGATGAGATTACTCTTGAAAGTTAGCTCTTTAAGCTACCTAGATTTCCCCAAGGGGAATTTAGCTAATTGTTGCTGTGCTCAGAGAATTATGTAAAACACTGGACAGGTGTATGAACCAAGAATAGCAAGTTTTCACCTTTGAGCTAACTCCAACTTATCTGTTTTGATCTATCTTTTTGAGAGTGATCTTCCAAGGTACATAGGGTGTCTAATACATCCATTGGCAAGCTAAAAGGGCCCACCATCTACTCCTGGAGTTCATTTGGCTGGTGTAGATCAAGGATTTTGCAACACCTCTTAATCTTCAAACACATACTTATCCATCTCTTCACAATCTTGCTAGGGCACATGTACAAATGTGTCAATTCCAAATGCTCTAAAGTAGTTGGCATTAAACTTTCTCCCATATTAGGCTTGAAATGGAGCCTTTCTATGTACTTCAGGTATGAAACCTCTATTGATGATGTGTAAAGTATTCCGTGCAACTTTGGCCCAAAATTTGAATGGTAATCCTGTATTGTGAAGCATAGTGCATGCCATCTCCATGATACTTAAGATCTTCCTTTTAGCAACTCCATTTTGGGATGGAGTATGAGGCTTGGTGAATTGCCTTTTCATTTCTACTCACTTCAAGAAGTTATCAAAGTGTTGGTGGATGCATCCATTACCTCCATCAAATCTAATAGTCTTTATTGAACTAGATGCCTCATTCTCAACTTGGTAGACCCACTCTCTGAACTTAGAATATGAAACCCTAAACCATAAACCCTACATCCTAAACCATAAACTCCAAACCTTACAACCTATATCATAAACCATAAACCCTAATTTAAAAACCCCAAACCCTAAGCCTTAAACCTAAACCCTAAACCCCAAAGAAAAAACCCTAAATCCTAAACCTAAACCCTAAACTTCAAACCCTAAACACTATACTCGAAAACCATAAACATAAACTCTACAACCTAAATTATAAACCCTAAATCCTAAACCCTAAACCGTAAACTATAAATTATGAATCCTAACATCTAAACCCTTTGTCATAAGCCCTAAGCCCTAAGCCCTAAACTCTAAACCCTAAACCCTAAATCCTAAAACCCAAAACCTAAACACTAAACCCTAAAACCCTAAATCCTAAACCAAACCTCCTATACTTGGAACTTATAGTCAAAATCATAAACCCTAAACCCTAAAACCTTAATCCTAAACCCTAAAGCCTAAATCCTAAACCCTAAACCCAAAACCAAAAACCCGAAGGCCTAAACCACAAATCTAAACCCTAAATTGTAAACACTAAACTCTAAAACCTTAATTCCCAAAATATCAACCCTAAATCCTAAACCTTAAACCCTAAACCCTAAACCCTAAATCTCAAAACCTAAACCTTGAACCATAAACCCTAAACCCTAAAGCATAAACCCTAAAGCCTAGAACCTAGACCCTAAACTCTAAACCCTAAACCCTAAACCATAAAGCTTGAACCATAAATCGTAAACCATAAGCCCTAAGTCCAAATTCTAAACCCTAAGCCCTAAAGCCTAAATTCTGAACCCCAAACCTTAAATCGTAGACCCTAAACACTAAATCCTAAGCCCTAAGCTCTAAACCTTAAGTTTTAAACGAAAAAATCTAAATTCTAAACCTTAAAACCTTAACCTTAAATCCTAAAACCTAAGCCCTACACCCCAAAGCTTAAAACCTAAAATGTAAACTTTAAACCCTAAACCCTTAATGATCGATCCTAAACCTTAGATTCTAAAATCCTAAACTATAATCGCTAAACTCTAAACCCCTAAACCCCTAATCTTAACCTCTAAATCATAAAACCTAGAATCAAAACCCTAAACCCTAAACTCTAAACCCTATACCCTAAACCTTTTAGATGATTCTCAACTTTGTACATTTAGATGATTCTCCCATCAATAAAAATGAGGCTCATAAATTCAAGTATGTATTAGACCTTACTGCATATAATAATACAATCAAAAGAGTAGATGTAGATAAGTTACTTGGAATTTTTAGAAATATCTTTGGAAATGGTTTGGAAATGGTTTTAACTTATTCGAGAGTCATGGCTTAGGACCATTATGAAGTGGATTGAGGCAATTGAATTGATATGTGAATCAAACATCCCACATCGTATATCCTAAACCCTAAACTCTAAATCTTAAACACTACATCCTAGATCATAAATTGTAATTCATACACCCTAAACCCTAAACACTACATCCTAGATCATAAATTGTAACTCCTAAACCCTAAACCCTAAGCCTTAAATGCTGCACCTAAAACCCCAAACCCAAAACCCTATACCCTAAACATAAACCCTAAATCTCAAACCCTAAAGCCAATACTCTAAAACCATAAGCCCTAATATATAAACCCTAAACCCCAAGCTCTATAATTGAAATCATAAACCATAAACCCTAAACCCTTAATCCTAAACCCTAAATCTGAAACTCTAAAATGTAGATCCTAAACCCTAAACCCTAAGACCTAAACCCTAAGCCCTAAACCCTAATCCCTAAAATCTAAACCTAAATCCTAAACCCTATATCTTACAACCTAAACCATGAACCCTATAATCAAAATTATAAACCCTAAACCATTAACCCTAAGTCCAAATTCTAAACCCTAAGCCCTAAAGCATAAATGATAAATCTCAAACCGTAAACCGTAGATCCCAAAAGCTAATACCTAAACCTTATTTTCTAAAGGTTCAAATCTAAATCCTAAACCCTAAAACCTTAACCCTAAATCTTAACACCTAACCCCTATGCCCTACACCCTACACCCTAAACTCTAAAACCTAAAACCTAAACTCTAAACCTTAAATCATCAACCCTAAATCTTAGATGATAAAACCCTAAATTATAATCCCTAGACTCTAGACCCTAAAACCCCTTACCCTAACCACTAACCTCTGAACCCTAAATCCTAAACCTAAAACCCTAAACTTTAAACCCTTTACCCTAAACCCTAAACCTTTAAGATGATTCTCAACTTTGTACATTGAGATGATTCTCCCATCAATAAAAATGAGGTTCATAAATTCAAGTATGTATTAGAACTTACCACATTTAACAATATAATCAAAAGAGTAGATGTAGATAAGTTACTTAAAATTTTTAGAAATATCCCTGGAAATGGTTTTGGAGATGGTTTTAACTTATTTTGAGAGTGATGGCTTAGGACCATTATGAAGTAGATTGATGTAATTGGATACATATGTGAATCAAACATCATTTTTTAATTATGGTTTTAAATTTAAATATTATGTTAATATTATATAGTTATTTCTTTTAATTGAACTATTATGGTGATGTGTGCAGTGATAGTGTGGATTGTAATGTACAATGATGATGTGGAATTTCGAAAATTAATATATATAATGATATGACATGGATTTTAATTTGAATGTTATGATGTGGATGATATTGATTAAATGTTGATTCAAAGATTATGATATGAGTTGACATAGAAGTGATGATGTGAATTTCAGAAGTTAAGATGTTTAGTGATATAATATGGATTTCAGATCAAATGTTATGATTTGGATGATATCCATTGAATATTAATTTAAATATTGTGATATGGATTGATATAGTGGTGATGATGTGGATTTCAAAAGTTAATATGTGGAATGATATTATATGGATTTTAGTTCAAATGTTATGGTATGGATGATTTCAATTGGCTTTTAATTTAGAAGTTAAGATGTGTATTGATATACTGTGGATTTTCATTCAAATCTTATGATGTGGAGTGTCATGATGATGTCATATGATGATTGATCAAGTGTTATTATATTATTTGATATATTGAATGTTTAAAAGAAAGGAAATTGAAAATCCTAAATATGAATAATCCACTTGATCATGTTAAATCTCAAAGAGTTTTAGATGAAAAAATAAAATTTAAAATGTTTTGAGTCTATCAAAAATATTCTCATTCTAAAATATTTTTAATCTAGAATATTTTTAATCTAAAATGATTTCAACCTAAAAATTTTTCAATCTAAAAGCTTTTCAATCTTAGAAATTTTAAATCTAGAACCATTTCAATCTAAAACCTTTTCGATGGAAAACTTTTCAATCGAAGACCTTTTTAATTGAAAACCTTCTCGATCGAAAATTTTTTTGATAAAGAAGATTTTGATTGAAAGTGCCTTGTATCGAAAAACCTACGAGCTGTCGTGCAAAAACTATTTGGACTTGTCCAAATAAGATGACCTAGCACTGAATAATTATGTCGAATAATAAGGATCATCCAAAAAATTCCATAATTATTGACAAATAATCGAATTGTCGAATAAAGAATAATGCAACTTAGACCAGTTCCATCCAAATCTTGTTAAGAAGGCTCTTTCCTTTAACAATACAGTGTGCCATTCCAAAGAGTGTTCCATTTTTATGCTCTACAAGAATATTTTATTGAGGTATATATGACACCATACATTGGTGTGAAATTATTCTTTCATGAAGAAAAGCATTAAACTCATCTGATATATATTCGCCATGAGGATCTATGGGTAGAGTTAGAAGCTTATTTCTAGAAATAATTTTAGCCATAGCTAAAAATGCTTTAAATAAAAAAATACATCATTCTTTGCTTTCATACGATACACCCATGTATTTCAAGTAGCATCATCAATGAAGGTAACATAATATATATGTTTCTCAAAAGATAAAGTCTTTAATGGACCACATAAATCACTATGAACAAGCTCCAATTTTCTTTTAATTATGTATGACTATATTTTGGAAAAGAAGCATGATCGAAGTTTTCAAGAATGCAACCTTCACAAGCATGCCTTTCAATGGACTCAAGTGTTGGCAAACCAATAATCATTTTTCTTATTTTGCAACTAGAGCAAACTATTCAATTCCAAGTGACCAAAATGAGCATGCCAAAGCTCCATTTTAGCCATGGAAAAAGTATGCAAAACCAAGGCATTTGAGGTATCCCTCTTGTATGTATCCAAGCGATACAAACCATTGCATGTGCCGACAATTAAAGGAACTAAAATTAAGTTCTTCTTGATACTGGGTATATTCTGTAGATTTTTCAAGAGAATTGTACCTTTATTTGCATCCATAAGCTCAATTCATAGGATAAGACACATTTTTGCACACACCACATGTTGTCCATTGGGTGCATCATTGAAAAATGCAAAAAACCTTTTGCATGAAGTTATGTGTTTTGAAGCACCATTATGAAAGAACTGATCCGAATCAGCCTCATTCACTAAGTCCCTATGATAGAAGAACCGTCTTCATTTGAATAAGCTAATGAGAAGAAAGAATGGAGAGAAGCCATGCAGGAAGAAGTTGAAGCACTTTACGAAAGCAATACTTGGGATTTGGTTCCCAAGAAACAAAGTATGAAGATAATAGGATCCAAGTGGATATATAAAATCAAGAAGAACTCAGATGGTTCTATAAATAGGTACAAAGCAAGGCTAGTGGCAAGGGGGTTTGCTCAAACCCATGGAGTGGATTATGAAGAAACACTTTCACTTGTGGCTAAGATGCCAACAATTAGGTTTTTGGTAAGTGTTGGTGCTTCGAAGAAATGGACTCTATATTAGTTAGATGTTAAGAATGCATTCCTAAATGGATGGATCTCAAAAGAAGCGTATTGGGCTCAACCACCAGGGTATGAAGATAAGGAAAAACCAGGTTATGTATGCAAGCTAAGGAAGGCACTCTATGGTCTAAAGCAAGCTCTTAGATCTTGGAACCATAGGCTTGTGACATATTTGTAGGATCAAGGATTTGTTGCTAGAAAAGAAGATTCTTCTTTACTCATGAAGAAGTCCAACTGAGAAGTTATTTACTTATGTGTCTATGTGGATGACATTATCATAATAGGAAATGATGCTAATGGCATCAAACAGGTTAAAGCTCAAATGATGGAAGAGTTTAAAATCATTGATCTTCGTTTGTTAACATATTTTCTTGGTTTAGAACTCGTGTGTACAGATTCTCGCATGTATATTACTCAAAGGAAGTACATTCATGATATGTTGATAAATATCAAGATGGAAAATACCAAACACCAAAACTTCTGATTTGGACATATTAGGGGATTCTTTTTCCATCTTTCCAATTTTGGAGTAATCTCAAGTTTTGAGTGGACAAGATGCATCACCAAACAATGGTTCCAACTCAAATCCATGGATTGAAAGATTGCGTGCAAATTTCAGTCCAACAAATTCATCAAATACATCCAAGAAAGGTAAAGAAAAGCTTTTTGCTGGTAGTAAAACATGTGTAGGTTTTGAAGATGTTGATGGAGATTCAAGTGGTTCAGAAAAGAGTCTTGATGAGGAACTTGGATTGCCCTTTGTGAAGATTCTAGGAGTAAGAAGGGCACATGTAGATCATACAAGGAGAAGTGACCCAGGACCAAGAAGATCTGGGAGGATGCATAATTCAATGCAACGATTGACATATGATAGTTACATGGCTCGGCATTGTGCATACATGACAAAGGTAATAAAAGATGCTAAACCTTCTTGTTCTGAAGATGCAAATGGTAATGTAGATTGGGAAAAAGCTATTGATGAGGAGATGGCTGCACTTTATGGAAATGATACATGGAAGCTGGTTCCATTGCCACAAGGAAAGAAACCCATATACTGCAAATGGGTTTACGAGGTAAAGCATAATGCTGATGGTAGCATAAGCAGGTATAAAGCACGATTGGTAGCTAAAGGATATGCACAGACATATGGCATTGATTATGAGGAAACATTCAGCCATGTAGCTAAAATGTCTACTATGAGAACACTTGTTGCATTAGCTACAGGGAAAGGATGGACTTTGCATCAGATGGATGTGAAGAATTCTTTCCTACATGGTGAGTTATAGAAAGAAGTATATATGGACCAGCCACAAGGATATGAAGATTCAAAGCATCCAGAATATGTTTGCAGGTTGCAAAAGGCTTTGTATGGGCTGAAGCAAGCCCCTGGTGCATGGCATGCAAGGATTCTGATTACTTAACCAGCATTGGGTTTTCTATATGTGATGTAGATCACTCACTATATGCAAGGAAGGCAGATGATGCCATCACTATTGTGGCTATTTATGTTGATGACCTAATTGTAGGTGGTGATAATGAAGGAAGCATCAAAGAGATAAAGCAACTTCTTATGTAGGAATTAGACATGAAAGATCTTGGTGTGCTGCGCTATTTCTTGGGCATTGAGTTTATACATACAAAAACAGGTATATTGATGTCGCAAAGGAAATATGCCTTGAATATGCTGCAAAAGTATGGTATGGCTGATTGTAAGACAATTTCTATGCCATTAGATCAAAATTTGAAATTGGATACTACATCAGGTGAAGCATAGGAAAATGCTACTATGTATAGGAAAATTATGGGAAGTCTTATAATCTCACAATTACAAGGCCTGATCTAAGTTATACTGTTGGACTTGAAAGTCAGTTTATGCAGGTTCCCAGGAAGCCACATTTGGATGCTCTGATGCACTCTACGCTATGTGAGCGCTACTTTGGATTATGCATTGTTTTATGAGGCTCGATTTGCAGGTTTATGGATACACCGATGCAGATTGGGCTGGTATCATTCCAGATAGAAGATCTACTAGTGGTTTTCTATTCTCACTTGGGAGTGCAGCTGTTACATGGAGCAGCAAGAAGCAACCCACTGTTGCTTTGTCGAGTACAGAGGCTGAGTATGGAGGTGCTACAATGGCATCATGTGAGGCATCATGGCTAGAAATGCTACTTGCAAATTTAGGTGTGGAAGTGGGAAAGCCTATCACTATTTATTCTGATAATCTTAGCAGCATACAGTTCGCACGGAATCCTATTTTCCATGCTAGAACAAAGCATATCGAGGTATATTATCACTTCATCAGAGAGAAGGTATTAGCAGGTGATATTGATCTTGTTTATGTGAGAAGAGACGAGCAGGTTACTGATATTTTCACCAAAGCACTTGGAGCTGAGAAGTTGAAGAAGTTTCAGCAGATGCTTGGATTACAGGATATGGCATTGAGCTTGAGGGGGAGTGTTGAGATATCAAGCTCAACATGTGATGATCAAGGATGACACGTACCAGTTTTTCGTTTCTCCGACATGTATAGTGGTCACGTCGGTATATGTTAGGGACACTTCATTGAGCTTTATTAGATTTATCTACCGAGAGTGATGACACATTTGTTCCCTGCGAGCTCACTCATTCGCGGACATTAGGCGTTTCCTTATGTGCTGATCTTTATATACTCCACTTGTTGTATTCTTGTTTTTAGGTCATTCTTGTACATTCCTTTTTATGTAATAGAAGAAGAAGAAGAAGATTCTTCTTCCTTGCCTCAATCTATGTGTGTGATCCTCCTTGAGAGTGAGAGAGTGTGTGTGTGAGCTCTCTTCCTTATCTCCTTCCTCGTGATAGACAAGACTAGAACAAGGAACAAGACAAGAACTGGAACTGGAACTTGGAGAGTACTTACTTGGTGGCCACCACTCGTTGAGCTCCCAAGATTGAGTGATTATGAATGTGGCCAACCCCTCCTTTTATGGGTTTTAAAGGGCACTTTCCAAGGCGGTTCCGAGTTGATGATGTCATCAATGATATCAACAAATCAATCAGGACCTCAAAATGTCAAAATTTAGCAAATAGGCAGTCGATCTTAGGGTTTTGGCACATTCCGAATGCAATGGAAGCATTGCTTTCTCCTAATTCTGGACCAATCATGAGATATAGGATTCACATGGAATCTAAGGTTTAGGATGGTTTCCTTTGTCCATGGCACCACCCGCCTACCGACCCATATAAGTGCATGACAACATATAGGTCAGGCCTATGACAAAACGAGTGTTAGCTCATGGCCTTCATTATCTGATCAGGTTTGTTCCACCTTCCTACTAGCCCATCACAACACACTAATAACACATGCACATACATATACTATTGGCTTGAGTATGAAGGTCCATCTAAATCATGATCTATGTGGAGGTAGGATCTTGCAAGAAATAATTAGCAAGACCTAAAGAATCCCACTCACTAATCCTTCAAATCTATCAGCATATACATGCACACAGTTTAAGTTTGCCATCACATTCCTAAGTTTTCACTCTTGAAAGTCTCTAGTCTACTAACTTGATTCTATTCATATCATTTCTAGTCTTCCATACTTTACATAGAACCATGATAAATGTTTACTATATTGATCCCTACTTATGTTTCTTAAACTTGTGCACATCTTTAAAACATTTATTACATAAAAGAATGAAATGCATATGTTCTTTCAAAAATAGAATTTAGATTGGAAGTTTTCACCTCATCATTTTTGTTCATCTTCAATGTTGTTTTACACAAACTTTTCATCAATTTCCTAATCTATTGTTCTTCATCAACATCAGCATCATGAGCATCCTCTAGTAGTTCATGATCAATCTCATAGTCTAGATCATTTCTATTCTTGAATAATTTTATTCTCTTTCCTGCAATCAAGGATCTCAAAGGAGTACCATCAAATTCATGAAGTGCATACGTTCCATTTTCAAACATAGACGTCACTACATATGGCCCAAACCATCATTTAGTCAATTTCTTCCTAGCATCACACTATGTATCAAATGTGTTGTCGTACACAAATACCCAATTATCTATCTTGATCTTACATGAGCTAGATTGATGTGTTTTGTCAAAATAAATCTTATGTTTTAACCTTGGCTCCTTTATCTGCTTCTTTTAATTTCTCATTTCCTTGCTCTACCTATTTAATCTTCAATGATAAAAGCTCTTGTCTTGTCATTCCATCATTCCATGGGAGCATCAACCAAGTCAATATTTGAGTTTGGATGGGGAAGAATCTCTTTTGATAGTGCATTAGTTCAGTATGCATGAAACATGTGGACACAATGTAAGTCATCCTATCTAACTCTCGCCTATCTGCAACCACTTTCCCAACATATCCAGATCCTGAGATCACTTCTTCTAAAAGGAGTTTTCATACATTATAAGTTCTCTTCATGCGGAGAGCTTGGATTTCCACATGATTTCTTAAGTCTTCTCTGGCAAGTATAATATATCTCAGCTTATCTATCCCTTCGGACATGGTTACAAGGTCAACCACCCATTTGTAATGAATACAAGGAGGGTAAGTTGGATGTAATGGGTCTCTATGCCTAACTCATGAATGCACCTGACATCATGTGGCACAAGTCTCCACAAAGTCACGCACACTAATATATATCCCTGACTAGCAATAGGATTCCCTAATATTTTCATACATCACATAATTAAATCCTTTGTGACCTGCCCATAAGGTCTCGTGCATTTCTCTCATGACCTTTCTTTGAAAACTCTTAGTACTCAATACCCTTTCTCGACTCTTCACCTTGCCTTTAGGGTGTCACCAAATAAGCACATCCTTCATGAAAAAGTTATAAGACTTTTTCTTCATGGATCTATACTTATTTGTAGACCAGCCTAAGGAACCACCTAGCATACTCAGATAATTTCCTATGGCTCTCCACTCACCATCATTCTCATTCTCTAGAATTACTCATACATATACACTAGTGGATCATCTCATCATGTTTGTTTCTCTTTCTACCTCATCATCATCATCATCAGATTCATCATCAAAGTTCGCTCTTAATAGCATATCAACCACTGTGTTCAACTTCTCAGCTATGTGAACAAAAGTGGGATTTATAAACTTTACATACCATATCCATCTAAGCATCGCAATATTCGGAGAAGAACAATTTGCTATCATGCCAATCAATGGAAGCCAGTCAGTCTCAACTACTACATTTGCCCCAATGAAATACTATTTATTGATATTAAAAGTAGTCACTAATCCCCATATCTCTCTCTTTATTTGTGGATATTTTCTTTGAGTTTCATGCAAAATCTTTGCACCAAAGTGAACTGCATATCTCTACCCCTCATTATCATCTTGTCTTATGACCCAGCATATAACAATAGGACTCGTATCAACAGACAAAATGATGGGCATCTAACCAGAAAAATCAACATGCTTCAGAGTTGGGGCTTCAATTAGGAGTTCCTTCAGTTTATGCATTGCTCTCGACTATTTTTTTGCCCAAACAAAGTTCGTTCTCTTTCTCAAGAGATCATATAAAGGGTTCGCAACATGAGCAAAATCAGGAATCCAAATCATGTAGAATACATAGGCTCCCAAGAACCTGCTCACCTCACTAACATTATGACACACCTTAGAAATCGTGCTAATTGTCTCGACTTTCTATAGGTATGGCTTTTGACCATAGTGTCCACACAAATGTCCTACAATGAGAACCTTGTCGACTCCAAAAATAGATTTCTCTAGAGAAAATGTTAGCCCTACCTATTAAAATTTCTCAAATAATTTCTCACACTTAGAGATATGGTCGCTAATAAATTTCCTATAGATAGATGCATCGAAACTCTCATCTTTCACTCTTTCGTCACATCTCTTTATTGAAATATCATCAATAAAAGGCACACTCACTAAAGGTATAAAGTCTCGTTGGACCAAATTCATGGCTTTCATCATGTGAGCTATAGAATTCATTGCTCATTGCAACAAGGTACACATGTGTACAACGCCCAATGGAATCTTCATCATCGTGATATCTCTGCTCTCAATAGCTAGCTGAAACTATTCATACCCTGAATATGGAGTAGATAGATTGCCTAGTAAAATCTTTTGCAAAATCATCTACTATAGGTCCTATCCCTACATTTCTAATCATGACTTTATTTGCAGGTTTTAGATCGTGATTAAAATGAGTTTTCCATACTTCTTTCGCATCGTGAACCACCTAGTTGAATATGGAGCTGAAGATGGTTCCAATATCCACATGGATATCTCTTCATTCAATAGCTTCATAAACTCAGGTAAGTGCACCTTTGGGACTCATATAGGTAAAATATTCCATGGTATATGTGGCATTCGAAAGATAATCATGGGCAAAACTTGTTTCCGATCCATAGAGCCTATCTCATGTGGGAAAAGTTCCAATGCTTTCTTGTGTTTCTTGATGACTTCTATGAACTTTTCTTTCTCTTTTTCCCTTAGAACTGATCTTTCTCCAAACTTAAAATATTTAAGAGTCTCATCAATATAGTGATGCCCTATAAGCTCTCATCTTCTCAGCATAGCGTCATCAGCCACTCTCAAATACTTTTCATGACTATCATCTACTAATGGTTGGGCTATGGGGTTTTACCTTTTTCTCCGCAGTCTTATGCTTTGTATTCACATTCACTTCATGCTCTCTTAGAAACACTACAATCATTTCATATTCTTGGATAGAACTGAGCATGATGATTTCTTATTTTACATTCGTTTGAAGTGCCTACTCAAGTTCTTCAAGAATTGTCAAACTATTTTCCAATTGGATTACATTCTACCTTCTCATTAGGTAATATCAAACCTAAATTTTTATAGTGTTTTTCATGAATTTTTCTAAATTTATTGGAACTGTTTTCTTTTTGTAAACAAATCAACCTGAATGCAGATGAATATACCAAGAAAGTCTCAAAGCTATGTACAAAATTGTGTGAGACATCGATCCAAGTCCCACCGTTGTCTCACTCAATAGTTGATCCTAGCAAAAAAATTGGTCATTAGAAGCCCCATACTCTGCTACAGGCATGCAATCATCATGTTCCTGAGAGTTAATGGGACATTTTCTTAGATTCTTTCAATTTCTTGAATGATTTTGGGCATACAATCATTACTTGTAAGGAGTGAAGACTAGATCTTGATCGAATTCTTGCATAGGAAAATCTATCATTCATCACCTTTATTTCCATCCGTACTTTGGCAATGAAATGCTGCCCAAGAATAACCTCATATGAGTAGTGGTCCTAGACAAAGAAGTGGAATTCCTGAACGTTTTCCCCCATCGTCCGAACTACAAAGGCACATGCTCTGGAAAAGCCCTATAGAAATTGTTGGTAGTCCTCATGCTCCATCCATGGTCTTTGTCTATAGGTCATCTAAACTGCTCATACAACTTCTTTGACACCACATTTATCTATGACCCTAAGTCAATCAAGGCCAAATCAAAACATGAATCTCCATCACTTCCTAGTTTTACTTTCATTTTTGGCATCCCTCTTGCCCAAAAATTCCTTGTATGCTCACTTTTTGATCTTCTCATCTCATCATCGATTGTAATTGGTCTTACGGAATTCCTATTGACTTGACATCTTGCAATCTCATCATGAGAAGAGTCACTTAAGGCTACTGATTCATTCATAACTTGCATACCTTTATATGTCTCTTCCATTTTCACATCCTCATGTAAGGGGAATCTTTTTCTCTTTATCAATTTAATAAAACTATCCTTGAATTTAGGATTTTCTATGGAGAAAACATGCTCCAAGGACATGGTCACTTGGTTCTTCAATAAAATATCATTTAATATCTTTTGGCATCATTCTTCTTCTCAAGCTCAAAAATCAATATAGTCTTCGGTGTTTTCTTCTTTTTCTTCTTCTTCTCTTTATCTTTTTCTTGAATATTTTCTTGAGCACCTTCAGTCTTTTGAAAAGATTCTTGATCCTTTTCCTTCTCTTTATTTGGTTCTTGAATTTTGATTGGCCCAGCTAGCCTATTTTCCTCTTCTATTTACTTTTTCTTTGCCTCTCCTTGAGAAGCAATAGGATCTTTTAATTGAACTTTCCTTTCGGGTTCCTTAGTTTTTTCCTAAGTTTCTTTCCTTTGTTTTTTCATTACTCTTCTCTATGACTCCACGTAATCTTGTTCTTCACGTATTTTTCTCTTTTCCTCTACATTGGCTATATGTGAGTAGACAAAGAACTAATGTATATCATTAGGGCAAAAAACGGCCAAAAAAGGGTTGTTTGCTAATGGCAGATTATAGAAATTGAAAAATAGAGTCTTTCCACGTGTACAAGAATATAACATTGTTATCTCCTTTAACCATATGAAGAAATTCTTTTTTTTAAGACAATATGCTCTAAAAGCGCTGCCAAAGTGATGAAAATTCTTGTATTCAATGTACAATTTTTCGGTTGATGCAAAAAAATATATTTTTGCACACCACACAATGCACATTTTTTAATTTCCAAGAAGGAATTTATTTTTGAAGATACGAAATATTTTTGGGTTGAAAAAATTTCATGGTCATTCGGCGACAAGATTTACATCAAATCAAAAGTTTCCACACATACAAAGCCTTTTTATCTATAAATAGTGGAAAAGTTTGTGAATGTCAATTTCTTGCTTTAAGCATTCTTCTTCTTCTCAATTGGAATGGATTGTTCTTCTCGTCGTCCTTCCAATTGTGTAACCGCATGTGAGGACAAAAGAGAGCATTCTTTGTGGAAACTCTTTCTGTGAAGGTAAATGAATGGGTAACTATGCTTCCTAGCTATAGAGGTGCCCATAAAGTCAAGCATGCTAAAAGAGACGACATAAGAAACCATTAGAGGGGACATATTGTCATTTTCAAATTGAAGATATGTGGTTGGCTTGCAAGAGTACATGTGTACAATGCTAAGGATCTTGTTTCAAGAAAATCATCTACAATTCCCTTCATACTATAAGTGATGTTTTACAATGCTCTTCTATCATTTCAGTTGCTTTTGTATAACAACATATATGTTTTTGTGTTGCAGATATTTTTCCTTCCAATATTGTGGAGTGGAAACCTATTGAATGTTTAACAGGAACATTCAGAGTTCTTCACAAGGAATATGCATAACTTATGTGTGCAAAAAAAGCTGTTCAATTTTTCAATAGCATAGAGTTATTTGTCCATTTTGCAGATTATCAGGTGCCATTAGGGAGAAGCTCTTATGGAAATCTTGTACATCTCCCTACTCCTTGCATCTCTGCATTAGATTGGGATGCTCCTCGTCATTCAACAGTTTCACATTTTCTATGCAAAATGAAACTTGACATCCAAAAGGCAATGTCAGCAAGCCGAATTTCGCGAAGGATAAAGATTCAATGGTTTTTTCCTATTCACGTTTTTGTAGCATGGTTTAGAAACATGTTATTACAAAAAACAAAGACAATGTGGTTGAATAGGAGAGTCTCTATTTCAGAGATTGATGATGTGTTAGGTAGAGAATGGGATAGCAAAGAAGTTCAAAAGCTAGCTAATATCATTTTATGTAAACTTCATCCAAATTATACAATACTCTAAATAAAAGACCCAACTCAATAGTGCTAGATAACAAGACTATACTCAATGATCATGATAAATATACAAATGGGTGTCACAAAGTGATTGCAGATAATACAAGTCACATAATAAAAATTTATGCCACAGTGTGGATCAAGTAAAAACTAGACAATCTTCTTGGCCACCGTGTGGAAAAGGTGTGTCTTCTCTTTCTTCACTTTGGACTTCAAAGAACTCCAAATTTTTTTCTTCACTTCAGGTAGTGTGTGAAAAGGAAATGATGGGATCCCTTCACTTCGGTCTTCAAAAGTTCTCCTTACTTCATTTAATATCAGAAAAATCAATGGAAAAAACATAAGTACAGTTTGAAGTTCATAAAAACATGCTTGCAAGAAAAGCTATCCTTTGAAATAAATACTTTCTCTTTTTATTTTCCTTTCAATTTACATAATTCTTTTTTATTTCTTTCTCTTTCTTACATCCAAGTTGCACATAATCTTTTTAATTAAATCCTAAATTAATTTTTAATTTCATTTCGTCAACTCTAATTATTTATCTTATTTACATCAATTCCTAAAATTAGTCGTTGACAAGTCTAAGTTACTTATTCATTCTCTTTTCTTTTTCTAAGTTAGTTATTAATGTGATACAAGAAAAACAAACAAAATAAAACAACATAACATTTCTTTTTTTATTTTTTCCGCTTATTCAACCGATCCTCTTGGCATCTCTCTTTCTTGAGGACGTCTCTCTCTCTCACTTTCTCTCTCTCTGTCTGTCTGTCTCTCTCTCTCTCTCTCTCACTCATGCGTGACCTCCAATCTATGGTCATCACAGTTCCTCTAGTCTCTCTCTCTATCTATCTATCTCTCTCTCTGCAATCTCTCTCTTCCCGTTATATAACCATCACTACATCCATCTCGCTGAAGTCCATCACCGCATCCGTTTGGGTCTGCCGTCCCAAGATCTATCGTGCTACCTCCTTCCTTGCCTTCTTCTTCTTCTCTCTCTCTCTCTCATTTTCTACTACGCTTTCATTTTTCTCTACTGCCATGATGCTTTTGTCGAGCTTCACATTCAACGACCATGCATGTAGATATTCGATATTAAAGTCGCAACTATGCATGCAATTGTATAGCGTATTATGCTCTTATCATATTTTTTGTAGGTTTCGGAACCCCAACCCACAAACATACAAAAATCATTTGTATCAGAGTGGCAGAGAACATCCACCTACTGGCATTAGCATCTAGTTGTGATGAACTTTTGAAGAAAGATGTTTCCTTCAGTGAGATTAAAACAGACAGAGTCAGTAACTAGGCAATTCTTTAGAGATAAAAAAAAGACACCCGAAACTTGTTCTTCCTAAAGTCGTACAATCAATTTTCTCTCTCTCTCTCTCTCTCTGTTTCTTCATGATTCAGCACTCTTTAATCACCATTTCACTTTGTGGGATCCCTGTGTCGAAGCCTCATATACGACTCTTTTTCAAGCAGGTGTTCATAGTTTTAGGAGTTGATTTCCGGACTCCAAGGCATAGCCACGATTAATGGAGATTGTTTCCTTCGACTCGAAGCTACTTTGCAAAAAAAACCTTTCCAACCTCCAGAGGAAGCCATAACTTTGTGAAGCGTTGGTGCACACCTTCTATCTGACTGTCACATCTTACTACTCTAAAAACGCTTCAGTAGTAGCAAGGTAGAAGAAAATGTCGTCCAGGACTTTGCTCTATCCGCTAATTTGCATTCTCACTATTCTCTCTCTCTCTCGCTCTCAACAAACATAAAGTACAAGGAAAAGAGTAGAAAGAAATTACCTGAAAAATCAATGGGAAAACTAAATGATCAGTCAGCGTCTCTTTTATAGAATTCCAAGTTTGCAAGTTTTTAAATTTGGATGATTCTTTAGAATTTTCGAAGATTCTTCTTCTTCTCTCTCTCTCTCTCTCTCTCTCTCTCTCCCCTTTTCTAACTTAGGGGCTTCTTTTTCCATCTTTCCAATTTTGGAGAATCCCTTTAGTTTCTGTTTTTGTTTCTATTTTTCTCTTTCCTCTTTTTATTTCCTATTTTTATTTCTATTTTTTCTTCATATTTTCTAGTAACATTTTTATTTGGTTTCACACTTATATACAAAAGGTTTAATTGAAATTACGGGTTAGGTTTAGGATAAATCATAAGTCTAAGGTTCCAAACTAGGGTTTTCATTCAAAAAAAAATTGTGTTTCTTATGCTTTAGGGTTAGACAGATCAATTAATGGTTAAACATAGATTAGGGGGTTAAAATCCTTAGGTTTTTAGGGGTTGAAGTTAAGTTTTCTAAGGGGTAAAGGTTAGTTTTTTCAACGTTTTGGAACAAGTTAATGAACTTTATACAAAATTTACAAGTCTAATGTACATAAATGAAATGTTTTTTCACCACATAATTAATCAAATCAATCATATCTTCAACATTCATAACTCTTAACATCTTCTTAAAGTCAAAACATCATATCATGATTGGAAAAAGAAAGAAATAGATTTGAAAAATTTTTTTTGATGCACACTCTCAAAGGGATTTCATCTCGACACCATACCTCAATGATACCATCTCAAGAAATTGGAGCATGTACAATCTCTAGGAGGAATACAAGGGGACATCTCAGTCGATTCCATCATGCACAATCTCTTTTAGATATTCAAGTAGGGTTTATCTCTTTAACTATATGGGTTTGAAATTAACATGGAAAGGCCTAAAGGAAAAATATCTCACGACCTATAGATCTCTACTCTCGTGCAATGATGTTAAGTTTGATAATTAGGACAAAGGGTTTGGATATCCAAATATAGTAGGAAATAGAAATATGCATGTTCTATCTTTCTCCACACAACAACGTTGTTTATTCTTTCATCTTCATGTTCAATTTTCAAGTAGAAAACATGATGCATATGAAGTTTAGAGAGAGTATAAAGTTTGTCATCAATAGATTTTCTCTATCTACCTAATATTTCCTAACTCTTCATTCCAAACATTATCTAGACAATGTGTAACAGAAAGTTCAAAATGAATTATTTCACTATCAAAATGCTTATTACAATTCTTCCTCTCTATTAAGAACTTTCTTGAAAACTTTAAAAGGACATCTGTATTGTGGAGAAAGTCTATGGTCCTTCCCAAGCAATAGGTTAGATCGATCAGGATTCAACTTAAGAAGTACCATGTTATCTCTATGAGATTTAAGTGTTCTTCTCTTCAGAGCATAGAATTTCTTTTGTCTTTTGTAACTTGTTTTATGTCCAAGCTCTTCACCCATATTTTAAAGAATTTCTTTAGATACTTCAACTTTATTTGAAACATTACAGAAAGATGTTGGACTCAAACAATTATAACCATACATAGCCTCAAACTGAATCACTGTATAGATGCATGCCATGCATTATAGTATGTAAACTTTTCTAAGTCCATGTATTCCCTCCAATTATCCTTCTTTCATTCACATACATACACACTATATCGTCAAGTACCCAATTACCCCTCTCAGTTTCCCGATTAGTTTATTGAAAAAAAGTTGTACTCATACGAAGTTGACTACCAATTGGTTAAAATGTTACTTTCGAAACGTTTGCTACGAATCTAGAGTCTCTATCAGAAATTATGTTTCTAGGAATCCCATGCAGTCCAAAAATTTCATTCATAATAGGAAAGAAATGTGCAATTTTGTTAATTCTATGAACTACCACAAATATAGTGTCATGTTTACATCTAGTTGTAGGCAATTTAGTGATGAAATCCATAGACATAGACTCCTAGTTCCAATTTTGAACATCCAAAGGTTGTAGCATTCCATGCATTCTCTTAAACTGATATTTCACATGTTAGCACTTCAAATCTTCACTAGCATACTTTCTTATATCCCACTTCATACATGACCTAAATTAAGAATACTTAGGTTTAATATAGGTCCTTGAAAAATTGGATGTCTAGAAAGAACTACATCATGAAAATCATGTGATATTTTAACCTTCAATAGAGATTCAAAAGATATGCATAATTAATTGTTACAATATAAAGATGCATTTTGTCAATGAAGTTTTTCTTGATACATTGATCCCTTGTTTGCATGTAGAAAACTCAACATAGGTACATAAAAAGAATCATATTTTAACTCATTGATTGAGAAAATTATAACTTATTATAGAAAGTAGATTACATAAAGGTTTTTAATTCAATGCATCCATGATCTTATTTTCCTTACGACCCAAAAACTTGATGTCAAATTCATACTCACTTAATAATTCAATCTAACACATTTTTCTATTGTAGTGTTTTCAACTCTAATATGTATTTCAACTCTAATGATTTGTTTTCAATCCAAACTTAACCCCTAATAGTAGATGTCTCCAATGCGTAAGTGCATGTACAACAAAAAAGAATTCTAGATCATGAGTAGGATAAGTAAGTTCACGTTTTCTTAATTATCTAAATTTATATGTGACCAGCCTACCATCCTCTAAAAAAAAAATCCTAGATGATTACCATTTGCATGTCATGCAGCCATAAAAGGTTTTCCCATTTCTAGTATTTTGAAAACACCATTTTCAATGACTATTTGTTTCAATCATTCAAATGATTTCTCACATGTGTCACTCCACAAAAATCCCGCATTCCTTTTAGTAACATCTATGAGGAGATTAACTATCTTAAAGAAATCCTTAATATGTTCTCTCTTATATTGTGCCAATCCTAAAAAACTTCTAGCATCCTTTACGATTTGAGGATCTAGAAAATTAACTATTTTGTTCAATTTATCCTTCGGAAAGAACTAGACACCATGCAACATACATTAGACTCAGGGTACTTACTGTAGAGAGTACACGTGCGGAAGCAAAATGAAAAGAAGAGTGTACTCACAAAACAAAGAGTGAGTGTGACACAAAATGAGTAGACCATGAAATGGGTAAACTCATGGGGATTAGAAATGAGCTTGCCAAGAGCATGGAGTAGGCTCCTCAAGCTTCTAACCAAGTACAAATGAGGAAAGACGCCCTCCTTATATAGATTTGGGAGGGGCTCTCAAAAGTACATCATATGTTGGACAAGTCTCCTGAAAGGAGAATGAATACAACTGGTAGAAGCACATGGCAAGGTACCGAAATACAAAGGAAATATAATATACAATGGAAATAGACTAGAAATGGAGTGCCTCTTGGATACAAAATGGAGATGCAATCATGCGGATACAAATGTAGATGAAGTAGGAGCAATCATGTTGTTAACACCCCCTCTGCAGCTCCATTTTGGAGCGGCTGAATGTGGCAGAGGTCCACCAAGCGTTGAAGTGGTACCGGAGGTAGAGCCTTCGTGAACATGTCTGCCAGGTTCTCCGGAGAGGTACACTACTCTAGAGTAATCTCCTTAGATATGAGCTTCTCGTGGATAAAGTGGTATTGGATCTTGATGTGCTTCGTCCGAGCATGCAATATTGGACTCTTGGCAATGGCCAAAGCTCACTAG
This sequence comes from Ceratopteris richardii, assembly GCA_020310875.1. Taxonomy (NCBI): domain Eukaryota; kingdom Viridiplantae; phylum Streptophyta; class Polypodiopsida; order Polypodiales; family Pteridaceae; genus Ceratopteris; species Ceratopteris richardii. The sequence continues at coordinate 112,742,220 of CM035417.1, read as the reverse complement.
ATGTCCGTGTGGGACATGTCGGAGTATCCTGCAAAACACCAATGTTAGATAATAAACGTCGAAGCCAGATGCCCTCACATGCTGCAAAGCTCGATGCTCGGTACTCGGCCTCTATGGATGATAGAGCAATTGTAGGGTGCTTCTTACTTGCCCAAGAGATAGGTCCTGAGCCAAGTAAGAGTATATACCCAGAAGTAGACCGTCGAGGATCAGGATCACCCGCCCAATCAAACTCTGAATATCCGACGAGTTCGATGCACCCTCTATACCAAAGACCATGATGTTGGGTGAGGGCAAGGTATCCAAGTAGTCTCTGAGCAGCATCCCAATGAGTCTGACGAGGTTGATGTGTAGATTGACTGAGTATACCAACTACATAAGCAATATCTAGTCTAGTGTTGGCAAGATAGAGTAATGAATCAACAAGCTATCAATTGGTATGCACATCCACAAGTGATGATGAGTCCTCCAGTGTAAGCTTGATGTTTGGATCAAGTGGTGTAGAAAGTGAGCGACACTGGTCCATGTTATATCTGGAAAGTAGATCAGAGGAGTACTTCTTCTGTGATAGGAATATACCTTCTTTTGTTTGCCAAACTTCCATACCTAAGAAGTAGTGTAGTAATCCAAGATCTATCATAGAGTACTCAAGGTGAAGCTGTGTGATGATAAACTGGCTGTGTTCTTTGTCTGAGCCTGTCAAGATCAAGTCATCTACATAGAGAATGATGATGGATACTAAAGATTCCTTTTGATAGATATAGAGATTAGCATCAACATTGCTTCTGTGAAATCCCTTATCTTCAAAGAACTTTTGAATCTTTTCATACCAGGCCCTGGGAGCTTGGTTGAGTCCATAAAGTGCTTTATGAAGTTTGTACACTTGATCTTCTTTTCCTTTGATCTTGAAGCCTTTTGGTTGTTCAACATATACTTCTTCTTGAGGATATATATTGAGGAATGCACTTTTGACGTCCAGCTAGTAAATGTGCCACTTAAAGTGAGCACTTAGTGCTAAGATGATTCTTATGGTTGTGAATCTTGTAGTAGGAGCAAAGGTTTCTTCATACTCAATGCCATGTTGTTGCTTATATCCCTTAGTGACTAATCTTGCCTTATATTTATCTAGAGTGCCATCAGACTTGTATTTGACTTTGTATATCCACTTGACTCCTATGACTCGATGGTTGGTTGGTTTAGGAACAAATGTCCAAGTCTTGTTCTTTGCTATTGCATCCAGTTCCTCTTTCATAGTTGCTTCCCACTCTCGTTGGCCTTGAGCTTCTTTCTAGTTGGATGGCTCTAGAATTTGCTGAATTTGGTGCATTAGGGCATAACTAACCCAATGACTTTGTTCGAGTTGTCTCTTATCAAGAAGCCTTTGAGATCGGCATGGTTGTCGGGAAGTACTGGCTTCTGAGTTGGAGTTTGGAAATACTGAGTCCCCCTCTGAAGTGTAGATAGGTGGACTAAGACTTGTACTTGAACCTTTTCTTGAGTATGTGGAAGCTTCATTGAAGATCACATCCTTCAAAATGGTGACGGAGTTGTTTTCCATATCATATAGACGGTATGCCTTTGATTGGTCACTATACCCTATGAATATGTGTTTCTTGGACTTTAATTGTAACTTGTTTCTATCTTCTTTTGGTACATGGACAAAAGGCTCACTACCAAAGACTCGAAAGTAATTCACATTTGGTTTTCTTTCATAGTATGCTTTGAAGGGTGTTTTGTTGTGTAATGCACTTGTAAATCCTCAAATAAGAATGTGAACGGTAGTATGCACGGCTTCTGCCCAGAACTTGTAGGATAGATCCTTGTGATGAAGCATAGTTCTTGCCATTTCCATCACATTACATATCTTTCTTTCAGCTACTCCATTCTGGAATGGAGTATGAGGCTGAGTGACTTGTCTTTTGATCACTTTCTGGCTGAGAAAGTTATCAAAGTCATGATTGATAAACTCACCACCTCCATCTGATCTGATGGTTTTAACTTTAGTCGAAGCTTCATTCTCAACTTCCTTGATCCAAGTTTGAAACTTAGAGAATGTTTCTACCTTTGACTTCAAAAAGTGCACCCAAATTTAGCAAGATTGGTCATCTACTAGAAGATAAAAGTAGAGGGATCCACTCAGGGATGGGGTGTTCATGGGTCCACATAACTCCATGTAGAAAAGGGCGAGAGGGTTCCTCGCTCGTGTTGAAGCTTCCTTGGGAACTGGGGCCCTATGTTTCTTGCCTTGGATGCAAGCTTGGCAGACATCAGTAAGTTTCCCTATCTTTGGCAATCCCTTCACAAGTTTAGATGAAGAGGTTTTTGATAAGTAAGAGGTGTGGCCAAATCTTTTGGTGCCACAAACTTGAGGTTAATTCTTTGGATACAAAGCAATATAGTTTGTAGAGGCTTAGTGAATATATTTTCTCCACTTAATTGATCTAATAATTTTTCTATGTGAATGAGTGGATACTTATTTTTAATCCTTATTTTATTCAACCCCCTATGGGAATCTAAAAGAGTTGTCTTTCTTCTTTTGAAATTAAATAGTTCTCCAAGGTGAAACGCTCAATTTTAGCAAACCTTTATTTAAAAGATCACCTAATTGAATATTGAGCTCCTTTAATTCGTCTATGTTAATTCTATATGGTACTCTTGAATATGGTTCTCTCCCCAAATTCAATTCAATAGTGTGGTCAATTTACCTATTTGGAGGTATGCTAGGTAGGTATTCTAGAAACACATCTTCATATTCTTTCAAAAGATTTTCGACATGATTTGGAAACTTTTAATCATTATCTTCCTCATGTAAATTATTCACATACACTACAAATGTTTTGAAGCCATCACATATACCTCTAATTATCTGCATAGTAGAAATGAGAATAGGATTAGGATTACATGCATCACCTAGAATGTGGATTGATTCACCATCTAGCCTTAAAGTGACTATTCTTTGTTCGCAATCAACTGTTGTAGAATTTTGAACTAACCAATTCATGCCTATGATTGCATCATATTATTTCATTTCAATCACATGAGAAAACCTAGGATAACACCTATCACAAAACTTAAATGCAAGGTTTTCAACGTATCCTTCTGTATAGTGTGGTCCATTTCCCATCTCCAAAAGACTATCTTCATATTTAAGCATATTGCTAAAATTTGTACCAGATCAAAAGATAGAAATAAATAAATATGATCGAATCCATTAAGAAATCTAACTTTATGCATAGAAATCATACATGAAATTGTAGTCATAGAAGCCCTTGGGAAAGAACTAGTGAACATGCAACGTAAAGCAGAGTTAGGCCCTTTCCTCCATCATCTGCTATGCCAATTGTTGTACCTTGCTCAATGATGTTTATAGCCCTCACTTGTCTAGGCTGAGAGGTTCCTTTGTTTGGGCATTTATATGTTCGATGTCCTTGCTCACCACAATGAAAATATAAATCGAGGCTTGCTTCCCACTCAATAACATTAGGGTGTTCTTGCCAATGGATGGGTTGATGCCTTAGGTGAATCTCCTGTTGAGAAATACTCTTGCCTTGATTATTAAACTATGGATCCCTCTTTAAGTTTTTCATGTTTATTGTAGCAGATCTATGTGACTTATGTCCTATTGCAATGACTTTGGTTCTATTTGCATTCTACATATTGAACTTCTCCAGCTTATTTAAATTCTTAACCATCACAATAACATCTAAGAAATCAAGACATCTAGATCTCTTCAGTTTAGAATAAATCTCCTAAAAAATGCCTTCAATAAACTTCTTTTTAGAGCATGCTTGCTAACCTTCAAGGCATACTTATAAAGACATAGAATTCCTTTTCTATAATGATCAAGAGAAAAGCTATGGATATCACTCTTTTTGTTTCAAAAATTATAGAACTCCATCTTCTTCCCCATGTGGTAGTTTTGAGAGCACTAACATGTTTTTCTTGCTCTCTATATTCCTCTATCAAACTAGACCAAAACACATCTGATTCTACATATAGGACTTCCAACATAGCTTTGCAATACCGCATAGGTGTAGGATCCCAACCTTTGCCTTGGAATCCTCACTAAATTGTCAAAGATCAAAGAAATCCTCTAGATCTTGGCTGCTCTTCTTCTCACCCACACACACTATACATACACACACATATACATACACTACAACATATGAGGCGCATACCAATGCTGCCTATACTGACGGTCACTCCCGGCATCTATATAAATGTTCGAAAAGTTCATTTAAAGATACCGATGGTGACATGAGCATCGATATGACCATTTAAAATGGACGGTCAGGATATCTCGTGACTGCCGGTTTACGCATCGGTATAATCGTTGGTATACCCATCGGTATAAGTGTCAGTATAAGCATTGGTAATTTACAGGAAATTACCCATGCCTATATTGATGCTTATATCAACAGGTATATCGAGGCCATGTTTTAAACATATCAGGAACGTGAGAGCAAAAATCAACATTTTGCTCGTGTTTTACACTGAGTACTGCTTGCTTCTGTGGAACTTGTGTGCGCGAATCGAATTGTGACCTACATTGTCTTGTGCACACACACACACACAAATCTCTCTCTCTACACACACACACACACACTCTATGTTTAGATTTCACATCTTGGTAAGTGGTACACGTACTCTTAGCCTTTGTCTTTCTCTATGCTTTATGTTTTATAATTTCTCTTCTCTTTGATTTTGCAAAAGTTTTTTGGTATCCCTTCTTTGGAATTCGATTATAGACAACATACATTATGCTTTGACGACAACGATCCAAAAGAAGGATATACCTATAAGTGATTGATTTATTCTCTATTGATAGAAACAGAAAGAGAGAGAGATAGAGAGAGAGATAGAGAGAGAGAGATAGAGAGAGAAAACAAGATAGAGAGATAAAGAGAGAGAGAGAGAGAGAAAGAGAGAGAGAGATAAAGAGAGATGAAAGAGAGGAAGATACAGATAGGAAGATAGAGCATACATACACACACACATCTACACATGCATACATACACACACATGTGTGCACACATGCATACATATACACATATACACACATGCATGCATACATACACACACATATACACACATGCATGCATACACAAATACATGCATACACACACATAAACATATGAATACATACACACACACATGCATACACACATACATACACACACACATAAACACATATGCATACACACACACATACACACACATGCATACACACATACAGACACACACACATATACACACATGCATGCATACATACACACACATATACACACATGCATGCATACAAAAATATACACATATACACACATGCATACATACACACACACATGCATACACACATACATACACACACACGTATACACATATGCATACACACACATACACACACATGCATACACACATACATACACACAGACATATACACACATGCATACACACACACATACATACACACATATACACACATGCATGCATACATACACACACATATGCACACATGCATGCATACACAGATATACACATATACACACATGCATACATACACACACATGCATACACACATACATACACACACATATACACATATGCATACACACACATATACACACATGCATACACACATACATACACACACACATATACACACATGCATACACACACACACATACATACACACATATACACACATGCGTGCATACATACACACACATATACACACATGCATGCATACACACACATACACATATACACACATGCATACATACACACACATATACACCTATGCATACACACACACATACACATATACACACATACATACACACATACATACACACATACATACACACACACATATACACACATGCACACATACACACATGCATGCATTTATACACTCACATATACACACATGCATGCATACACACACATGCATACATACACACACACATGCACACACATGCATACATACACACACATATACACACATGCATACATACACTCACATACACATATACACACATGCATACATACACACACATGTACACACATGCATACATACACACAGACATGTACACACATGCATACATACGCACATATACACACATGCAAGCATACATGCACACACATATACACACATGCATGCATACACACACACCTACATAAACACACACACACACATACATACACACATGCATGCACATACATACACACATGAATGCATAGACACACATGCATACAAACACACACATACACATATACACACACATGCATACATAGACACACATACACATATATACACATGCATACATTCACATACACACATACATGCACACGTGTACACATATACACACACATATAGGATTTCAGTATAGATAAATAAATATGAAAATAGCTAGTGTGTTAATTAAATATATATAATAAAATATATAAAATTATGATTTTAAACTTTTCTTTACATCAAATATATAAAAATAGGATTAAGGTTTTTAGGCTATTTACACATACATACACATATACTTATACACATATATACATACACATATATATATACACATGCATACACAAATATACATGTTTAGTTCTAGATCTTTCCAATTAGGGTTTTAGGGTTTTTACACATGCATAACATATATACACACATACACATACACATATAATACATAGATACATGTATATACACATTGATGAACAAAGATACATATTTTAGGTCTAGATCTTTAGAATTAGGGTTTTAGGGTTTTTACATCTATATAATTCAATTAAATTCATATAAAGAAAACATATAGAGAAAATTAGGAAAAAAATTGAATATAGAAATAAATATATATATAAAATAGGATAATTCTATAGATAAATAAATATGAAAAGAACTACTGTTCTAAATAAATAAATAGATTGTATATAATTAAAAATGTAAAAATAGGATTAGTTTTAAATTTTTTTTATCAGAGTAAATATATATACACATAAACACACACACACACACACACACACACACACATATATATATATATATATATAAATATATATATATATATATATATATATATATATATATATATATATATATATATATATATATATATATATATATATATATATATATATATATATATATATATATATATATATATATATATATATATATATATATATATATATATACATATATATACACAAGCATACACATATATACATGTTTTAGGTTAGGTCTTTCTGATTAGGGTTTTATGGTTTTTACACATGCATAACATATATACAAACATACACATACACATATAATACATATATACATTTATATACACATGGATACACAAATATACATATTTTAGGTCTAAATCTTTAGGATTAAGGTTTTAGGGTTTTTACATACATATACATCAATTAAATTTATATAAAGAAAAAATATAGAAAAATTTAAGAAAGAAATCTGAATATATAAATAAATATATATATAAGATAGGATAATTGTATAGATAAATAAATATGAAAAGAGCTAGTGTTTTAAATCAATAAACTAAGTATATCGAATTAAATATATAAAAATAGGATTAATTTTAAGGTTTTTAATCAGAGTAAATATATATACCCATACACATACAGATACACACACACACACACATACACACACATATATATATATATATATATATATATATATATATATATATATATATATATATATATATATATATATATATATATATATATATATATATATATATATATATATACACACACATACACATACACACACATATACACATGGATACACACATATACATGTTTTAGGTCTAGATCTTTATGATTAGGGTTTTAGGGTTTCTACACATGCATAACTTATATACACACATACACATACACATATAATAGATATATACATGTATATACACATGCATACAAAAATATACATATTTTAGGTTTAGATCTTTAAGATTAGGATTTTACGGTTTTTACATACATATAATTCAATTAAATTTATATAAAGAAAAAATAAAAAAATAATTTAAGAAAGAAATTTGTATATATTAATAATTATATATATAAAATAGGATAATTATATAGATAAATAAATATGAAAAGAACTAGTGTTTTAAATAAATAAATAAAATATATATAATTAAATATATAAAAATAGGATTAGTTTTAAGGTTTTTAATCAGCATAAATATATATACACATACACATACACACACACACACACACATATATATATATATATATATATATATATATATATATATATATATATATATATATATATATATATATATATATATATATATATATATATATACATACATACATACATACATACATACATACATACATATACACATGCATACAATATATACATGTTTTAGGTCTAGGTCTTTCGGATTTGGGTTTTAGGTTTTTACACATGCATAACATATATACACACATACACATAAACATATAATACATGCATTGACAAACATACTATGCACTATCTGTTTCCATATGGGACCAAAGGAAGAAATCTTTGGAAGCAAAAATGGTGCTCTATATGCCTATATGACCCTTGTAAGATGGTTCATGAATTTCTTTGAGAGAAAAATCTTTAAAAACTTGTATTATGCATAATCTATATTGAAAAATAAAGTAAACCATGATGAAGTGTGTAATGTTCATCAGTTAAAGATGCACAAGTTTATGCCATGCATATGAGAAATACAAATTAGATGCATAAGTGGAAATCATGTCTTGGAAAGAATGAATTTAGATGCCACAAATATTATGCAAAATAATAGAATGTGAAGGAAAATGGCTAAGAGCATCGACTATGACATTAGCTTTCCTAGGTTGATATTAGATCATGGGTTGGAAAGTTTGAATGAATGAATCCAATTTAAGATGTTGATCCTAGATTAAGGGTTGATTCAATAAATACTAAATAGCATATTGATCAATTTTGATTAATGCCTCAAATCCCAATGTTTCCAAATTTGCAAAGCATGCACAACTACAAACAATTTTTTATCATATGTACTATAAATTTTTTCTGAGGGCTTAAGTTGAGCATAGGGTTTGGAGGATCAATGGATATAGGGTCTTTATACAAGTAGCATTATAGGTTCATATGGTTTTTAGGTCAATAGAGTTTGTAATGCTCACACATGGGCTCACACAATTACACAATTGAAAGGTTTCGCATACACAATCTAAGACATCTAGGTATTGAACAATATATACATCTTTGGTTCTTGTTCTTATCCCTCCAAATAAACCATTAGTTGCATTTCTTATCTCTGAATCAATATAGAGAGACGTAATAAAAAAGAAATTAAATTTGAAAATTTCAAATACACCATCCATGAGGGATGTTATCCTATCAGCATGTGGACCCACTTCAAAAAGTATTCCCATGTCACTTTATCCACGTTCTCTAGCATGAAGTGCTTGTTTGAATTGTACCCATGTTGTTTGTTTTATTTACATGAGTTGACCATGAAAATAGAATACGAACATGTAGACAAAGCTCTCGCATAGATCATGGTCCCTCATCAGTGTCAGACCCATTCCTAGATACTTCGCCTTGAGTTCACTTTCTTTATAGAATTGGATATATGTTTTTGATTGAAAAATCCACATCGCTTGGCTAGATGTTCACGAAGAGAGTGGATAGTCCTCTATCACATATCCTATTTTTGAAGGTGTAGAAACTAAAATAGAAGATCATCCATTTTGAATTTGCTAGATGCTTTGATTTTTGGTCCTCATCAATTTTCTATCCTATTGTTGAAGGTGTAGAAACTAAAATAGAAGATCATCCATTTTGAATTTGCTAGATGCTTTGATTTTTGGAGATCATCCATTTTAAATTTGCTAGATGCTTTGATTTTTGGTCCTCATCAATTTTCTAGCTCTATCCTTTCACATCAAGTTCAGTAAGTATGTCATGGTATTCTTGGCAAGGAGGGAGAAATAATAAGAAAAAATTTACTTAGAAAGGCTTAATTTTATTCATGGAATGTAGAGAAATTCAACTGTTTATTCACTAGTTCAACTCGGAAGCATGTATGAATCATTTGCAAATAGCTCAATGGCAATTTCTAAACGTAGTTCCAATTCAATCCGCTTCTCATTTTCCTTTGTGAGTGTATTTGTTCACCTTATTTACACGAGCCTCATAACAATCATGGATATAATTATGTCATATACCACATGTCTTTTCACATAGTCATAACATAAGCGCTTTCCTCTTGATGAAAAAGAAAGAGACTCAACTATGGTTTAAATTTAATGTGGAGTCCAAACATTTCTTTTTGCACTTACACATATCACTCTCTCTCTCTCTCTCTCTCTCTCTCTCTCTCTCTCTCGATACTCAGAGAGAACATGGTATTACAAATTCTTTAGCCTCTCCTTAGACACGAGTCTTAGTCACTATTTTCTCTATTGTGCATTAAAACTCACACGTATGGCATTCTAACTTTGTAATTTTTCTCACTGCTATTAATACAAAATTATGATTTTCTTTTCTTTTCCTTATGCACATTCACGAAATGCTTGCTAAACCTTTTTACATATAGAGATATTCATGCTTGAGGCCATGCACTCTCTCAATTACATCTACAATTTTCATCTACTTAAGTAAAGCGCGAACAATCTAAGAAAGAAGAAGAGTAAACCCCAGACTTCTGTATAAAATACATGCAGAATGTTAGATTGTTGTATGACTCAAAATCATTGAATGTAACAATGGATGACACACTTGACACAAGTATTTAGATGATAGCTAGTCGATTTATTTTAAGGAAATAGTGCTCTACGCTTATTAATTATTCCTATGTGTATAACAGATCAAACAAAGGGTATTCTGTTCCTTCCTTTCCCATTTAGTTCCTTGTCTACATGCAAAAAATGAATAACAAAGTGAATGAACTAAAACGAGAACCTGCCATGTATTTGAATCAAAGTTCCCATGCATTCTCATCAGTCAGATTTAGCTGTGTCTTGATCTCTGAATAGCTGAACGTATCAGCCAAATTCAACAACAATAATACGTGCACACTATAAGTTCAATGGGCTTCGGCTCGAGTTTACCAGAAATGTTGAATGTCCCATTTCAGCTAGAAGTGCAGTACGCGAGAATTTGTCACTAGACCAAAATGCTGTTGTTAATACTGTAACTATCAAATCAATTCCCGGATGGCCCTTTACATTCTCTCCAAGACATCGTTTGTCCCAACTATCTTCGTTTTTGGGGCCTTATTGAGAATATCATATTTTGCATAGGAGAATGAATGGAGTATGGATGTTACATTCTCATCAGGAGCAGATATTTACCAAGTGATATCGTTCTCCACTATAGCCCTTCCTTTGATTCATAGCAAGCAAGCTCAAAGACTTTCTATATTTGTTGATGCGTAACTTCACAAAATCTTTTGCACTACGTGTACTCCGAGCTCTTCTTGTTTTTTTAATATAAAGGAAGTTCGGCATTAGCCTACTCTCCCGAACTTGTATTAATTAAAAGGAAAAGAGAACTACAAGTGCCCACGGGACCCCCAAGTCCCATAGAGTAGGGGTAGATCTTACAGAGATTAGGTCGCATTACAAAGGAGGTTGATCACTGTCTCATCACCCTCATGTGGGGCCCACTTGGGTTTAAGCTTGTTGTTGATCAAAATGAGCACTTAATGATGCTCGAAGGGTGGGGGGTGAGGGATTTCTTTCTTCCATAGGACCTCCCCCCTAACGCCATTCCAGAAAGTCGCTGAGCAGCCAATCGCTTCTCCCAACAAAGTTTGTTTCCAATTGATATGCTTCTCAAGTCTCATTTTCTTTCCGACAATAAGCCAGAGCCTGTTTGAGTTGGGACAAGTAAAGAAGATGTGAACAACATCTTCAATGGATTGACAACAATGCTTGCACCAGAGAGATGCCCCACAAATTTTGCTAGCTTTAGGTTGGTCTAGATTCCCCGATGAAGAATTTGGCATAAGAGGAAAAACTTTTTGATTTCTATGAGAGGGTCCTAGATAGCCATGAACTTCATATCCCACCATAGCCATGTCCATGAGAGGCACACTTCTTGTTGAGGTTAACCTGATAATCAATGTTTTCTTTGATGTTCAGGATTTTCATTAGGCAGTTACCATTATGCCATCTAAGACCAAGCGGGCACGAGGAGTCATGCCCCATTAGAAGACAAACTTTATTCTAGTTCTAGGCAAGACTTCTCCTTTGTAAAATATTCCATTCTTCATAGGTAATGCTAGCACTAGGGTCACTATACTCGAAGTTGATCCATTGGTTGGTGTCTTGTTTCTAGAGATGTTTCCATTGTTTGAAGCCCTTGTTCCATAGTCTCTTGGCACTTTGAATGTTCAAAGATTCCAGAGTTCCAATGCCATGGATGGGAAACCACATAGATTCATTCAGTCTAATATCGATTGCGCACTTCCAATCTCCACTCATTCTTATGAAAATTTTGACTTTATTTCAACTCTTAAATAAGGTTCACACAAGATTCGAGCCTTTCGAGAAAACCGGGATGAGGGAGAACAAAAGGGTCATAATGTCAAGATTGTTCCAATTTGGGAATCCCACGAAAGTAAACACATTCTTGTTTCTCAAGATCAACTTTGCCCACGAAGCCTCCCCGTTTTGCACCATGCATTAATCATCCATTTTGCCGCAAGTTTGTTAGCCATGCACCCAATGTCCAGAATACCAAGGCCTCGACTATCCCTTTGGCTAGTGCAGATGGACCATTTGATTTCAAGCACGCCCCTCCTATTGTGATCACCTATCCAAAGGAACTTTTTGCAGATACTTTCCAGTTTGGACAGCTCTTGCTCTTTCGGTCTCAAACAAGAGAGGAAGTAAATGGTAGACAAAATGAGGAACATGTTGATAACCATTGCATGACCCACGGGATTGATTTGTATACCTTTCCAATAGGCTAGCTTGCTTTCAAGTCTTGCCAAGGTCCAATTCCACCACTGCTCTAGCGAGATACCAAAGCCCAAGGAAATCCCAATAAGCCAAAAAATTTGGCCTGGTGAATGTTTTGGTAGCCATGATCAAAGAGAAGGTTAGGTTGGGTCCTGACAATAGCTCTGAATGCGGTCTTTGAGTGGTTGATTTTGGAACTAGACGCTTCATAGAATGTATCTCGGCACCTCCAAAACATCTCTAGATTGGTACTATCCTTGTGGACAAACGTGTTCGTATCGTTGGCAAAACGTCTCATGGTGATCTAGCCATGGTCACGTGGCAATCGGAGGCCTTTGATATTACAAGCTTCCACCTGTTGTTCCACCAGCTAGGTAAGGCCTCAGTACTATCATCTCCAGGCTGGTACTATCATTGTGGACAAACATGTTCATATGGTTAGCAAAAAGTCTCATGGTGATCTTGCAGTGGTCACGTGGTAATCGGAGGCCTTTGATATTACAAGCTTCCACCTGTTGTTCTTAGCTCATCTTTTTTTTTTGAAAGGAAGTTCGACCTTAGCCTATTCTCCCAGAATTTAATTAAAATAAAGAAGAAAAGTTATAAGTGAATGGGACTAGTGCGAATGGGACTCCCCAAATCCCACAATGCAGGCGAGGAGTATGACAAGCTAGAGGGCATTACAAATGAGGCGGACGAATTTATCATCTCCCTCATGTTGGACCCATTTGGGTTTCAACTTGTTGTTTTGAGGAGATAAATACAGTGATGTCTAAACCATGGAGATCTATTATCTCGGGAGATTCTTTTACCTAGAAGAAACAAGGTTTTCTCAATCCACCATTCTTTAGGAGTTTGGCCAAAATTGACAGCACATTGCTCCCTCTAAATCTTCCAAAGCTTCTCACCCCTGATGGCATTCCACAGTCTCGATGAGAAGCTGACCCCCTCACCCAAAAGCGCATGTTGCCGATTGATTTGGTTCATGAGTCTTAATACCCGCATAACGTGATGCCTGATAACACGAGACTTGGGGTAATCGAAGAACATGTGAACTAAATCTTCGATGCATCGATGGCAACGCTTGCACCATGGTGGCATATCACATATTTTGTTAGCCCTTGCATTGGACCAGATTCCCTTATGCAAGATCTGCCACATGAGAATGGAGTTTTTTATCTCAATTAGGGGGTGCCAAATAGACATGAACTTTAGTTCCCATGAAAGTTTCGTCCAAGAAAGGCATTGCATCTTGTTAAGGGTATGATGAACATCTAAGTTCTCTTTGAAGTTGGGGATTTTGAATATTTTCTTACCATTGCTCCATTTGAGGCCCTCCAAGCAAGGAAGATCCTATCCGCAGAGAAGGCGGGTAGTTGAGTAGTCCCACGCTAAACACCTACCTTGAACAAGAGTCCATTCCTCAAGGGTAACTCTATGTCTTGGGTCTAATTCTTCGAACCTAATCCACTAGCTAGTCTCTTGTTTCCGGAGCTGTTTCCACTGTTTGGACCCCTTGTTCAATAACCACTTTGTAGTTTAGAGGTTCCAAGAGTCCACCCCCTAATGCCACTAATCGGGAACCAGAAAGAGTGGTTTTGTCTTATCCCGACTGCCCACTTCCACTCATCACTTATTCTGATGAATTTTTTGGCCTTATTCAAACTCTTCCATAAAGAACACACGAGGTAGAGCCTTTAGGGGATACCGGGTGGGGGGAGAACAAAAGCAGCAGAATCCCTATGTCCTTCCAACCAAGATGGCCAACTAAGGTAAGGTCTTCCATGTTTCTGAAGATCAATTTAGCCCAAGAGGGATCACTGTTGCTCCAAGCCTTGATAAGCCACTTTGCCACCAGCTTGTCAACAAACCCAATGATATCCAAAATACCTAAGCCCCTTGAGTCTTTTGAGCTAATGCAAGTTTCCCATTTGATTTTGGCAATCCCCCTCCTGTTGGGGTCCCCAGTCCAAAGGAAGTTTCTGCAGATTCTTTGCACTTTGGCCAACTCTTTCTCCTTAGGTCTCCAACATGAGATAAAGTAAATAGTCGTAGAAAGCATAAATGTGTTAACAACCATTTTATGCCCTGCCAAGTTGACTTGCATACCTTTCCAATGATTTAGTTTGCTATCCAGCTTGGCTAGCACCCAATTCCATCGTTGGTCCATTGTGATGTCGAAGCCCATCGGAATGCTGAGGAGACAGAAGACTTGACCTCTAGGGATAACTTGACACCCCTGATCTAACAACAACTCGGGGGGTGTTCTCGTAATCATAAGTGTATTTCAGAAATTTGGTAAGTGGTGCCTGTACTCTTAGCCTTTGTTTTTCTCTATGCTTTAGGTTTTATAATTTCTCTTCTCTTTGGTTTTGGAGAAGTTTTTTGGTGTAGATTCTTTGGAATTCGACGATATACGACATACATAACCCTTTGATGACAACGATCCAAAAGAGGTACATACCTGTACGTGATTGTTTATTCTCTATTGATAGAGGGAGAAAGAGAGAGAGAGAAAGAGAGAGAGATGAGAGAGAGAGAGAGTGGAAGAGAGAGAGAGAGGGAGAGAGAGAGAGAGAGAGAGAGAGAGAGAGAGAGAGAGATGAGAGAGAAAGAGAGATAGAGAGATAGAGAGACAAAGCGAGAGAGATGAAATAGAGGAAGATAGAGATACGAAGATAGATCATACATACACACACATACATACACACACACACATCTAAACATGCATTTACATACACACACACACATCTAAACATGCATTTACATACACACACACATATACACACATGCATACATACACACACATACACACATGCATACATACATACACACACATATAGACACATGCATGCATACACACACATACACATATACACACATGCATAGATACGCACACATGGATAGACACATACATACACACACACATACACATATGCATACACACACATACAGACACACATGCATACACACATACATACACACACATATACACACATGCATACACACACATACATACACACATATACACACATGCATGCATACATACACACACATATAAACACACACATGCATACACACATATACACATATACACATGCATACATACACACACACATGCATACACACATACATACACACACATATAGACATGCATACACACATACACACACACATTCATACACACACATATATATACACATGCATATACACACACATACATACACACATATACACACATGCATGCATACATAGACACACATATACATGCATGCATGCATACACACACATACACATATACACACATGCATACATGCACACACACATTGCATATATATATACACACATACACATATATATACACACACATACACATATACATGTTTTAGGTCTAGGTCTTTCCAAGTAGGGTTTTATGGTTTTTACACATGCATAACATATACACACATACACATACACATATAATACATATATACATGTGTATACACATGGATACACAAATATACATATTTTAGGTATAGATCTTTAGGATTAAGGTTTTAGGGTTTTTACATACATATAATTCAATTAAATTTATATAAAGAAAAAATATAGAAAAAATGTATGCGTATGCGTATGCGTATGCGTATGCGTATGCGTATGCGTATGCGTATGCGTATGCGTATGCGTATGCGTATGCGTATGCGTATGCGTATGGGTATGGGTATGCGTATGCGTATGCGTATGGGTATGCGTATGCGTATGCGTATGGGTATGCGTATGCGTATGGGTATGGGTATGCGTATGCGTATGCGTATGTATGTGTATGTGTATGTGTATGTGTATGTGTATGTGTATGTGTATGTGTATGTGTATGTGTATGTGTATGTGTATGTGTATGTGTATGTGTATGTGTATGTGTATGTGTATGTGTATGTGTATGTGTATGTGTATGTGTATGTGTATGTGTATGTGTATGTGTATGTGTATGTGTATGTGTATGTGTATGTGTATGTGTATGTGTATGTGTATGTGTATGTGTATGTGTGTGTGTATGTGTATGTGTATGTGTATGTGTATGTATATGTGTATGTGTATGTGTATGTGTATGTGTATGTGTATGTGTATGTGTATGTGTATGTGTATGTGTATGTGTATGTGTATGTGTATGTGTATGTGTATGTGTATGTGTACGTGTATGTGTACGTGTATGTGTATGCATATGTGTATGTGTATATGTATATGTGTATGTGTATGTGTATATGTATGCATATGTGTGTGTATGTGTGTGTATGTGTATGTGTATGTGTATGTGTATGTGTATGTGTATGTGTATGTGTATGTGTATGTGTATGTGTATGTGTATGTGTATGTGTATGTGTATGTGTATGTGTATGTGTATGTGTATGTGTATGTGTATGTGTATGTGTATGTGTATGTGTATGTGTATGTGTATGTGTATGTGTATGTGTATGGATATGTGTATGTGTATGTGTGTGTATGTGTATGTGTATGTGTATGTGTATGTGTATGTGTATGTGTGTGTGTATGTGTATGTGTATGTGTATGTGTATGTGTATGTGTATGTGTATGTGTATGTGTATGTGTATGTGTGTGTGTATGTGTATGTGTATGTGTATGTGTATGTGTATGTGTATGTGTATGTGTATGTGTATGTGTATGTGTATGTGTATGTGTATGTGTATGTGTATGTGTATGTGTATGTGTGTGTATGTGTATGTGTATGTGTATGTGTATGTGTATGTGTATGTGTATGTGTATGTGTATGTGTATGTGTATGTGTATGTGTATGTGTATGTGTATGTGTATGTGTATGTGTATGTGTATGTGTATGTGTATGTGTATGTGTATGTGTATGTGTATGTGTATGTGTATGTGTATGTGTATGTGTATGTGTATGTGTATGTGTATGTGTATGTGTATGTGTATGTGTATGTGTATGTGTATGTGTATGTGTATGTGTATGTGTATGTGTATGTGTATGTGTATGTGTATGTATGTGTGTGTGTATGTGTATGTGTATGTGTATGTGTATGTGTATGTGTATGTGTATGTGTATGTGTATGTGTATGTGTATGTGAATGTAAATGTGTATGTGTATGTGTGTGTGTGTGTATGTGTATGTGTATGTGTATGTGTATGTGTATGTGTATGTGTATGTGTATGTGTATGTGTATGTGTATGTGTATGTGTATGTGTATGTGTATGTGTATGTGTATGTGTATGTGTATGTGTCTGTGTATGTGTATGTGTATGTGTATGTGTATGTGTATGTGTATGTGTATGTGTATGTGTATGTGTATGTGTATGTGTATGTGTATGTGTATGTGTATGTGTATGTGTATGTGTATGTGTATGTGTATGTGTATGTGTATGTGTGTGTATGTGTGTATGTGTGTATGTGTGTATGTGTATGTGTATGTGTATGTGTATGTGTATGTGTATGTGTATGTGTATGTGTATGTGTATGTGTATGTGTATGTGTATGCATATGTGTATGTGTATGTGTAGGTCTATGTGTATGTGTATGTGTATGTGTATGTGTATGTGTATGTGTATGTGTATGTGTATGTGTACGTGTAGGTGTACATGTAGGTGTACGTGTACGTGTACGTGTACGTGTACGTGTACGTGTACTTGTACGTGTACGTGTACGTGTACGTGTACGTGTACATGTACGTGTACGTGTACGTGTACGTGTACGTGTACGTGTACGTGTACGTGTACGTGTACGTGTACGTGTACGTGTACGTGTACGTGTACGTGTACGTGTACGTGTACGTGTACGTGTACGTGTACGTGTACGTGTACGTGTACGTGTACGTGCGTGTACATGTACGTGTATGTGTATGTGTATGTGTATGTGTATGTGTATGTGTATGTGTATGTGTATGTGTATGTGTATGTGTATGTGTATGTGTATGTGTATGTGTATGTGTATGTGTATGTGTATGTGTATGTGTATGTGTGTATGTATGTGTATGTGTTGTTATGTGTGTGTATGTGTATGTATGTATGTGTGTATGTGTACATGTATGCATGTGTATGTATATGTGTGTTTATGTGTATGTGTATGTGGATGTGGATGTGGATGCATATGTGTATGCATATGCATATGTGTGTGTATGTATATGTGTATGTGTATGTATGTGTATGTGTGTGTATGTGTGTATGTGCATGTATCTATATGTGTGTAAGTATATGTGTATGTACATATGTGTGTGTTCACAGGTATGTGTATGTGTGTGTATATGTATATATGTGTGTGTATGTGTGTGTACGTATATGTGTGCATATGTGTATATGTGTGTGCATGTATATGTGTATATGTCTATGTGCATACACATTCACATGTACACATTTACACATACATACATATTCACATATACATAGAAACACATGTTCGGATATATAAATAGACATACACAATCACAAAAGTACACATTTGGAGAAGTTCATATTCACACATACACACATACATACATTTACACCTGCACACTACATGCACACATACACATCCATATGCATGTCTATAGATTAAAAGTCTTAATGTATTCTGATCCAATTGTTTTTTTTATGGATGTGTGTATGTGCATGTGGATGTGTGTGTATGGATGTGTATGTGTGTGTATGTGTGTGTATGTGCATGTGTATGTGTATGTGTGCATATCTATGTGTATGTGTGTGGATGTGTATGTATGTGTGTATGCATATGTGTATGTGTTTGTGTGTGTATGTGTGTGTATGTGTATGTGTGTATGTGTGGGGATGTGTATGTGTGTGTGTGCATATGTGTGTGTATGTATATGTGTATGTGTATGTGTGTGTATGTGTGTGTATGTGTATGTGTATGTATATGTGTGCATGTGTATTTGTATGTGTATATGTATGTATATGTGAGTGTATGTATATCTATATGTACATGTGCGTATGTGTATGTTTGTGTATGTATGTGTAGGTGTATGTGTATGTGTGTATGTGTTTATGCATGTATGTGTGTGTATGTGTATGTGTATGTCTATGTGTAAGTGTATGTGTGTATGTATTTCTATGTGTGTGTATTTGTATGTGTATGTGTATGTGTATGTGTATGTGTATGTGTATGTGTATGTGTAAATGTATGTATATGTGTGTGTATGTGTATGTGTATGTGTAAATGTATGTGTATGTGTAAATGTATGTGTATGTGTATGTGTATGCATATGTGTGTGTATGTGCATGTGTTTGTATGTGTGTGTATGTGTATGTGTATGTGTATGTGTATGTGTGGGTATGTGTATGCGCATGTGTGTATGTGTATGTGTGTGTATGTGCATGTGTACATGTATGTGTGTATGTGTATGTGTACGTGTATGTGTGTATGTGTATGTGTATGTGTAAGTGTATGCATATGTGTGTGTATGTGCATGTGTGTGTATGTGGGTGTATGTGTATGTGTATGTGTGGGTATGTGTATGCACATGTGTGTATGTGTATGTGTGTGTATGTGCATGTGTACATGTATGTGTGCATGTGTATGTGTACGTGTATGTGTGTGTATGTGTATGTGTATGTGTGTATGTGTATGTGTGTGTATGTGTATGTGTGTGTATGTGTATGTGTGTGTATGTATATGTGTGTGCATGGTTATGTGTATGTGTATGTGTGTATGTGTATGTGTATGTGTATGTGTATGTGTATGTGTATGTGTATGTGTATGTGTATGTGTATGTGTATGTGTATGTGTATGTGTATGTGTATGTGTATGTGTATGTGTGTGTATGTGTATGTGTATGTGTGTGTATGTGTATGTGTGTATGTGTATGTGTGTGTATGTGTGTATATGTATGTGTATGTGTGTGTATGTGTATGTGTACATGTGTGTATGTGTTTATGTGTGTATGTGTGTATGTGTATGTGTATGTGTGTGTAGGTGTATATGCATGTGAGTGTGTGTATGCATGTATGTGTATGTGTGTGTATTTTTGTGTACGTATGTGTATGTGCATGAGTATGTGTTTGTGTAGATGTATGTGTATGTGTATGTGTGTGTGTATGTGTATATGTATGTGTATATATGTATGTGTGTGTATGTGTATGTGTGTGTATGTGTCTGTATGTGTGTGTATGTGTATGTGTGTGTATGTGTGTGTATGTGTATGTGTGTGTATGTATATGTGTTTCTATGTGTGTGTATATGTGTTTATGTATATGTGTTTATGTATATGTGTGTATATTTGTGTGTATGTGTATGTGTGTGTATGTAGATGTGTGTGTATGTGTATGCATGTGCATGTATATGTGTGCGTATGTGTATGTGTGTGGATGTGTATGTATGTGTATGTATGTATGTGTGTGTATGCATGGCTATAAATTTAAAGTTTTTTTTATAGTGATCCATTTCTTTTGTTTGAAATTAGAATAACAAGATATTTTTCATGGTAGAAAGAAATAAGAGAAGGCATGAGATATTGCAGAAAGCTACATCCATATGCAACATTTCCTCAACAAAATGTATGTAGTATAGTTTATATTCATGTGAGTTATAGTTCTTGTATGTTTGTTAAATATTTTACATTTAATTTATGTACTTTTGTTTCATTAAATAAACACATGCTACTTCAAAAATGAGAATTGAGTTAGGTCATACATCACGTTTTGGTCGAATAAGGCATGATGGTTTGTTGCTGCATGTGTAAATATATGTATTATGGATTTTTTTTTTGGTTTAAAACACTAATCATTGACCTATTTCATTTGTTTCAATGAAGTGTAAGGATTATGGTTGTAATCCTATGGAAGGGGAAAATGATTATGCTATGTATTTTGGATATTGTCATATGAGTGAGAACTTAAGAGATCATCCAAATGATTTTGCGAGTGTTATAAAATTTGATATAGTTTATTTTCTTTTGATTGATATTTTCTATTTTTTATTTATTTATGTTTGTTATATATAATAGAAGAGTATTATGGAGAGGGTGATATGAAAGAGGTAGACAGGCAAACATAAGAGGGATGATATCCATCATCACAAGGTATTGGCCCCTCTACCTATACCTCTACAGATACATCAGATCAAGCGGATAATCATGATCATATGGACGATGATCATGGTATGCTTCTCTGGATGATTGATATTATTTACATTCCATGTATTATATGCATTGATATATATATATATATATATATATATATATTGTTGATATATTTAGGTAGTGATGTGTGTGAACACTCTAGGACTGCCGGGGCACTTTTTTCCCTCTTTCGAAGGTTTTTTTCCCCCGGCTTGTATATACGCCTATTGCCCTAATGGGATACTTATCTTTGTACATTCTCTAGTAATACATTTAGTATTGTGTGTTTGTGCTCCAAGATTCTTCTTCTACCTTGTGCTATTTGCGTGCTTCCGCAGACGTCTATCTCCAACAATTGGTATCAGAGCAAGCCGTCGCTTCATCTAGGGTGCCGTCGACACTCCTCCGTTTGCAGTCTCAGAATCGCACAAATTTTGGTGAGCATACTCAACGTGTTTTCGAGATCAAAACAGCTTCGTTTTGTGGTGTCGAAATCACGAGCTTAGCTGGTTTCAACCTCCAAACGCACTATCGCAGCGCTTGTGCAGGCTATTTCGTCTTTTTGTGCCAAAGCTATATACCACTTTCTGTTCGCCAGTTTAACCGTCTCGAAGTCTGCTACAGGTCTAGCAGAACTCGTCTAGGCAATTCTATTCAACTTTTTGAGATACAATCAATTTTCTGCATCAAGGTATTTTAGTCACCGACCATGGCTGAAAGCAGTGATGTATTCCGTATGTTGGCTGTTGAGGATAAGTTGGATGGTACCAACTACCCATTATGGGCTTATATGATGCGACATGTATTGATTGCAAAAGCATTGCGGAACATTGTGCAAGGTGTTGAAAGACGTCATGTTACACCTCTGACTACAGGTACTACAAATACAGGTGTTGCAGCTAATGAAGATGGTGTCGAAGATGATATTCCGCAGATTCCTATTCGTGCTATTGTTTTTGTTGCACCTACTACACAGTAGATTCGCTGGGATGGCAGAGATGCACATGCACATGCATTGATAGCTTTGTCTATCAAACGTGCCATTATTCCTCACATTCGCTCTTGCAGAACAGCTAAGGATGCTTGGGATACACTTACCACATTGTACCAAGCTAGGAATGAGGCTCGTGTTGCTTACCTCCGAAAACAGTTGGAGAGTGAGCACATGAATGAAGGTGATTCTATGGACAATTTCCTAATGAAGATCAAAGACTTGAAGGAACAGTTGATTTCTGCTGATGAGGTTATACCAGATAGCTCACTTGTGCAGACCGTTCTGAATGGTCTTCCTGATTCAAATCAGAGTTTTGCTTCTACTCTTCGGTTGATGATGAAAGGCAATCCAAATGCCTTATCATTTGAGGAGTTAGTCTCTATTCTGTTGCAGGAAGATCAGTCCAGGCAAAACAGGTCCATTATGCGAGTTGCAGATCAAGCTTTCCTGGCTAGTCCGAAGGGCAAAGGAAAATGGAGCTCTTCAACTAGTAAGCAAAAATTTGCTAATTTTGCATATTCAAAGAAGGAAGATAAAGATGAGAAGAAATCAGAAAAGCAGAAATTGTTTTGTAAGTACTGTAAAGTGAATGATCATATCATAAAGAACTGTCCAAAACTAGCTGCTAAAGAGGCAAAGAAGAAAGAGGTTGGAATGGTTGTTGCAGAGGCCTCTACACCAAAAACAGAGTCTGCAAATCTTGTGCAAGAAGAAGAATGGGCGTTTACTACTGTTTGCAGTTTTGACCCATCTTCTCATGAGCAGTGCATGTCTGTAGTAGAATCAGATGTTTGGTACTTTGACAGTGGGGCGACCAAACATATTACCTCGCAGTGCAGTTTCTTCTCTTCGCTCGAGCCTGCCCCTACAGCGAATACTGTTACATGCGCCAATAACTCCTCTTATCCTGTTATGGGAGTTGGTAAGATCATTTTGACTACTGTTGATGGTAGTTGTTTCACTTTGTCAGATGCTTTATTTGTGCCAGGGATCAAGAAGAATCTGTTATCAGTTTCTGCATTAGCCAAGATTGGATTGGTTGTGAAATTTGTTGATGACAGATGTACAGTTCATGATCTGTCAAATGGTGATGTTATTATTGCTTCTGGCATTTTATGTCGTGGGCTGTATAAGCTCATAGACTATGAAAAATCTGAAAATGATTTGGCATGTGCAGTAAATGATTCTCAGGCTATGTCAGATGCAAAGCTTTGGCATGCACACTTTGGTCATCTGAATTTTGCTAGTTTGCTACGCCTGTAGAAATCTGAAATGGTGTCCTCTTTGCCCAAACTTGAGGCACCTGGAAAACATGTTTGTGAAGGCTGTATTTTGGGCAAAATGCACCGTTCCTCCTTTCCAAAAGATGGTTCAGTTCGGGCTACACAGAAATTGCAGCTTGTACATAGTGATGTCTATGGTCCTATGCAGACACCTTGATCTTTTGGAAATTACCTTTACTTCGTGACTTTCATTGATGATTTTTCCAGGCATGCATGGGTATATCCACTCAAAGCAAAGTCTGAAGTGTTCATGTGCTTTAAATAGTTTTTGTTTTTGGCTGAAAATCTGTCAGCATGTAAAATGGGCACCCTCCGTTCTGATCGGGGAGGGGAAATATATGTCTTCTGATTTTAATGCATTTCTGGCTGAACATGGGATAAAACACCAGTGTACAGTGTCGTATACACCTCAGCAGAATGGAGTTGCTGAACGAAAGAACAAGTCACTCATGGAGATGGTGAGGTGCATGGTCAAGAGTCAAGCTTTACCACATAGTTTCTAGATTGAGGCTGTCATGTGTGCAGCATATGTACTGAACAGGTGTCCCACTAAAGCGCTGCAGTCTATCACTCCATATGAGGCTTGGCATGACTGCAAGCCATCTATTGCTCATCTACGTGTTTTTGGTTGTTTGGCATATGCACTTGTGCCTGAACAACATCGCAGAAAATTGGATGATAAGGCAGTAAAATGTATTTTTGTTGGGTACAGTTCTGAAAGTAAAGGCTATCGTCTGTATCATCCACAGACTAAACGCATTCTTGTTAGCCGTGATGTTGTCTTTGTGGAATATGCTATTCATCCATTGCTTTCATGTACTAAGGAGACATCTGTTAGCTCCAAAGACATGTATGATACTTTGATGCCTCTTTTTACAGGTGGACAGTCTAGTGCTGGTCCTAATGAGGCAACTTCTCAGTCTTTGCAGGTTTCATATGATGATGCAGATCATTCCATATAAATAAACATATATATAAAATAGGTTAATTGTATAGATAAATAAATATGAAAAGAGGTAGTTTTTTAAAAAACTAAATTTATTATATATAATTAAATATATAAAAATAGGATTTTAATTATATAAGAAATAGAAATATATATAATACATATAACACATATACACATATATAGATCTTTAAGATTAGGTCTTTAGGATTAGGGTTTTAAGTTTTTTTAGCTCTTTAAGTCTTTAGGTTTTAGTATTTCAGGTTTAAGTCTTTAGGAGTATGATTTTTAGGTTTAATAAAAAAAATCAAATGTTCTAAAATGTCCATATTGTATCAGATGGTTAATTTGGATCCGGAGGAGAGAATGGCATGTCCTTACACTCAGTGCAAGTATCAAATTTATCAGAAAAGACGGATTTGTACTGCACATGTTAGAGAGTATAGATCCTGTGATAAGAGTCGACTAGAAAACCTAAGCTACCATTCGCATGGTCCCCCTGGTGAGTAGATGGACCCAAACGACATTGCACCGGTAACCTCTCGTGGACAAAAGACAACAAAAGACATACAAGCAAGTACTAATAGCATTATACAGAATGAACTTATGGAAGAAATGCTCAAAGCATTTTATGAGATGGACGAAGATCATTATGGTGGAGAAGTTGTTGAGAGTTTCATGGACACAATAGAATTTCCACAATCAGAAGTCGATGAAGAGTACAAAAACATGCAAAGACTAGCTCATTTACCACTTTACAATGGAGCAAAGATATATGTACTATGTGCCTCACTCGTGTTGCTCAATGTGCAATCCATTTATGGATGGTGAGATATTAGTGTCACTAAAGTTTTTAGATCAGCGGATTTGAAATAAACTTTCATTGTTGTATCAAAATAACTTTATTTACTAATATCATTCTAATTGCTTATTGCAGGCTTCTTAAAGATCAACTTTTGCCAGAGGGCAATGACATGCCTCCAACACGTGGAGATGCAAAAAAAAAACTTTTACAATCCATTGGAATGGATTACACTAAGATTCATGCTTGTCCGAATGGTTGCATCCTCTTTCGGAATGCGTATGAGCATCTCAACATATGTCCAAAGTGTGGAGCAATTAGATTTAGAGAAGATTTTGTAGGCAAAGCAATCCCCGCAAAGGTTCTTTGCCACTTTCCTATCATTCCACAAATTAAGAACATGTTTAGATCCAAATCTGTAGCTGAGTTAATGTCATGGCATGCAAAGAGCAGGTCTACAAATGGTATAATGCAAGTGCTTGCTGACTTTGATGCTTGGAAGCACATAGATAGTAAGTGATCAGAGTTTGCTAGTGAGCCTCAATCCATACATCTATGCCTAGCTATGGATGAAGTAAATCCATTTGGTTTACGTAGCTCATCATGGAGCACATGGCCTCTATGTTTGGTCAATTATAACATCCCACCATGGTTGGCCACAAAGAAAGGTCATTTATTATTAGCTCTTATTGTGCCAGCTAAGTATAAGGTAAAAAAAATGGATGTATATCTTGCACCACTTGTGGAAGAACTACGCATTTTATGGGATGGGATTATTGTGTGTGACATGTCTCAACCTATAAGAAGATGAGACATGCGAGTGCAACACATACTTATGTGGACGATTGTAATAGGCCTCTTTTCTAGTGAAATAATTCATTTTGAACTTTCTGAATTTCATTGTGGGGATAATGCTTACAATGAATAATTATGTCATTTTATGCATGTAGGAAAAATTTTGGGTTGAGAAGTTTGGTATTCTCTCTCTAGACCTTATTCGCATCGTGTTTTCTAGTGGAATTTTAAAGGTGGTGTATGAGAGAAAGGTAGAGCACATACAAGAGAATAAAAGTGTCTGTGTGAAATTTTTGTGAATCATGTTTTAAGTACTTACTTCAAGGTCCTACATTTAGTTTCTTGTAAGAAAATGCCTTGATTTTACAATCTCTCTAGAATTTTGAAACTTGCAAGGCTCAAAAGTGGCATTTGGAGTGGATTTGGACCTCAGACGTCTCTAACACTATCATGCAAATCAGAAAATTTAATAAAAGTGTCTCTCACAAGCTTAATCTATATCCTCACCATTTTTGCGTTACAAGGCTTTGAAAAGTGCCGTCTTTTTGTTGTTTTTCTTTGATTTCTGACAGGTACGCTAAAGAAAGAAAGCACACTATGATCGCATGACTTTTTGTGAAAGTTTTGGAGAAACTTGACTTTTTCTAAATTTTGTGGATCACACACTTCTTGGTGAGGGCAACGATCAAACTCTGATATAGGAAGACCTGCCCATCAACATGGGGGATGCACAGAAATCTGAGAATTACCTTGTGATTGAGAGTGAGCCAGTACAACAGATCGGCCGTATATGGAGTTTTATTGAGGGAAATAAACGCATGCATTTTTGCCCCGACGTTGGTGTAGGTGTTGGTATGCGCATCAAAATTAAAGCGCCGGTATAGGCATTGGTATAACCGTTGGTATTAACGTGGGTATTACCGATGCCCATACCAACGGTTATACCGATGCATGTGTTGGGTGTACCGTCCTGTATACCGGTGCCTACTAGGTGTACCAACGCTTATTCCGATGGCATTACTGGGACTTCTGTCACTTATACTGATGACCATATCTGCAAAATGGTTTTTGGGTAGAGTGTTTTGTCTTTTGGTACAGCAACATTACCATGATGTTGCTTAGCAAAAGAAAACACACTCTGCCCAAAAAAACCGAGTACATGTGATGTGTACTCTAGTGTCAACCGAAATATGATTTCATAAAACAGAATATTATTGTACTCAAAAGAGATAATCAGAATGATGTGTAAACCATGAACCATGTACAAGAAAAGTTATATATTTCCTAAATGAAGCATGTACAAGAGTGTGGTAAACCACTATCATATATGACGCTTTTACAAAATGTGGCAAAGCATTGCATTGCCATATAAAAATCAAATACCAAATTTTGGTGTGCCATTGCCATACACATGCAAAGAATGTTCCATATCAATAGTCCTACAATAAAGAACATTCATGAAATGAGATAAATTCGCATGAGATTTACAAACAAGAAGTAAAAACCAAGTTTATAAATTCATCACCTCATCACAAATGCTCCCATGAAACGACCACACTGTGTCCCTCCAAGTACTCCAATAGTGCAGTCAATCCATGACGATATCCATAAGCCTCCTCCGTTCGTGTTGGAGGACAACCCATTACCAACTCTTGCAACAAATATACAAAACATTAGAGGAACATACATGAAAAGCTTAACACAAACAAATTCAATAAACCAAATGGTACTTACAAACTCATGACGCATCATGTTATATCTGCCACTGCCCACATGTGATGGTCCAACCATATCTAAACGTGTGGTTGTGGCATCTCGCTACTGACAATATGGGTCAGGAGTCTGCTACTGCTTGTCACAAATCATATCCCATTCCTCAGCATCTAACCATACAGACTTTGGTAAGCCTGCTTTGAAAGAATCACGAGCCTCGGATCATCTATGGGAAATAACTTCATGTGCGGTGTGCAAAATTCACTCTAAAATGACAAGAGACTGTCCATCGATTGGTCGGAACTCTTGATAAATCGTCTATGTGATATAATTCTTCTGATCTTTATCTTCTTCACTCCATTTCGACATGATAGAGTGTCCAATCTTTATGGAGCAAAGCTGTCGTATACATGCATGCATTACTTTTCTAGCCACATCCATCATCGGAGCTCCATCTCGGATACTATGCACCTTGGAGTCATCATGTTCATGAGCACCCCAAGGTGTGCGTGGCGTTCCATGTGGTCTACCACGTGGCATACCTACATCTGAGGTACTTGTACAAGCAGTAGAAGCAGGCGACACAATGTCCATCGCACTACCTCCACAACAGCCGCCTCCTCTAGGCCTACATGTAGATCCACTCCTAGAACCTCCTGCTCCAGAGCGTGACCTCAACCTACAAGACGGGCGAGAACTTGTATCGCACTGAGGTGTCGAACGCACATGTCTATTACTAGAGCCAGTAGGAGACGGCTGAAAAGATGGTCGTGGTGGAGTCATAAAGCTAGGCGACATAACTCCGGTGGGAGTAGCACCACCTGCATAAGGGACAAGCATGGTAACCCGAAATCAATAAACCTGAACATTCACCATAACGAGGCCAATCATGCATTATCCACATAAGTATGCCTTGCACTCGCACGTCTTGTCTTCTTATAGGTTGAGACATGTCACGCAGAGTAATCCCATCCCATAAAATGCAGAGTTCTTCCAGAAGTGGTGCAAGATATACATTCATGTTTTTTACCTTATACTTACCTGGTACAATAAGAGCTAATAATAAATGACCTTTCTTTGTCGTCAACCATGGAGGGATATTATAATTGACCAAACATACAGGCCATGTGCTGCATGAAGAGTTGCGTAAACCAAATGGATTTACTCCACCCATAGCTAGGCACATACGTATGGACCGAGGCTCACTAGCAAACTCTATGCAGTTACTATCTATGTGCTTCCAAGCATCGGAGTCAGTAGGCACTGGCATTACACCATCTGTAGACCAACTCTTTGCATGCCATGACATTAACTCAGCTATAGATTTGCATCTAAACATGTTCTTAATTCGTAGAATGATAGGAAAATGGCAAAGAACTTTGTGGGGATTGCTTCGCCTACAAGGTCTTCTCTAAATCTATTTGCTTCACACTTTGGACATACGTGGAGATGCTCATACTCATTCTAAAAGAGGATGCACTCATTCAGATAAGCATGAGTCTTAGTATAATCCTTTCCAATGGACTGTAAAAGTTTTTTTGCATCTCCACGTGTTGGAGGCATGTCATTGCCCTCTGGCAAAAATTGATCTTTAAGAAGCATGCAATAAGCAATTAGAACGATATTAGTAAATAAAGTTATTTTGATACAACAGTGAAAGTTTATTTCAAATCCACTTACCTGAACAATTCAGTGCCACTACTATGTGACCATCCATAAATGGATTGCTGATTGAGCATCCCGAGTGATGCACATAGTACATATATCTTTCCTCCATTGTAAAGTGGTAAATGAGCTAGTCTTTGCATGTTTTCATATTCTTCATCGACTTTTGATCATGGAAATTCTCTTGTGTCCATGAAACTCTCGACATCTTCTCCACCATCATGATCTTCATCCATCTCATAAAATGCTTCGAGCATTTCTTCCATCTGTTCATTCTGTGTAATGCCATTAGTACTTGCTTCTATGTCTAACTCCTTTTTTGTTCTCTTTTTTCCACGAGAGGTTACCGGTGCAATGTCATTTGGGTCCATCAGCTCACCTGGGGGACCATGTGAATGGTAGCGTACATTTTCTAGTTGAGTTTTATCAAAGGATCTATACTCTCTAACATGTGCAGTACAAATCTATCATTTTCGATAAATTTGATACTTTCACTAAGTGCAATGACATGCCATTCTCTCCTCCGGATCCAAACTAGCCATTTGATCCAATATGGACATTTCAGAACATTTGATTTTTGTTATTAAACCTATAAATTATACTCCTAAAGACTTAAACCTAAATACTTAAAGACCTAAAAAAACCTAAAACCCTAATCCTAAAGACCTATATATGTGTATATGTGTTATATGTATTATATATATGTATTATATATGTGTATTATATATATGTATTATATATATGTATTATATATATGTCTATTTCTTATATAATAAAAATCCTATTTTTTTGTATTTAATTATATATATTTAATTTATGTAATTAAAAAACTAGTTTCTTTTCATATTTATTTATCTATATAATTATCCTGTTATATATATTTTTATTTAGTTATATATTCATATTTTTTTGATTAATTAAACCTATTTCTATATATTTAATTATATATATTTAATTAATTTATTTAAGACATTAGTTCTTTTCATATTTATTTATCTATATAATTATCCTATTATATATATATTTTTTTTATTTATTTATATATTCATATTTTTTCTTAATTTTTAATATTT
>CM035417.1:112658451-112708451 GCA_020310875.1 Ceratopteris richardii | reverse complement strand
TGTATATGTGTGTGTGTGTATGTGTGTATGCATGTGTGTATGCATGTGTGTATATATGTATGCATGTGTGTATATGTGTATGAGTGTGTATGCATGCATGTGTGTACATGTGTGTATGTAGGTGTGTGTATGTATGTGTGTATGCATGTGTGTGTATGCATATGTGTATATATGTGTGTGTATGTATGTGTGTATGCATGTGTGTGTATGTATGCATGTGTGTATATGTGTATGTGTGTGTATGCATGCATGTGTGTATATGTGTGTGTATGTATGCATGCATGTGTGCATATGTGTGTATGTATGCATGTGTGTACATCTGTACATGTATGTATGCATGTGTAGATGTCTAGATGTGTGTGTGTATGTATGCTCTATCTTCCTATCTCTATCTTCCTCTCTTTCATCTCTCTTTATCTTTCTCTCTCTCTCTTTCTCTCTATCTCTCTCTATCTCTCTATCTCTCTATATCTCTTTATCTCTATCTCTCTTTCTCTCTCATCTCTATCTCTTTATCTCTCTCTCTCTTTCTCTCTCTATCCCTCTCTCTTTCTTTCTCTCTCTCTCTCTCTCTCTCTCTCTCTCTCTCTCTCTCTCTCTCTCTCTCTCTCTCTCTCTCTCTCTCTCTCTCTCTCTCTCTCTCTCTCTCTCTCTCTCTCTCTCTCTCTCTCTCTCTCTCTCTCTCTCTCTCTCTCTCTCTCTCTCTCTCTCTCTCTCTCGTCTCTCTCTTTCTCTCTCTCTTTCTCTCTCTCTTTCTCTCTCTATCAATAGAGAATAAAACAATCACTTACAGGTATGTCCCTCTTTTGGATCATTGTCATCAAAGCATAATGTATGTCATCTATCGCCAAATTCCG
Source organism: Ceratopteris richardii (assembly GCA_020310875.1). Classification (NCBI taxonomy): domain Eukaryota; kingdom Viridiplantae; phylum Streptophyta; class Polypodiopsida; order Polypodiales; family Pteridaceae; genus Ceratopteris; species Ceratopteris richardii. The sequence goes on along the minus strand of CM035417.1, from coordinate 112,707,594 downwards.
AAGAATTCACGCCAAAAACTTCTGCAAAATCAAAGAGAAGAGAAATTATAAGACCTAAAGCATAGAGAAAGAAAAAGGCTAAGAGTACGTGCACCACTTACCAAGATGTCAGATCTAAACAAATAGAGTGTGTGTATGTGTGTAGAGAGAGAGAGATCTATGTGTGTGTGTGTGTGCACAAGACACGAAGGTCACAATTTGCTTCGCACGTGTAAGTTTGTCAGAAGACAACCAGTATTTCGTGTAAAACATGCGCAAAATGTAGAGTTTGGCTCTCGAGTTCCCAGTATGTTTAAAACACGGCCTCAGTATATGCATCGGTATGAGTATTGGTAATTTCCAAAAAATTACCGAGGCTTAGACGGATGCCCATACTGACACATATATCAATGCTCATACCGGCGGTCACGAGACATCCCGACCATTCGTTTTAAACGGTCATACCGAAGGTCACTTGACCATCGGTATCTTTAAGTGGACTTTTCCAATGTTCATACCGACGTCGGGAGTGACCGTCAGTATGCCCCTCATATGTTGTAGTGAGAGAGAGTGATAATGAGAGTGAGAGTGAGAGTGTAATTGAGAGTGCGAGTGAGAATGCAATTGTGGTAGCTCGGTGGTGGTCGGGAGGTAGAGGCTTCATCAACAAGTATTGTCGAAAGCTATTGTAACCAGATTCACATCTATAATATCAGAATTCTTCCTTCTCTGCGTCATATTTGTTTCCACTCTTCCACAGCAATACCTTGTGCAATCTCTGCGTTCTTCTGTTTTGTGTTATTTTTGAGTGATAAAAAAATTATGATTGGGGATAGATTTTGATTGAGGAAATGCTACAAGTGGTATCATAGTAGACTCCATCCTTGAGAATGATGGAAGGTCTAACACAAAAGATTTGTGAACAAGAAAAACTGATTCAGAAGCTTCTTGGAGAATAGCACAAAGAACGAAGCGAAAAGCAACCTGAAGGAGAAACAAATTTGTTTGTGGAATTGAACGATGAAGTAGATAAAGGTGGGAAAACATCTAGTGTACCTCACAGAAAACGAAAACGCAATTATGAGGATATGGAACCAGGTGAGTTTTCCCTTAACCAAGTCTTCAAGAAGGCAAAGTTGAATGATTTTGATGGTGAGAAGAAGAGTGGCAAAGATCTTGAGGCATGGATTGAAGAACTGGAGGATTTATTTGATCTTTGGCAAGTTAGTGAAGATTCCAAGGCAAATGTTGGGATCCTACACTTGCATGGGATCAAACAGCTAAGGTGGAAGTTGTATATGCACACTCGAACACATTTCGGTCCCATTCTATGGAAGGAATTTAGAGAACAAGCTGAAAAACGCTATTGTTCTCCAAACTACCATATGGAGAAGAAGATGGAGTTCTACAATTTTCGATAACACAAAAGTGATAAGCATAGCTTATCTGTTGATGAGTACAAAGAGAAGTTCCTATGTCTTCATAAATATGCATTAGAGGTTAGTGGTAACACTCTAAAGAGTAAATTTATTAAGGGGCTTCGTGAGGAACTTTGCTATCAAGTCAAGGGATCTGGATGCATTGATTTTCTTGATGCTGTTGTGATGGCCGAGAACTTTGAGAAGATGGAGAAGTTCAATTTGTAGAAGGCAAATAGAAGCAAATTCATTGCAACGGGACATAGGCCACAAAGACCTGTTGCAATGAACATGAACAATTCAAACAAGACTCCATCTTCAAATAACCAAGGCAAGAATCCTACTCAGGTTGAAATTCAAAGGAGGCATCAACCAATCGAGTGGCAACAAGACCCTAATTTTATTGAGAGGGCAAAAAAACTTCATCTGTGTTTTCGTTGAAGGGAGCAAGGGCATCAGACATATGAGTGCCTAAATAAGGCAATCTTTTGACCCGCACAATCAAAAGTGATAAAGATCATCAAGAAGGGTAGAATTATTTCTTTCCCAAAGGTTAGTTCTTTCCCAAAGGCTTCTGTAATCACCATTCCCAATATGATTTATGTGCATAAAATCAGATTTTTGATCAATTCAGGTAGTACACATTGTTTTCTATCTTTGAAATTGGTACAGAATCTAGGGATAGCCCTAAATATGCAGATATCCAAACCTGTAGAGATGGCCAATGGATGATTACACTACACGAAAGGATATATTGAAAAACTTGAATTTACTCTTTTTGATAGGTGCTTTTCCGGAAGTTTCCATGTAATTGAGATGAAACAGATTGATGCAATCATAGGCATGGATTGATTAGTTAAAAATTATGTGATGACTAATTGTGAACAAAGAATGATCACTTTAAAGCTAGATGATGAATCTATTCATATTCTAGGTGATGCCTATAGCCCTAAACCTATCCTTATTTCTACTATGCAGATAATTAAAGGTATACATGATAGTTCTAGAACATTTATAGTGTATGTAAACAACGTGCATGAAGAAGATAATGAGGAAAGTGTTCCGAATTATGTAGAAAATCGTTTGCAAGAATTTGCAGATGTATTTCTAGAAGAGTTGCCTGGTATACCTCCACCTAGGTAGATTGACCATGCCATTGACCTTTATCAAGGGAGTGAACCATATTCTAGAGCACCCTATAGATTTAACATCAATGAATTAAAGGAGCTTAAGATTCAATTAGATGATGTTCTAAAGAAATGCTTGATAAGATCGAGTGTCTCACCTTGGGGTGCGCCTGTTTTATTTCAGAAGAAGAAAGACGACTCTTATAGATTATGCATTGACTATAAGGGGTTAAATAAAAGAACAATTAAGAATAAGTATCCACGCCCTCACATAGATGACATTGTCGGGAAGAAGGAGGTCGTGGCAGGAAGCCGGTGTGTGGGGTTGGATCAGGCCCCTCTCTGGTGCGCCGTTCCCACTGTCCTGCGAGTGGCGTCTGCGCGCTGGGCGCCTCGCCTGTGCGAAACCCGCACATCGTCCTGATGGGCCAACCTACAAGATCCAACAGAAGAGTATCAGGGTTCTTTTAAAATCTCTTTACACTTTTTATCTTTTTCTTTTCAAAACTCAAATCATGATCTCTCTCTATCTTGAATATATCTTCCATCTCTCTTCTCTGCTCTGTCCTAGAATGTAGCACAAGGTCTAGTGTAAGTGGTTCAACTATCTCTCTAAGCTCAGAGTAGAGATCAGAGAAGAGGCTTGATGAGTCACGAGCCAGGAGGTAAAGGTCAGTCTAAGCTCTCTGATTTGCCTAGGCCAAAGTCTAGCTGAACTGTCCTCTCTTCGATTCCCAAGATTTCAATGTATTTTCCCCTCTTTCAATGAGAATTTTCTAATGTTTTCTAACGTTTTGTCTAAGCTAGAAAATCAACAAATCCCTAATCTAAGCGGGAAAAAAATTCACACACGTATGGACTAAACTAGTGCAAAGTGTGGATGCTCAAACTCAAGCAGCAAGACAATCTTTCTGTTTCAGCAGTGTATGTGAAGCAATGCAAAATTTCAAATAACTTGAAATGCTGGTACCTGAAATCTCTATCCGATGCTGAGGTTCTTATCTCTTTCCTCAAGGAGTAGGTGACGCGATGAGGATCACCGGGCAACCGCCTCGCTTCACGTCGGGTTCAGGTGTCCGGAAGAAGGATGTCGTGGCAGGAAGCCGGTGTGTGGGGTTGGATTAGGCCCCTCTCTGGTGCGCCGTTCCCGCTGTCCTGCGAGCGGCGTCTGCGCGCTGGGCGCCTTGCCTGTGCTCTCCGGAGCATGCGCGATCCTTGTAGGGTCCCTTGCCCCTCGGAAGTATCGAGACGTGGGACCGTGGGCATCGAAAAGAGACGATCTGATACGCTAGTGATACACAGAATGCAGCTGAAGCCCAACGATACAACGGAAATGAAATTGAAGCCTTCAATAAAATGAATGATACAAAATAGGCCGCTACAGTGCGGGCTGACGGTACAATAAAACCGCTACAGTGCAGTGCGATGATACAATATAAACGCCGTCGCTACAGTGCGGATCGGCCGATATAAAATAGATCCCTCGCTACAGTGCGAGAAACTGCCCTCAGGATTCCGCTTCGATCTTCGCGGTCCAAGCTTTTCTTCCAACTTTACTTGGGTCCATTCTTTTCTTCAAGTATCCTCCGCAATGGCCTTCCTTCTCTTTACTTCAGATAATCAGAAACCGCATAAACCTGAAAGTGAAGATTCACCAAGAAGTTCGACGGGGAGGGTAAGAAAAATCATTTCATTAACACGTTTCATCAATCACTCAAAACCAATACCTCTATTTTATTTGAAATTTCTCTTTATATTCTTCCATTCATTCTATTATTGCATTCCCATATTCCTTTCCTTCTTTCTTTCAAAATGCCAAACCCAAATAAGGAGGGATATCTAGAAACATATAAACTTAGTAATGTGCATACAAAAGTTCTTAGCATTGTGGAGGTTGTCATTGCCCCTTCAATAATATTCTAAAGATGCATGTGAACACATTGCTATTAGTCATGTCAAGTTCCCTTCGATAGCCATTGAAGTATGCCTCCAAAGTCAACTTAAAGCCCCATTGTTGTAATGCGACTTTAATGAAATCATAGTGAACTCTAGAGATGCAATGATATGATGAGGTCTGGTTGAAGCAATTCAAAAAAACACGTAATCGAAGCTAGTGGCGCTAATCTTTCCAGATCCTTGCATTAGAGGACGTAAGAGCAGATTTTTAAAAGAAATGCTAGCACATATTGTCCATCATGAAACAAATACTTGCAAGGTATGCGCTCAAGCACAAATTCTCAAAACCCATATGTCAATCCTCACTGCATTTCACGTAGGAATTGGGGCGATGTAAACTAATTATCCATTTCCTTCAGGTCAAAATTAACAATTGTCATTGTTGCAGTACTAAGGTATCGAAAGAAAGGTAAATTTCTCACACCCGAGTTCCCAATATCCTATTCTATGTTTACGTATGAGACGCACATCAAAGGTATGAATCCCCCGCATCAGAGATATGGTAGGCCTACAACCTCTCTCTTCACCGCCTCACTCTCTCTCTCTCATCACACATACATGCCACCATCTGAAGCATATCCTACACATCTATGCGGTCATGATCTCCCCGCAGTTCTCTCTGTCAACCCTTGCGTCGCTAAATCTGTAGTGTGCCAATGAGTAGTAGCTCTCTCTCTAATACTCTCTCTCCATGGTAATCTATAGCATACAAATCCAACAAGATCTCTCTCTCTGCCTCCGCACGTTTCTGCGTGCTGGCGCCATATCTCTCCTTTGTATGGAGACAGCCAATCTCTCTCTCTACGAAATCTTTTGCACCTTCTCCTGCGTGCAGCTCAGCCACCTGCAATATATCCGCCAATCTCTCTCTAAGTGGTCCCCTGTAAGCCCAATTTCTGCCTGCCGCTCGCTATCTACCAAATTCTGGACTAGCAGTTGTTATTATGGATCTCTCTCTCTCTCTCTCTCTCTCTCTCTCTCTCTCTCTCTCTCTCTCTCTATCTATCTATCTATCTCTTGTCGTGTGCGTGCCCGGCTCTATCTATGGAAGGAATTTAGAGAACAAGCTGAAAAACGCTATTGTTCTCCAAACTACCATATGGAGAAGAAGATGGAGTTCTACAATTTTCGACAACACAAAAGTGATAAGCATAGCTTATCTGTTGATGAGTACAAAGAGAAGTTCCTATGTCTTCATAAATATGCATTAGAGGTTAGTGGTAACACTCTAAAGAGTAAATTTATTAAGGGGCTTCGTGAGGAACTTTGCTATCAAGTCAAGGGATCTGGATGCATTGATTTTCTTGATGCTGTTGTGATGGCCGAGAACTTTGAGAAGATGGAGAAGTTCAATTTGTAGAAGACAAATAGAAGCAAATTCATTGCAACGGGACATAGGCCACAAAGACCTGTTGCAATGAACATGAACAATTCAAACAAGACTCCATCTTCAAATAACCAAGGCAAGAATCCTACTCAGGTTGAAATTCAAAGGAGGCATCAACCAATCGAGTGGCAACAAGACCCTAATTTTATTGAGAGGGCAAAAAAACTTCATCTGTGTTTTCGTTGCAGGGAGCAAGGGCATCAGACATATGAGTGCCTAAATAAGGCAATCTTTTGACCCGCACAATCAAAAGTGATAAAGATCATCAAGGAGGGTAGAATTATTTCTTTCCCAAAGGTTAGTTCTTTCCCAAAGGCTTCTGTAATCACCATTCCCAATATGATTTATGTGCATAAAATCAGATTTTTGATCAATTCAGGTAGTACACATTGTTTTCTATCTTTGAAATTGGTACAGAATCTAGGGATAGCCCTAAATATGCAGATATCCAAACCTGTAGAGATGTCCAATGGATGATTACACTACACGAAAGGATATATTGAAAAACTTGAATTTAATCTTTTTGATAGGTGCTTTTCTGGAAGTTTCCATGTAATTGAGATGAAACAGATTGATGCAATCATAGGCATGGATTGATTAGTTAAAAATTATGTGATGACTAATTGTGAACAAAGAATGATCACTTTAAAGCTAGATGATGAATCTATTCATATTCTAGGTGATGCCTATAGCCCTAAACCTATCCTTATTTCTACTATGCAGATAATTAAAGGTATACATGATAGTTCTAGAACATTTATAGTGTATGTAAACAATGTGCATGAAGAAGATAATGAGGAAAGTGTTCCGAATTATGTAGAAAATCGTTTGAAAGAATTTGCAGATGTATTTCTAGAAGAGTTGCCTGGTATACCTCCACCTAGGTAGATTGACCATGCCATTGACCTTTATCAAGGGAGTGAACCATATTCTAGAGCACCCTATAGATTTAACATCAATGAATTAAAGGAGCTTAAGATTCAATTAGATGATGTTCTAAAGAAATGCTTGATAAGATCGAGTGTCTCACCTTGGGGTGCGCCTGTTTTATTTCAGAAGAAGAAAGACGACTCTTATAGATTATGCATTGACTATAAGGGGTTAAATAAAAGAACAATTAAGAATAAGTATCCACGCCCTCACATAGATGACATTGTCGGGAAGAAGGAGGTCGTGGCAGGAAGCCGGTGTGTGGGGTTGGATCAGGCCCCTCTCTGGTGCGCCGTTCCCACTGTCCTGCGAGTGGCGTCTGCGCGCTGGGCGCCTCGCCTGTGCTAAACCTGCACATCGTCCCGATGGGCCAACCTACAAGATCCAACAGAAGAGTATCAGGGTTCTTTTAAAATCTCTTTACACTTTTTATCTTTTTCTTTTCAAAACTCAAATCATGATCTCTCTCTATCTTGAATATATCTTCCATCTCTCTTCTCTGCTCTGTCCTAGAATGTAGCACAAGGTCCAGTGTAAGTGGTTCAACTATCTCTCTAAGCTCACAGTAGAGATCAGAGAAGAGGCTTGATGAGTCACGAGCCAGGAGGTAAAGGTCAGTCTAAGCTCTCTGATTTGCCTAGGCCAAAGTCTAGCTGAACTGTCCTCTCTTCGATTCCCAAGATTTCAATGTATTTTCCCCTCTTTCAATGAGAATTTTCTAATGTTTTCTAACGTTTTGTCTAAGCTAGAAAATCAACAAATCCCTAATCTAAGCGGGAAAAAAATTCACACACGTATGGACTAAACTAGTGCAAAGTGTGGATGCTCAAACTCAAGCAGCAAGACAATCTTTCTATTTCAGCAGTGTATGTGAAGCAATGCAAAATTTCAAATAACTTGAAATGCTGGTACCTGAAATCTCTATCCGATGCTGAGGTTCTTGTCTCTTTCCTCAAGGAGTAGGTGACGCGATGAGGATCACCGGGCAACCGCCTCGCTTCACGTCGGGTTCAGGTGTCCGGAAGAAGGAGGTCGTGGCAGGAAGCCGGTGTGTGGGGTTGGATTAGGCCCCTCTCTGGTGCGCCGTTCCCCCTGTCCTGCGAGCGGCGTCTGCGCGCTGGGCGCCTCGCCTGTGCTCTCCGAAGCATGCGCGATCCTCGTAGGGTCCCTTGCCCCTCGGAAGTATCGAGACGTGGGACCGTGGGCATCGAAAAGAGACAATCTGATACGCTAGTGATACACAGAATGCAGATGAAGCCCAACGATACAACGGAAATGAAACTGAAGCCTTCAATAAAATGAATGATACAAAATAGGCCACTACAGTGCGGGCCGACGGTACAATAAAACCGCTACAGTGCAGTGCGATGATACAATATAAACGCCGCCGCTACAGTGCGGATCGGCCGATATAAAATAGATCCTTCGCTACAGTGCGAGAAACTGCCCTCAGGATTCCGCTTCGATCTTCGCGGTCCAAGCTTTTCTTCCAACTTTACTTGGGTCCATTCTTTTCTTCAAGTATCCTCCGCAATGGCCTTCCTTCTCTTTACTTCAGATAATCAGAAACCGCATAAACCTGAAAGTGAAGATTCACCAAGAAGTTCGACGGGGAGGGTAAGAAAAATCATTTCATTAACACGTTTCATCAATCACTCAAAACCAATACCTCTATTTTATTTGAAATTTCTCTTTATATTCTTCCATTCATTCTATTATTGCATTGCCATATTCCTTTCCTTCTTTCTTTCAAAATGCAAAACCCAAATAAGGAGGGATATCTAGAAACATATAAACTTAGTAATGTGCATACAAAAGTTCTTAGCATTGTGGAGGTTGTCATTGCCCCTTCAATAATATTCTAAAGATGCATGTGAACACATTGCTATTAGTCATGTCAAGTTCCCTTCGATAGCCATTGAAGTATGCCTCCAAAGTCAACTTAAAACCCCATTGTTGTAATGCGACTTTAATGAAATCACAGTGAACTCTAGAGATGCAATGATATGATGAGGTCTAGTTGAAGCAATTCAAAAAAACACGTAATCGAAGCTAGTGGCGCTAATCTTTCCAGATCCTTGCATTAGAGGACGTAAGAGCAGATTTTTAAAAGAAATGCTAGCACATATTGTCCATCATGAAACAAATACTTGCAACGTATGCGCTCAAGCACAAATTCTCAAAACCCATATGTCCATCCTCACTGCATTTCACGTAGGAATTGGGGCGACGTAAGCTAATTATCCATTTCCTTCAGGTCAAAATTAACAATTGTCATTGTTGCAGTACTAAGGTATCGAAAGAAAGGTAAATTTCTCACACCCGAGTTCCCAATATCCTATTCTATGTTTACGTATGAGACGCACATCAAAGGTATGAATCCCCCGCATCAGAGATATGGTAGGCCTACAACCTCTCTCTTCACCGCCTCACTCTCTCTCTCTCATCACACATACATGCCACCATCTGAAGCATATCCTACACATCTATGCGGTCATGATCTCCCCGTAGTTCTCTCTGTCAACCCTTGCGTCGCTAAATCTGTAGTGTGCCAATGAGTAGTAGCTCTCTCTCTAATACTCTCTCTCCATGGTAATCTATAGCATACAAATCCAACAAGATCTCTCTCTCTGCCTCCGCACGTTTCTGCGTGCTAGCGCCATATCTCTCCTTTGTATGGAGACAGCCAATCTCTCTCTCTACGAAATCTTTTGCACCTTCTCCTGCGTGCAGCACAACCACCTGCAATATATCCGCCAATCTCTCTCTAAGTGGTCGCCTGTAAGCCCAATTTCTGCCTCTCGCTCGCTATCTACCGAATTCTGGACTAGCAGTTGTTATTATGGATCTCTCTCTCTCTCTCTCTCTCTCTCTCTCTCTCTCTCTCTCTCTCTCTCTCTCTCTCTCTCTCTCTCTCTATCTATCTCTTGTCGTGTGCGCGCCCGGCTCTATCTAGACCTCTCTCTCTACGGATCCTCCGCCAGCCACACATCAGCAGTGGACACCTTCTAAGTGCACCGCCATTCACAACTCTTTCTCTCTCCTCGGAACGTCCCTCTGCGCACGCTACAGCTGCATCTCTCCTAAGACGAGACTACCACTATAATCGTTTTGTGTGCGGTGAATTGAAGAAAGACGCCTTAACTCTCTCTGTGCTATGCCGAATCGCCGAATCTCTCACTCTCTCTATCTCTCTCACGTCCGAAGATTTTTGCGTGCACGGACAGCTCTCCTCTCTCTCTCTCTCTCTCTCTCTCTCTCTCTCTCTCTCTCTCTCTCTCTCTCTCTCTCTCCCGAGAGTAGCGATCTCTGTTTTTCTCTCTGCCAACGATGTCAACAGCCCGAGTTGACTCTCCACTCTCTGCCACCTGTACATGTCTCCTCTGTCATATGCAAAGCCGACAAGAGAGCTCTCTCTCTCTGTCTCTCTCCACAAACCTCGGCGACAGCCGTCTAGGCATGCTTCTGATGAGGTCGAGACTTCTGACTCATAAGTCTCTCTCTCTCCACTACTCTCTACGATCTTTCGGGTTCAACTCTGCTAATAGTCGCCAAGTTCTCTCTCTGCCCATATGCCTAGGCATCAACCAATTCCATCTCTGCCAGGCTCTCTCTCTCATGCAAACTATTGATTGAACATGAATAAAAATAAATAAATAAGAGGAGGGTAAGAAATCGTACCTGGAGAGTAGATGCACCAAGAAGATCCATGAGGAAAAACAAATGGGGCTTGGCCCTCTATTTATAGGCTTCCCCGCCCTTCTCTCCTTAGGACTACTCTCTAGAAGGTTCTAACCTCCCTACTCAACTTTCCAAATTCAGACGACCATGCATGTTCACTTACTATTCTTGGAAAATCTCATCTCTTAATTTTTTATTTTTCTCCTTTTTTATTTTAGTTTTGGTTTCACACTGTATATACAAATTAATTAATCTAAGGGTTTGACCTAGGATAAACGCAAATTCCAAGGGTCTAACCTAAGCTATGGTCAAGTGGAGTGAAAAGGAAAAGGATCGTAAGAATTACATCACAGAGGTGATCTATCATGATTATCAGTCATCACCTAGGCACTCTATCATCAGCTCAGACTAGATTTAGTACACAACACATGAGCTGATGTCGCATTGATGATTAGAGGGTTATCATGCTTTCAAAGGAGGCTTTATCAAAGCTTGTATGGCTCGACCCTATGGAGTGGAAGATGATTTGCTAATGAGGAGAGCATGCTCCTCATTGATATTATTAGTAATGAGATGCAGCAACCACATGTCTAGAGGGGATTAGAGCGTCGCATTTGGATAGTGGTTCATCTTCCGATACAAGGAGACAGATATCATCATGGACTGGTTTCACTATTCCAAGACTTGGAGGGACATAGTGCAATCATTTCATGGGATAGTCTACCATGAGGTGAGCTTTTGAACTTGGTTTAGAGTTTTTTAGTTGTATTTTATGAACATTATTACAATTTGTTTGATTTCATGAATGTGCTTTGTTGCAGGATTGCAAATATAGATGTTTTGATCTCTCTTGTTTTGAGTATGGTAGTGGTATGCCACAATATGTTTTGTATTTGCTTCATATATGGTAGTGGTGTGCTACAATTTTGTATTTGGCACTTTATATATGGTAATGGTTTGTCATAATTTTGTATTTGACTCATATATGGAAATGGTTTGCCAATGTTTTGCACATGGTTCATTAATGGAATATCTCTTTTGAACATGGTTCATTAATGGAATATATCTTTTATACATGGTTCATTTATGGAATACCTATTTTTTAGATGTTTCATGCTTCATTGTGCTCCTACTTACCTTTTTTTATGTTCAATAATATGTTTTACTTTATCAAATCTTATTTTGGTTGTCGGCCATCTAAGCCCCAAACCAACAACCACTAGAGTACATATCATGACATGTAGTGAGTTTCTTTTAGACAAAGTGTACTATTTTTTGCTACACAACAACATTGAAATATTATTGCAGCAAGGGACATTGTACTCTACCCAAAAAAAAATTATAGATATGATCCTCGGTATAGAAGTCATCATTTCGAAGGTAATATGGATGTCTATACCATTGGTATTGCCATGGTACTATAGATGCTTATATTATTGGTATTGCCAAGGAAATATTGACACTTATACCAATTGGTTTGTCAGCAAATAATGATGCTTATATTGGTGACATATTGGTATGTATTCCAGCATCCATATAGAAACTTCTACTGAGGACATATGGGTGCATATAACAGTGCTCATACAATGCTCATACCGATGCGTATACCAAAGCATATACCGATGCTCAAATTGACATGTAAAGCAATGCATATATCGATGCTTATATGGATCCAAATATAGACATGTATATCGATGTTATGAAACTCACACTTATATCAACAACTATTTTGATGTTATGGGCATTTTTGGCAAGTGTATTTTCATCAATATAAGAGCTGATATGGGGTTCATATGTTGTAGTGGTTGCATTTGTTTTTTATGATTGACCGATCCATTAGGGAGAATTTATTGCATTTACAATCAAAGAAGAAGACTTCATGGTCTTACAATACTCAAGTGAGATCTTTGTGAATAGTAGATGTATTTTCTCGTCGATGGTTTTTCATTTATCTCGAAGAAGCTAAGTCAAGTTGTTAATAAGAAGTTATACATATTATTAGAGTAAGGGATTCCTTCAAAATTGAGAAGTTTTATCTTACAGTTAAGAACTCCACGACTAATCATTAATATATTTCTTCTTGTTTAAATTTTGTGGATTAGAAAACAACTTGTAAAACCGAATCAGTTAACCATTTAGCACGAGCGTCTTTTATGCAGTTAAGATCGATCATTTGTTTAATAATTAGACAATGAATCTGAAAGTAATTTAAGCATTTTCTCCATAGAAGGAAAGCACAAGGTTTGAGGGAACTAATCTAGCTAATTACGTCATTACTAAACTAACTCCTTTGAGTTTTCTATTTCAATCACAAAGTAGCCTTCGGGAAAATTTGGATCACCTATATTGCTTGTTGATGCTGTTTTTAGTCAAGTAGGGTGTGAAAGGAATAAAAACCATGCTCACAAAAAGACAATGCAGCTCATCTCGGTTGGGATAAAGGTTCTCTTGCTCGCTGATTCTTTCCGTTGTATCATTAGAGATAATTTTCGAATATTTTATTGATCAAATAAACTTTTGATACTAATGGTATGAAATTCTATTGTTTCCTTAATTTGAGTTTTGTTTTGATATTTTACGTTTTAAAGTTTATTTAGTTTGGCTTGAAAAGTTACATTAGCTTTGACTATGCACTAGTTTATAAGTAGATGCTTGCTCATTTCAACAGATATTCATTATTTCTTTTGTGCGTTGTCCCCTTTGCCCTCGGGATGTTTACAATCCACTCTAATGTTCTTGCAGAGAAAAAGGTCAAAAACAAACATTTCCCTCTATTTAGTTAGAGGAACCTTTTTTGAAAGTCAGGTACTTATGATACTACTAATGCTTCGTGGATTGTGATTGTAGATATGAACAATGAAAGGGTTTTGGAGACTATTGAATCAAATATATTTTATATACTTTGAACATTTGATTGCACTTTTTCTCTGTACCAATGGGTAATGTCTTCTTTCTAGTACGTGGTTGGAGAGTGGTTCACATGATGGACCATTGTCCACCATGTGACCCACTTTTGGGGCTTAGGGTGGGTATACATACATAGATACATACACACAAACACTAATTTCAATCTTTCATAAGAAAGAAACAAATTTTGAAGGACCTCAAATCACTAGTTCCTGTTATTGAAAAGTTCTCAAAGCCCTAATGTCTTTAACTTAGAGTGATCCCATCGTATTAAATATTAAGGTCATGAACGTATGTTATCATACAGTACATACATACATGCATACTTGCATATATACGTAGTTCATCCATCTCGACACACCCAAACCCTGGAAATTGAGAAGCTAAAGTACTCCCTCATATTACAGGAATCACAACTTAACTGGTATGTCCATAATAGTGATTCGCTCTTACAATTTCTTGTTGGTATGTGAAAACACATATAAAGTATTATTGGACGGATTGAAATTAACCTCTTGAAATTTTAATAGAAAAGTATTTTGTCATGACAGATGCTTACATGTTTGATCCAAAAAGGTTTAATAGTAGAGGTTTTTTTTTTAGAGTCCACTAAATTGGAAACACTCTCACACACCCAACCTCATAAGGTAGAGGCACCCATCAGCGAGAAACTCATAGATACATGTCCAAGCAAGACTTGAACTGATGAGTTCCTCCTTGACAATCAAGGCATCAAAGCACTTGATTACGCGGGCTTCGATTTAGAAGAGGGTTTTTATAACATCTATATTTAATTCTCTTTACTCCATAGACTTGCGTTGAATGGACATGATAAATAAGGTACATGCACGTCTTCATCTTAGAACATGTGTATGATAAATTTGTAATAGAATTCTATATATACGTATGAGTCACTCATTCAACTTTTTGACTTTGGCAAAGTTCTATTTTGTTCATGCAATAATTTCAAGCAATTTATTCTCAGAGACCATAATTTTATGAGATCAAATAACTGTTTGAAGAAAATAATACATATGGAAAGCTCGTTGTGAGTTGTGGCGAATCCTAATCTAAATTGCTAGTTTGTACATCGTGGGCATCTCTCTTATTTATGCCTGTATTTGCACCATTTAGTTACTCTCTGATCTGACATTCTACATGCATTTTTCCTGAATTCACATAGATTTCTTTTTTTTTGCGTACAATAGGAAAAGAAAACACACTCACACACCCAACATATAGTATAGTACAAAGGATTTAGGAAATGCTCTACAAGAGCTGAGGCATGCAATACTAGGCGAGACTTGAACCCTAGTCATCTGCCTAGGAGTACAAGGCACAACTGTTAAACCACGCCCGCTAGATAACCTAGAATAATAATACCTTGTCGAATCGCTTGATGGACATAAGAGTGCAAGACCAAGACTATGGCCATGAAAAAGATGATGCATTTTTCATTCCCATTGCAAAAATTCTTAATTGTTATTCAATGTGATTAATAGTTGTTGCAATATTTTACATCCTCAGAGTTTAGGCTACCAAAACATCGTGCATATTTAGAATGGATGTGTTCCTTTGGAATATGCAGAGGGGTGAGATGTCAAGCGCCTTCTAGATATCAAGACACTAGACTTTCTTCTTCAACAAAGGGATGAAAAAATTCCTTTTTATATATAGTGCCACTATAAAGATAATGAATAACAAGATTTTGAAGTAAAGAAAATATGTTGCAAGGTAATATGTTTGGTTGCACCACTATAGGAATACCATACATTTGAGTCTAATATAGACATGCACTATTGATGAGAAGATAGGCCAAAGCTATAATGAGTAGTAAATTCCCATCTTCATTTTGATCAATGTTCATAGAGTCTATTTTAGGTATAAAGGCCTTTGAAACAACAATTCCAACCTCTTTCTTTTTTTGCCTCATTTGCTCCAAGTTTAGGATAAACCTTAATGACATGATCAATTGGCTTAAAATTCTTAGAAAGTTCCTTTTTTAGTTTTCTTGTCATCTTTATCTTCCTTCTTTGATTGTGCAACATTAAAAAACTTCTAGTTGCAAATAGACGAGCTACATTTACCTTTTCCCTTCTACCTAGCAAAGAGATCTTGATATATAACATGCATAATTGACTTGTACTATCTAGATTGATCTTTGCAGCATGAAAAAGAATGAGTCCTCAAAAGTTTAGGCATTTGGATTTCCTTTCATCATCAGATACGGAATAGAAGAAAAGTTTTGATAAGAGTTTTCAAGACCATTAAGAACAATTTGCATAAGTGAACTAGCTAGCAAGATTTCATCGATGGAATTGATCAATTGCTCATTCAAATCCTTGATCTTTTTCAAAAATGTCCATATAAATTCCTTCATTAGTATGCTCAATCTCTGATTATTTCCAAATATAGGAAGCACAAGGTTTATTTCTTCCCTACTATAGTGTGGTAAGAGTATTCCAATCAACTTTGGTTGTTTTGCATGATGAAATGTCTGGAATAATGGCACGCTTGATAGACAAAGCTGCCAATGTATTTTCCTATGCACCTCTACCAACTAATGAAAACGCTATATAGTAGATGCATTAGGAACTAGACCTGGACCTAGAAATTGATGATAATCATCTTTGACATCACACACATCACCTATTATCACGGTATTTACAAGTTTAAGAGGACAATTCTGAACACCTTGCACAATATTCCATTAGTCATTTTCTACCAATGCATGGCACATCATGTATTCCTAGAATGAAATGGGTATTTAAAAACATCAAATATATTCTCAATAGCCAGCAATCAAAATACACCATTGCTTTCAACCATGGCATGTGAATTATACCTTGATGCAGAAAATTGATTGTTTCTCAGAACGGTTGAACAAAAATACCCAATCAAGCTCCACTAGACCTATAACAATCTTTCAGGAAATTATACTGGGGAGATGAAAACAATATATATCTTTCGTGCAAAAGAAAAAAATTCCTTGCATATTTCTTGTGATAGTGCATTCAGAGGTCAAAACGAGCTCAAATGATAATTTGATGCCAGATAGCAAAGATGTTTTGAAGTGCTAATTAGACCCTATGTGCTCACCAATTTTTGTGTCGTTTTGAGACTATGATTGGAAGGTATCCAAGATGTCATAAAGAGAATGTCACGATGCATTGATACCAATTTTTGGAGTTTTAGGACTATGGCAGCATGCAAACAACATAAGGGAGAAGAAGAAACTTGGAGCATAATAGATAATGTATTACCAAGTGCATATACAAGAAAATATTGGTAGCATCTTAGGAATATAGGCATATATACAAGCCAAAAAACCTCCTAAAGATAGGAAAAAGTGCGTGAATGATCCTAAGTGTATTAAAAAATATCACTACCAAAATATATCAATAGCCTTATTGCATTTGAGTGTTTACGATTGACATGTATTTTTCGTAGCAAGGGTCACTTCTCTTAGAAAAAATAGGTTTTTTTTTTAATCTTCCTATCAATATATATGTTGTGATTGGTAATTTTGTTTTCACTTTCTATATATATACATGTAACTTGTCGCTCCTAGCAATGGAATTTCTCTTTACTTGATAATTTCCCATAAGGCATGAGCTAGAAAATGCACTCATAACTTAAGATTTAGGTGCTTGATTCTCTTGTCTCTTGTTCTCCTCTTGCAGTTCATATAAATAGTGGGGCTTTCTCTTGCTCTTTCCTCCTATCTCTATCTATAATTGTTCCTCATTAGAATTGACGATGAATGATTTTCTTGATTTCAATTTAGCACTAATACTCTTGTTGGCTTCACCATGATGGAGTCGCTTCTCCTACTTCTTATAAGCTAAGTTATGATGAATAATTACCAATGAGGTATATGTGCAACAATGAGGTGCCACCATGGCTATGTATATACCTCATTGAAACTTCCTTTATGCACATACAATTTTTGAAACTTCCTATAAAATGGCATGCTCAGACTCATATTTTTTTCTATAGTTTTCTATTTATATACATGTTACCTTCTAAAAAGTAAAGATTGCTTGGACATTTGATGTCCTAGAAGAATGGACACCTGCATGTCTTCCAAATGGATACTTAGAAGTTTAAGTTGTGTTATTTAAAAGGTCATAAGATCTCAAATATCTTAGTCTTACACATACGTTTGCACATATTCTGACACATAGATGTATAAAATTCAAAAGTCCATGATAAAACCGCGAAACAAAGAGCACCATAAAAAATTTAGTTTTTGCATGCTACACATCAAAGGACTACAAACAAGAATAAGTGCTTGAGGGTAGTTCCTTCAAGATCTACATGTACAGTACATATAGCTATAAAAAAGACAAAATATGTCATGCATTTGAGTCTTACACATATTCATGAACATATATATTTAGGATGAAAATGTACATTTGACCACCATGAAATAGAGAACACCATGACAATACAATAAATGATATACAAAGGTACACAATGAGGAGAGACTCTCTCTCCGAATATAGGGGAGAATGAACATCTCTTATTAAAAAGGCTCTTATATGAATGTGCAAACAATTTTGTATGCTCTAGCATCTCCTCTCTCCTATGTCATTTCATCTCTTCCTTCTCATGGCGTTGCATTTTTGTATCTACCTCTAGTTGACACTTCTTGCAATCCTCTTGGAAAGCCCTTTCTATAGCTTCAATAACTCCAAATTCTTTGTATTCCATTTTCTCTAAGTTGACATCATTATTGAGGACATCCTTAGCGATATTGAACTTGTATGATGCAATGTACTCTATGAATTTCTCTCATTGCAATTAGAGGAAAATCCAATCTACATATTTTGGACTTAGAATCCTCTTTCATTCTTCATGAGTTTGGTCATGAAAGTTTGGTACAAGTAGTGCGGTGCCTTGTATGTTGAAGTAAATTCGTGATAATTGATAATCAATGTTTTGTGTTCAATAAAGACGTTGTACTTTCTCCAAAATAAAGCAAGAATTTTATGGAAAATGGGTTTATTCCTCACTATGTGTTCATTCTTTGTGTAATGATTTTGAGAGAAAACTCCTATAATGGATCCCATCTAATTTTTAAATGTAATTTGCATAATTTTTTCCACTTTCTTTTGCATGCTTCTACTCCAAATAAAAGCACGGAAAAACTTGAGTCACCAATCTAGGAAAGCATGGCTATCCATGTGAGACTAGACATAGGTATCGTTGATGTAAGGAATTGAACTCACAACCTCTTGGTTAGGAATGTGATGGGCTAACCACTTGCCCCAAAAGCCATGGTTGAGGATTACTTCCTAATCCTCCCTCTTAGGGTGTAGTTCAACCATCTCCTATTTCTGAAGGGTGTGGTTCAATCGTCTCCTTCCTATTATTTTATTACATTCTTCACCCCTTAGTTGATCATTGTCCTCAATGATCTACTCATTATCCCTCTAGCCTCGTTGATCAGCCCCTTGAGCTCCCTAGGTGCCTATGTCCTCAACTTCACATAGTTTCTTGAACCTTGTTCGCAACCTTGGTCTATGAACGCTTGCTCTCAACCTTGGTGTCTTGAACCTTCTTGTTCGCAACCTTTGGGTCTTGAGCCTTTGTTCTCAACCTCAATCTTGAACCTTGTTCTCACCCGTGTTTGGTATCTTGAACCCTCAATCAAGTGCCACCCATGGTTTCCCAACGACTTCACAATTCCAAGCTACCTTAGGAGATTTGGAAAGTTCGTTCCAAGAGCTTTCCAATGGTGTCTTATGCGCCTCAATCCCACCTACGGATTGAGAGATACACCACAATCTCTCTTGGATAAAGTTCCCAAAGCGCCCCTTCGCAAATTCCTTCCATTTCACATGATAGAGTGCCCAAGAACCTTTTTAAGAGGCCATTGGGTCAATCCACCTTTCCCAAGCCTACTTCCTAGGCTCTAATACCAATGTAAAGAATTGAACTCACAACCTCTTGGATAGGAATGTGATGGGCTAACCACTTGCCTCAAAAGACATGGTTGAGGATTACTTCCTAATCCTCTCTCTTAAGGTGTAGTCCAACCATCTCCTACCTATCAAGTGTGTGGTTCAACCATCTCCTATCTGTCAAGGGTGTGGTTCAATCATGGCGCCTTGGATAAGCCAATCGCCTCCCATGTAGGGGGCGTGAGTTCAAGTCTTGGGCTCAACAGAGGTCGCGTGGCCTCGATGAACGTGCTTTGATACCAATGTAATGAATTGAACTCACAAACTCTTGGTTAGGAATGTGATGGGCTAACCCCTTGCCCCAAAAGCCATGTTTGAGGATTACTTCCTAATCCTCCCTCTTAGGGTGTAGTTCAACCATCTCTTATTTGTGAAGGGTGTGGTTCAACCATCTCCTTCCTATTAGTTTATTACAGTTGACAATCTGATTGGATTTGAAATGTTGTGCATATGGGGGAAGACTCTTGTGTATGCTAAAGTTCAATTTTCACCTCACCAAATGGGTGAACGAAGATGATGCTTTCATATATCCTATTCAATTTGGCTAGAAGATTTTCCAATCATCTATTTCTTTGAAACCTTTTCTATGCATCTTTTCTTCTTTGAAGAAGAATCTTCCTAGCCAAGAAAGCTCTTGCAACCCTCCATCTACAAAGGTTAGTGCATTTGGTGTGGGCACTTTGATTAATGCCAAACCTACAAAACAAACACAATGAATTAAAAAGATCTCTAAACAAAAAATGACAAAAAATACTACAAAAGCATACATGAGTGATAATATGCTAACTAGGATAATCTTCATTCCAAAGATATTGATTAGTGTTATTATGTTAATTATTGAGTTTTTTATGCTAAATATTTTGGTTTGTATACTTTTTCTAAGCATAATGGTTCTCTAAGTTAAATAGCACAATTGAATGTGCTACATAGAAGAGTTGCTATACTAATTAGCATAGGTAAGTGTGATAGTATAATCATTATACTAATTAGCACAATGATCGATCGTATACCAAGGTTTTTATCGAGGGTAATGAATGTGCATATTTTTTCCCCGACATCAGTGTAGGTGTCGGTATGCACATCGGTATTAAAGTGCTGGTATAGGCGTTGGTATAACTATCCATATGAGCATCGGTATATCCGTAAGTATAATTGTCGGTATTATCGAGGCTCATACTGACGGTTATACCGATGCCTCTGCTGGGTGTACCGTCACGTATACCGGAGCTTGCTGAGTGTATCGACGCTTATTTTGATGGCATTACTAAGAGTACCATCGCTTATACCGACGACCATATCGGCAAATTTTTTTTTGGGCATAGTGTGTTGTCTTTTGCTACAACAACATTACCATGATGTTGCTTAGCAAAAGACAATACACTCTGCCCACAAAAAAAAAACTGAGTACATGTGATGTGTACTCTAATGTCAACCGAAATATGATTTCATAAAACGGAATATTATTGGACACAAAAGAGATAATCAGAATGAACCATGAGCCATGAACCATGTACAAGAAGAGTTATATATTTCATAAATGAAGCATGTACAAGAGTGTGGCAAACCACTGTCATATATGACGCTTTTATAAAATGTGGTAAAGCATTGCATTGCCATATAAAAATCAAATACAAAATTTTGTTGTGGAATTGCCATACACATGCAAAGAATGTTCCATATCAACAGTCCTGCAACAAAGAACATTCAGGAAATGAGATAAATTCACATGAGATTTACAAACAACAAGTAAAAACCAAGTTTATAAATTCATCACCTCATCGCAAACGCTCCCATGAAACGACCACACCATGTCCCTCCAAGTCCTCCAATAGTGCAGTCAATCCATGATGATATCCATAAGCCTCCTCCGTTCGTGTTGGAGGACGACCCATTACCATCTCTTACAACAAATATACAAAAGATTAGAGGAACATACATGAGAAGCTTAACACAAAAAAGTTCAATAAACCAAATGGTACTTACAAACTCGTGACGCATCGCGTCATATCCGCGCTGCCCAAATGTGACGGTCCAACTGTATCTAAACATGTGGTTGCGTCATCTCATTGCTGGCGATATCGGTCAGAAGTCTACTGCTGCTCGTCATGAATCATATCCCACTCCTCAGCATCTAACCATACAGGCTTTGGTAAGCCTGCTCTGAAAGCATCAAGAGCCTCGGATCGTTGATGGGACATAACTTCACGTGCGGTGTGCAGAATCCACTGTGAACTGACAAGAGGCTTCCCATCCGTTGGTCGGAACTCCTGATAAATCGTCTCTGTGATATAATTATTCTGATCTTTATCTTTTTCACTCCATCTCAACATGATAGAGTATCCAAATTGTATGGAGAAAACATGTCGTATACATGCACACATTGCTTTTCGAGTCGCATCCATCACCGAATCTCCATCTCGGATACTATACACCTTGGAGTCATCATGGTTTTGAGCACCCCAAGGTGTACATGGTCTTCCATGTCGTGTACCACATGGCATATCTACATCTAAGGTACTCATCCTAGGAGTAGAAGCAAGCGACACAATGTCCATTGCACGAACTCCACAACATCTGCCTCCTCCAGACCTACCTCTAGATCCACTCCTAGAACCTCCTGCTCCAGAGCGTGACCTCGACCTACGAGATGGGCTAGAACCTGTATGGCGCCGAGGTGTCGAACACACATGTATACTACTAGAGCCAGTAGGGGATGGCTGAAAAGATGGTCGTGGTGGAGTCATAAAGCTAGGAGACATATCTCTGATAAGAGTAGCGCCACCCACAGCAGTGACGCGTGCAGGAGTGACACCGGTAGGAGTGACACCGGCAGGAATGAGGCCGGTAGGAGTGACGCCACTAGGAGTGAGGCTGGGAGAAGTGCTACCACGAGTGATCCAATACTGTGACGTAACAGTCATATACGCCGGAGGTACCTGAGAGATGAACTATAAGAACTGCTCCTCTATCATGGAATGTTGAGTGACTGGAGTACTCTCTCCCATCGTGCTCTGTAACAAAAGAACTCAAAAAATTAGCATATGATAATAAAGTTAATATAGAGAAATGGTAGTGTACAAAAAAACCTAGCAAAGAAAATAAAAAAAAAATAGTACATACAAGTGTTTGATTCAAAACTCCTCTAGTCTAGCATCCTCTTGGAGATCCGATGCCTCGCGAATATCTATCTCTATATTAATGACTTCTAAATCACTTGCTACGCTAGTTTCTTCCTAAGCATTATCTATTGCTTTGTCCTATATTTCGTCTTCTTCAATGACCTCTTCTTCTCGAACAATGATCTCTTCCTCCTCGACTATCGAATGAATCTCTGAGCCACTACAAATGGACTTTATTCTACATCTATATTCTCACAAATTTTTCTACTACGTGGGCCGACTTGTAAAACAAATAGCCACTCTCGTTCTTTTGAATCTGATATAAAAACCACTTTCTCACAGTGTCCGGGAAGTACAAATGTATTTCTTTCATCCGTCCATAATTTTGTGGAGTCGACTTAAAGAAAACCGCTTCTATCGCGCCTCACTGTTGTGTTTCTTCCACAGGTGACTACTTTGAACCATTTCACATCAAAAACAAAGTAATCAAACTTCCTAAAAGATAGTTTCAAGATATCTTGAATCACACCACAATAATCTAGCTAGCCTTCTTGAGCATTATCATCTCTTGCACTCGCTCTACGTGTTTGCAAAAAGTTCACCATCACCCCACTATCAAAAGTAGACCTATTTTTATCGATTCCTGTGATCCAAAAGTGTCGTCCATGAGACCATAGTGCACCATATTTAGTATACTCCCAATCAAATCCCTTTGCGAGTTCTTCTTCTTCTTCAGAGATATCTTCACCCACTGCCTTTGCTTGTGAAACCGCTGTATCTAGCCATCTGCTCATTGAAAAAGGTGGAAGAGGTCGAAGAATTTTCGAAAGAGGCAAAAATCGCGTGGAACGATTCTTTCAAGACTGAGCTCTTTCCTTTGCGTTAGTTTCCTTAGCAAGCTCATACTTTCCTAACCACTTCTACATAGGCTCAGAGTTAACTATGCAAAACTTCATTGCCTTCTCTCTGAAAGATAAATCCATTTTTCTTTGCAATCCTTTACCGTGTGGTTAATCGTTTACGAGATGAACATCTTCATCATCGCTTTATAAGCGAGAAATTTTGAGATCCGATATACATAGAAACTTAGTTATGAATACAAGAGACTCTTGTACAAGCCATCCCTCTGCCATGCTACCCTCTGGACGTGTTCTCTATCAAACAAACCCTTCTAATGTCTTCATAAAGTGCTCTAGGAAGAACATCCATCGACTATGGACAGTTCCTGCCATTGGAACTTCATCTACCACATGTACCAGTAAATGAAGCTGAATAGTGAGAATAATTGTGCGAAAGTATTTCTCTACCATACAAATAGCCTCCATAGCATTGAGTTTCGCACTCTCTCTGCTATCTCTATTTATCTCTTTAGAAGAGATCCACCATACTAAAGAACTAATTTTACAAATGGTTCTTCGTACATCCTTTGAAAGAAAATCTTTTAAGGCTAGAGGGAGCAAAAACTATAAAAACTTATGCCAATCATGAGACTTGATCCCTCCAAGATCTTCGTTTCGTGTGAAAGCAGTCTTTAGACACCTCATGCATCCAGTACGTGTTCGAAACTTTGAAATTGTTTTCTTCAATTGTTGCTCTTCCATCCTGCGAAGCACCCAAGGAGCTCTTGGTAACGATATTGTTCCGTTGGGCTTAGTAATTGCCCACAACTCTCGCATACAACCTCGATCCTCTAAGTCCTCCCTTTGTGGTTTGCTTTCTTTCTTTCCGATCAAAGTCTTCCAAAGAATCTCCCCCACATTCTTAAAAATATGCATCGGGTCTACTAAACGATTGATCAATAATTCACTCCAATAAGGGAGTTCATGAAAATTGGACAACCGTTTCATGCCAGTGATTGGAGGTTCTGAAATCCCACAGTTGTTTCCAATCGCTCGCCTTCATTTGGCATTACGCTTTGCGACCAATTTTTCCTTCACGTAAAACATGTCCATCAGGCAAATATCTATGGTGTCCTTCATAGACAGCTTTATGTAGTGCTTTGGAATAGTGTGCTTCTAGCCATGGTTTGCATAAGGGACAATCATGGTAACCCAAAATCGATAAACCTGAAATTCACCATAACCATACCAATCATACATCGTCCACATAAGTATGCCTTGCACTCGTACGTCTCATCTTCTTATAGGTTGAGATATGTCACGTACAGTAATCCCATCCCATAAAATGCATAGTTCTTCCACAAGTGGTGCAAGATATACATCCATGTTTTTTATCTTATGCTTACCTGATACAATAACACTACAACAGATCGATGGTATACCGAGGTTTTTACCGAGGGGAATGAACGCGGCTTTATTTAGTGGGATACCGGTGTAAAGGTTGGTATGCGCATCGGTACCAAAGCATCGGTATATGCGTCGGTATATGCATCGGTATAGGTGTCGGTATATGCATCGGTAATACCGGCGCCCATATCTGCGCCCATACCGAGGCCTCTACTAGGTGTACTGTCGCATATATTGTCGCCTGCTCGGTGTACCAAAGCTTATTCTAATGACATTACTGGGAGTACCGTCGTGTATACCGACAACCATACCTGCAAAAATATTTTTGGGCAGAGTGTGTTGTCTTTTGCTACAGCAACATTACCATGATGTTGCTTAACAAAAGACAATACACTCTGCCCAAAAAAAACCGAGTACATGTGATGTGTACTCTAATGTCAACTGAAATATGATTTCATGAAACAGAGTATTATTGGATACAAAAGAGATAATCAGAATGAACCATGAACCATGTACAAAAGAAGTTATATATTTCAATAATGAAGCATGTACAAGAGTGTGGGAAACCACTGTCATATATGACGCTTTTACAAAATGTAGCAAAGCAATGCATTGCCATATGAAAATCAAATACAAAATTTTGGTGTTCCACTGCCATACACATGCAAAGAATGTTCCATTTCAATAGTCGTGCAACAAAGAACATTAATGGAATGAGATAAATTTACACGAAAATTACAAACAACAAGTAAAAACCAAGTTTATAAATTATTTACCTCATCGCAAACGGTCCCATGAAACGACCGCACCGCGTCCCTCCAAGTCCTCCAATAGTGCAATCAACCCATGATGATATCCGTAAGACTCCTCCGTTTGTGTTGGAGGACGACCCATTGCCAGCTCCTGAAACAAATGTACAAAAGGTTATAGGAACATACATGAGAAATTTAACACAAATAAATTCAATAAATGAAATGGTACTTACAAACTCATGACGCATCGTGTCATATTTGCTGCTGCCCAAATGTGACGGTCCAATCGTATCTAAACGTGTCGCTGCGGCATCTCGCTGCTGGTGATATCGGTCAGGAGTCTGCTGCTGCTTGTCACGAATCATGTCCCACTCCTCAGCATCTAACCATATAGGCTTTGGTAAGCCTGCTCTGAAAGCATCATGAGCCTTGGATCGTCAATGGGACATAACCTCACGTGTGGTGTGCAGAATCCACTCTGAACTGACAAGAGACTGTCCATCGGCTGGTTGGAACTCCTAATAAATCGTCTGTGTGATATAATTCTTCTCATCTTTATCATTTTCACTCCATTCCAGCATGATAGAGTGTCCAAACTGGATGGATCAAAGCTGTCGTATGCGTGCATGCATTGAAGCTAAGAGATGAACTCCAAAAACTGCTCCTCTATCATGGAATGTGGAGTGACTAGAGGAGTGTCTCCCATCGTGCTCTGTAATAAAAGAAATCAAATAATTAGCATGCGATAATAAAAGTAATATAGAGATTTTCATCTAAACATGTTCTTAACTCGTGGAGTAATAAGAAAGTGGCGAAGAACCTTTGTGGGGATTGCTTTGCCTACAATTTCTTCTCTAAATCTATTTCCTCCACACTTTGGACATACATGGACATGCTTATACTCATTCCGAAAGAGAATGCAATCATTCGGACAAGCATGAATTTTCGTATAATCCATTCCAATGGACTGTAAAAGTTTTTTCGCATCTCCACGTTTTGGAGGCATGTCATTGCCCTCTGGCAAAAATTGATCTTTAAGAAGCCTGCAATAAGTGATTAAAATGATATTAGTAAATAAAGTTATTGTGATACAACAATGAAAGCCAATTTGTTCTCCACTTACCTGAACAATTAAGTGACACTAGTATCTCACCATCCATAAATGGATTGCAGATTGAGCATCGCAAGTGACGCACATAGTACAGATATCTTTGCTCCATTGTAAAGTGGTAAACAAGCTAGTCTTTGCATGTTTTCATATTCTTCATCGACTTCTGATCGTGGAATTTTTGTAGTGTCCATGAAACTCTCGACACCTTCTCCACCATCATGATCTTCGTCCATGTCGTAAAATGCTTCAAGCATCTCTTCCATATGTTTATTCTATGTAATATAATTAGAACTTGCTTGTACGTCTAAGTCCCTCTTTGCTCTCTTTTGTCCAGGACAGGTTACCGATGCAATGTTGTTTAGGTCCATCTCCTCACCTGGGGGGACCATGCGAATGATAGCATAGGTTTTCCAGTCGACTCCTATCAAAGGATCCATACTCTCTAACATGTGCAGTACAATCTGTCGTTTTCGATAAATTTGATACTTGCACTATGTGCAAGAAGCCATCTGCTACAATATGGACATTTTAGAACATTTGTTTTTTTATTAAACCTAAAAATCATACTCTGAAAGACTTAAACCTCAAAATACTAAACCTAAATACTTAAATACCTAAAAAAACTTAAAACCCTAATTTTAAAACTCTTATTTTAAAACCCTAATATATATAACTATCCTATTTTATCTATATATTTCGATTTTTTCTTAATTGATCCTATATATATATATATATATATATATATATATATATATATATATATATATATATATATATATATATATATATATATATATATATATATATATATATATTTTCAGATTTTTTTCCTCTAAATTGAGTTATATGTCTACCTACACCCTAAAACCCTAATTTTAAAGATCTAGACCTAAATTATGTATATTTCTATACACGTGTATATACATGTATATATGTATTATATGTGTATGTGTATGTGTGTGTATATGTTATGTAGGTGATAAAACCCTAAAACCCTAATCAAAATGACCTAGACCTAAAACATATATATATATGTATGCATGTGTATATATATGTGAATATAGATAGGTGTATAAGTATGTGTGCTTGTGTATATGTATATATATTCACTCTTTTTAAAATGATTAAAATTAAACCTATTTTTATATATTCAATCATATATATTTTATTTATTTATTTAAAACACTAGTTCTTATCATATTTTATTATCTATATAATTATCCTACTTTATATATATATATATATATATATATATATATATATATATATATATATATATATATATATATATATATATATATATTATTTATATATTTAGATTTTTTTCTTAATTAATCCTATTTTTATATATTTTATTATATATATTTAATTAAATTATTTAAAATACTAATTCTTTTTATATTTATTTATGTATATAATAAGCTTATTTTATATATTTATTTATTTATATATTCAGATTTTTTCCTTAATTAATCCTATTTTTATGTATTTAATTATAAATATTTAATTATATATATTTTATTAAATTTTTAAAACACTAGTTCTTTTTATATTTATTAATCTATATAATTAACCTATTTTATATATATATTTATTTATATTTTCATATTTTTTCCTTACTTAATTCTAATTTTATATATTTAATTTTATATATTTAATTTTATATATTTAATTTTATATATTTAATTTTATATATTTAATTTTATATATTTAGTTTTATATACTTAATTAAATTATTTAAAACACTAGTTCTTTTTATATTTATTTATGTATATAATTTTCTTATTTTATATATATATTTATTTATATATTCATATTTTTCCTTACGTAATCCTATTTTTATATATTAAATTTTATATATTTGATGATATATATTTAATTAAAACCCTAATCTTAAAAATCTAGACCTAAAATATGTATATTTTTGTATGCATGTGTATCTACAAGTATATATGTATTATATGTGTATGTGTATGTGTGTATATATGTTATGTAGGTGTTAAAACCCTAAAACCCTACTCTTAAAGATTTAGACCTAAGATATGTATATTTTTGTATGCATGTGTATCTACATGTATGTAGGTATTATATGTATATGTGTGTTTGTGTATATATGTTATGTAGGTATTGAAACCCTAAAACCCTAATCAGAAAGACTTAGACTTAAATCTGAAATACTAAAACCTAAATACTTACACACCTATAAAAATCTAAACCCTAATCATATTTTATATATATATTTATTTATATATTCATATTTTTTGTTATTTTTCTCTATATTTTTCCTTAATATAAATATAATTGAGTTATATCTATGCCTAAACCCTAAAACCCTAATCTTAAAGATTTAGACCTAAAATTTGTATATTTTTGTATGCATGTGTATCTACATGTATATATGTATTATATGTGTATGTGTATGTGTGTATATCTGTTATGTAAGTGTTAAAACCCTAAAACCCTAATCTTAAAGATTTAAACCTAAAATATGTATTATATGTATATGTGTGTTTGTGTATATATTGTGTTTGTGTATATATGTTATGTAGGTATTAAAACCCTAAAACCCTAATGAGAAAGACTTATATGTATGTATGTATTATATGTATATGTGTGTTTGTGTGTATATGTTATGTAGGTATTAAAACCCTAAAACCCTAATCAGAAAGACTTAGACTTAAATCTGAAATACTAAAACCTAAATACTTAAACACCTATAAAAATCTAAACCCCTAATCCTAAAACCCTAATCATATTTTATATGTATATTTATTTATATATTAAGATTTTTTTCTTATTTTCTCTATATTTTTTCTTAATATGAATATAATTGAGTTGTATGTACGCCTAAACCCTAAAACCCTAATCTTAAAGATCTAGACCTAAAATTTGTATATTTTTGTATGCATGTGTATCTACATGTATATATGTATTATATGTGTATGTGTATGTGTGTATATATGATATCTAGGTGTTAGAACCCTAAAACCCTAAACTTAAAGATTTAAACCTAAAATATGTATATTTTTGTATGCATGTATATCTACATGTATGTATATATTATATGTATATGTGTGTTTGTTTATATATGTTATATAGGTATTAAAACCCTAAAACCCTAATCAGAAAGACTTAGACTTAAATTTGAAATACTAAAACCTAAATACTTAAACACCTATAAAAATCTAAACCCCTAATCCTAAAACCCTAATCATATTTTATATATATATTTATTTATATATTCAGATTTTTTTCTTATTTTTCTCTATATTTTTTCTTGATATAAATATAATTGAGTTATATGTATGCCTAAACCCTAAAACCCTAATCTTAAAGATCTAGACCTAAAATATGTATATTTTTGTATGCATGTGTATCTACATGTATATATGTATTATATGTGTATGTGTATGTGTGTATATATGTTATGTAGGTGTTAAAACCCTAAAACCCTAATCTTAAAGACTTAAACCTAAAATATGTATATTTTTGTATGCATGTGTATCTACATGTATGTATGTATTATATGTATATGTGTGTTTGTGTATATATGTTATGTAGGTATTAAAACTCTAAAACCCTAATCAGAAAGACTTAGACTTAAATCTGAAATACTAAAACCTAAATACTTAAACACCTATAAAAATCTAAACCCCTAATCCTAAAATCCTAATCATATTTTATATATATATTTATTTATATATTCAGATTTTTTTTCTTATTTTTCTTTGTATTTTTTCTTAATATAAATATAATTGAGATATATGTATGCCTAAACCCTAAAACCCTAATCTTAAATATCTAGACCTAAAATATGTATATTTTTGTATACATGTGTATATACATGTATATATACATTATATGTGTATGTGTATGTATGTGTATGTGTGTATGTACATGTGTGTGTGTGAATGTATGCATGTGTGTATATGTGCATGTGTGTCTATCTATATATGCATGTGTGAGTATATGAGTATGTATGTACATATGTGTGTGTATTTATGCATGTGTGTACATGTGTGTGTATGTATACATGCATGTGTGTATATGTGTGTATGTATGCATGTGTGTATATATGTGTGTGTATGTATGCATGTGTACATGTGTGTGTGTATGTATGCATGTGTGTACATATGTGTGTATGTATACATGCATGTGTGTATATGTGTGTATGTATGCATGTGTGTATATATGTGTGTGTATGTATGCATGTGTACATGTGTGTGTATGTATGCATGTGTGTACATGTGTGTGTATGTGTATGTGTGTGTATGTATGCATGCATTTGTGTGTATGTGTATGTGTGTGTATGTATGCATGCATGTGTGTATATGTGTGTATGTATGTGTGTATGCATATGTGTATATGTGTGTGTGTATGTATGTGTGTAAGCATGTGTGTGTATGTATGCATGTGTGTATATGTGTATATGTGTGTATGCATGCATGTGTGTATATGGGCATCGGTATGGGTGTCAGTAACTTCTAGTAAATTACCGACGCTTATACCGACGCATATACCGATGGCTATGGGCCACACCGATGATGCATTTAAAAGGGTCATACCGACGGGCACTTGACCATCGGTATCTCTAAGTGACATTTTCCAACGCCCATACTGACGTTGAGCGTGACCATCGATATATGCAGCATCGGTATGCCCCTCATATGTTGTAGTGTAAGAGCTAATAATAAATGACCTTTCTTTGTGGCCAGCCATGGTGGGATGTTATAATTGACCAAACTTACAGGCCATGTGCTCCATGAAGAGCTGCGTAAACCAAATGGATTTACTCGATCTATAGCTAGGCCTAGACGTATGGACGGAGGGTCACTAGCAAACTTTGGCGACTTACTATCAATGTGCTTCCAAGCATCAGAGTCAGTAGGCACTCGCATTACACCATCTATAGACCTGCTCTTTGCATGCCATGACATTAACTCAGCTATAGATTCACATATAAACATGTTCTTAATTCGTGGAATGATAGGAAAGTGGCAAAGAACCTTTGTGGGATTGCTTCGCCTACAAGGTCTTCTCTAAATCTATTTGCTCCACACTTTAGACATACGTGGAGATGCTCATACTCATTCCGAAAGAGGATGCAATCATTCGGACAAGCATGAATCTTAGTATAATCCATTCCAATGGACTGTAAAAGTTTTTTTGCATCTCCACGTGTTGGAGGCATGTCATTGCCCTCTCATAAAAATTAATATTTAAGAAACCTGTAATAATCAATTAGAACAATATAAGTAAATAAAGTTATTTTGATACAACAATGAAAGTTTATTTCAAATCCACTTTCCTAAACAATTCAGTGATATTATTATTTGACCATCCATAAATGCATTGCAGATTGTGCATCAGGAGTGACGCACGTAGTACAGATATCTTTTCTCCATTATGAAGTGGTAAACGAGCTAGTCTTCACATGTTTTCATATTCTTCATCGAATTCCAATCATGGAAATTCTGTTGTGTCCATGAAATTGTTGACATCTTCTCCACCATCATGATCTTCGTTCATCTCATAAAATGCCTCGAGCATTTCTTCCATATATTCATTCTGTGTAATGCTATTAGTACTTGCTTGTACGTCTAACTCCTTTTTAGTTCTCTTTTGTCCATGAGAGGTTACGGGTGCAATGTTGTTTGGGTCCATCTGCTCACGTGGGGGACCATGCAAATGGTTGCGTAGGTTTTCTAGTCGACTTTTATCAAAGGATGCATACTCTCTAACATGTGCAATACAAATCTGTCGTTTTCGATAAATTTGATACTTGCACTGACTGCAAGGACATGCCATTCTCTCCTCTGGATCCAAACTAGCCATCTGATACAATATGGACATTTTAGAACATTTGATGTTTTTATTAAACCTAAAAATAATCCTCCTAAAGACTTAAACCTGAAATACTAAAACCTAAATACGTAAACACCTAAAAAAACCTAACACCCTAATCCTAAAACCCTAATACTAAATATCTATATATCTATATATATGTTATATGTATTATATTTATGTATTATATATATAATTAAAATCCTATTTTTATATATTCAATTATATATATTAATTAATTTATTTAAAACACTAGTTTTTTTCATATTTATTTATCTATATAATTATCCTATTTTATATATTTATTTATTTATATATGCAGATTTTTCTAATTAATCCTATTTTTATATATTTAATTATATACATTTACTTATATATATATTTAATTTATTTATTTAAAACACTAGTTCTTTTTATATTTATTTATCTGTATAATTATCCTATTTTTTATATATATATATTTATATATTCAGATTTTTTTCTTTATTTTTTTCTATATTATTTCTTTATATAACAATTGAATTAATATCAAATTTTCACTTTGCTTTATTTACAATTGTCTCAAGTCTTTCTTTTTTAGTATATTATGTGAAATTCTTTTGGATCTGCATGTAATTTATTGAGCATGACTTCACTCCTTATGAATTTATGGACTACACCTCTCTTACAAGTGTAAGATGGACTACTTTTGACCTCCCTATACCTTGCACTATGAATTTCTAAATACATACATGAAAAACATAGCTTTGAGACATATGAGCACACCATTTTGAAACTTAAAAAATTTTCATTATTGAAAAAATGCATTTAGTTGAACTCTCTGGTAAGGTCATCTAGGGCATTGGGAGACCAAAAGAAGCCCTGCCACAGAAACGCGGGAGAATGGCATGCAAAACCTTTCCAAGGCTTTCTCGCGCGTTTCTGTGGCAGGGCTTCTTTTGCTCTCCCAATGCCCTAGATGACCTTACCAGAGAGTACAACTACAGTAAATGCATGTTTTCAAGAATGAAAATTTTCTAGGTTTCAAAATGGTGTGCTCATATGTCCCACAACTATGTTTTTCATGTATGTATTTAGAAATTCATAGTGCAAGGTATAGGGAGGTCAAAAGTAGTCCATCTTACAAATTAGGCTTCATAAGATTACCTTTGTATACAAGATCCAAACACTCATTGCAAGCCCAAACACTCATCCAAATTGA
Organism: Ceratopteris richardii; assembly: GCA_020310875.1. Classification (NCBI taxonomy): domain Eukaryota; kingdom Viridiplantae; phylum Streptophyta; class Polypodiopsida; order Polypodiales; family Pteridaceae; genus Ceratopteris; species Ceratopteris richardii. The sequence continues at coordinate 112,673,967 of CM035417.1, read as the reverse complement.
CCATACAATTAAAAAACATTCATAGAAGGCCCAATTAGGCCTAGCCACAGAAACGCGAGAGAAGGCATTCCAAATGCTTTGGAATAGCTTCTTCCGCGTTTCTATGTCTTGCCTTGGTTTTAGCATTTAATCAATATACAATGACCAAAATGACAAGATAAGAAAACAATCACTGATATATGAGAGATTATCACAAGAAAACACATGGAAATGTATAATGACTGCTCATGTTTCATTCTAAACAATGAGATTATAAAGAGAATGGAGGAGAAGTGCTCATGTTTCATTGAAAATGGCATAATTTTCAAAAAATATCTTGTCTGTAGAGATCAATTACAAAACTTAGCTACGATCACCCCTAATTCTCCTAGCTAACTATATGTCCTTTGGTTGTATAGTGAATCGCTTAGCATGGATGGCACACAAGTTGGAATCCTCGAGCATTGTTATCAAATATGCTTTAGCTGCCTCTTGTAAAGCTTCTAAAGCTAGAGCTTGGATCCTTAACTCTGCACAATACCTTTGTAACTCTTCTTTAACCACCATTGTAAAGGGTCTTCTAGGTATCAGAAGCTCAACTGTCTTTTGATAGTGCCTTAACTCTGCAAATGTCTTCATATATCTTCTTCTTCATTTTGGTGCTCTAGCTTGTGGTGGTGGTGGTCTTCGTTGGACATTTTCCTGTGTTCTTAGTTGGGGTGGTCTACGACGGGCTTGAAAGAATTTCTTCTTATGTTGCACGTGTCTTGAGCTTTCTCCGTGTTCATGATGTTGTTGCTGGCTTTGCTCCCTCTCTTGATCATTTGTATGGCCCCCTGATTTGTTGGTAGAGTCTTTCCCGCTACAGTAACCCTATGATTTGCAGGTATTTCTTGGTTAACCCATCGTGGCATTGTTTGACTCTCCTCACTTGATTTTGAACGCTGTTGAGACACATCCTCATGCGATTCATCAGAATCATCATAAAAAACTACCATTTTGCGAGCAGGCTCCTTCACCCTTGTCTTTGTTGGTCTCTTTGGTGATGGAGGCTCATCATATGATGATAGTGGTGATTGGGGTTGATTTATGGCCTCTTCCCTAGATTGCCAATGTGCCCCTTGTTCATGCAATTGTTCACTCCCAGAGGTATGACCACCACCTGTTTCGCGATGGGATGCAGAGCGTGAGACACTACATGGCCTTTTGTGGTGATTCATCCATGGTGGCTTCTGAGTGCCTTGCACATAGCTAGGAAAGTTAATGGGATCCTTCCTTGCAGTTTGCTTTGTTCGTGCCATCCTCTATAGTGCTAGAATGTTGAAATGAGAGAATGAGTCTCCTTTTATAATGTTTCACTTAAAAAGGTTCTGTTCACATCTGAATGGACAAAAAATAGTTAAAAAATAAAAAATTACCTTAAAAAATTGCAAACAAGAGATTAATGTGTAGCAAACCCTATGAACTATTCAAAAAATGCCATGAATGTATTAAATGATGTCACCTCCATGATGAACCCTGTCGTGTTCTTGTAGCCCGCCATTGAGCATGATGTAAAGGTCCCAATGATGACTTCCATTTTTCACTAGCTAAGTTGTGTTGATTAATTCTTGCAAATTTTGCAACTTTCGACTCCTTGGCTCGTTCCATTGCATATTGTTGGAGCAAGTCTATGGCAAGCCTAAGTATTGGCTTGAGTCCCACAAAGTCATAGAAGAAGCTTTAAAATGAAGACTATGCAAAGTTCACTTGTGAACTACCTCTTGTAACTTTTGAAGAGTTTACTTAATGTAAAAGTGAGAGAATCTTAAGTGGTTGAGTCCACTTGATCAAAAAGGGAAAGAGGAGCCACGAATTTGTGATTTGTGGTAGGTAGAGAATCAAATCAATCACTAATTGATTGGAGAGTGATTGAGGGAAGTTAGCCTCCCAAACTCAACTATAAATAGATGGCAGCTTTAGTCGTGGTTAGAGAGACCTATGTGAAGACCTCCAAGAGCTAAGCTTTATGCCATATCAAGGTGTGATTACAAGGCAAACATATGTAGCACTAAGTCCATGGTATTGTAAAAGCAATATACTTTCATTTTCATGATCATTTGAGTTCATATTTCCATGTTCTTGTGAAGTGTACTACTCACTGCCATATCTCTCAGTTTTCTCAGTCCGATTGCAGAGATGGTTTCTCTGAGTTTGGTGCATCATTTTCAGTGATTTAACTTGGTAAAGTCTGTAAGTCTAATATGTGCTCATCAAATTTCATTTCATTTGGGTATTGCAATCTTCAGTTATGTTCAGTTGAAGTCAACCCTGTCTCTCATTTTCACTTCTCTGTCAGGTACCCGACTTTTTTACTCATCTTGTCACAACTGTTTCTCAGTGTGTACTTTTCCAAATTAAGTGATTTAAAGCTTGTTGGATTCAGCTTACTGTCTAGTAAAAGATACAAATTTTTATAATCATTGATTTCATAAATCTGGAGTTATGTTCATTTTTCTGCTCACTAGTCTCAAACTGTAGCACCCATGAAAATCGGGATGATGTCATCAGTTGCTAATCATCATTCTCAATGTGTGGTTCATTATTTTTTATGAGATTAATCTTGAAATTTAGCTCTTTAAGTTAACTAGACTTCCCCAAGAGGAATTAAGCTACTTGCTGCTGTGCTCAGAGAATTATGCAAAACACTGGATAGGTGTATGAACCAAAAATAGCAAGTTCTTCACCTCTGAGCTAACTCCAACTTATCTATTTTGATCTATCTTTTTGTGAGTGAGCTTCCAAGATACATAGGGTGTCTAACACATCCCTTGGCAAGCTAAAAGGTCCCACCATATACTCCTGGAGTTCATTTGGCTAGTGTAGATCAAGGATTTTGCAAGACCCCCTCATCTTCAAGCACATACCTATCCATCTCTTCACAGTGGTATCAGAGCAAGGTTGGACAACATGGCATATGGATTTCCTTCATCAATTGACAAATTGGAAAGAGGTAACTACTCAGCTTGGTCATTAAGAATGGAAGCTTATCTCCAAGGTAGAAGCTTATATGGTTATGTGGCTGGAGATGAAGTTATGCCAAGTTTCAGGAACAAAAGTCAACCAGCACAAGAAGAGCAAGAAAGATTGAGCACATGGTGCTCCAAGGATGCACTTGCAAGGTCTTATCTCCTCAACTCTATCTCATATTTTTTGTTGCCTCACATTAGAAGTTGTAAGACATCTCAGGAAGTGTGGGATGCACTTGAAGCCTTCTTCTCTTCAAGTACCAAAGCTAGGAAGCATCAACTATGGCTGGATTTCACAACTCTCAAGAAGGCTCCCGAACAAAATGTGATTGATTTTTTCACAAAGCTCAAGGACACAACGGATCAGTTGGGAAGCATTGGAGAGGTAATAGATGAAGAGCAAATTGTAAGGCAGGTCATCAATGGCTTGAAGGAAGATGACAAGTGGGAAGCATTCACCACAACTATGGATTTGTACATGGACATGCATGTACCTGATTTCAATACACTCATTGGACAACTACTTACTCAAGAGGCAAAGCTTATCAAAAATGGAGAAAGCTCTAAAGGTAATCAATCTTCAGCTTTATACACTGATAAAAGCAAGTCCAAAGATAACAAAGGAAAGGCAAAGAAAGTGGATGATGAAGCAGGTACATATCAAGTTAACTATGCAGCTAGAGGAAGACATGGCAGAGGTAGAGGAAGAGGAGGTAGACAAGGCAGGGGGAGATCCCAAGACGCCAACTCATGTTCTATTTGTGGATTAACTAATCATACAACTAAAAATTGCTTTAGGAATTCCAGGAATCAAAGAGGAAGAGGATACAATAGAGGAAGTTATGGCTACTCAAGAGGAAGGTTCAACAATTATCATGGCAACTACAACACCTACAATCATTCAAACTATCAAGGAGGCTACAAAGGAAGGAGAGACTTCAATAACTACAAAGAAGACTCAAACAAAGAGGATTCATTATTGATCATGAACATGGCTATGCCACAAGGTAAATCTGATGAGCATGTTTTCTACATAGATTCAGGTTGTTCAAATCATGTGGCAGGAAATGTGGCACTCCTATCAGATTTAGAAGATCCAAGGAATAAGCATGAGGTAAAAACAGGAGATGATACAAGACATCTTGTGGAGAAAATAGGCAATGTCAAAGCACCTGATGGAAATATCAACCTACTTAGTAAGGTACTCTATGTCCCTACCATTACAAAGAATTTGATAAGTGTTGGGTAGATAGTAGAGAAAGGGTGGCAAGTCAGGTTCACAAAAGTAGGAGCATTTGTTGAAGATCCAAGTCAAGGATTCAGAAGAATTGCAAAAGGTGAAAAGGCAGATAGATTGTTCACATTTGAATTACAAGACACTAGAAACATTGCTCTCTTTAATTATGGTAGTCAGACACTCACAGAATTGGAAGTATGGCACAAAAGTTTAGCACATATTGGTGAAAGCTCATTAAAGCAAATTTGCAGGGACCAAAGTGTACTTGGACTCCCTAATTTGTCAAAACAACATATGATTTATAAGTGTAGTGCATGTCAATTTGGAAAATCTCACAGGTTACCATTCATGAAGAAAGGTTATATGCATGGAGATCTCTTGGAGTTGGTTCATACAGATGTATGGAGACCTAGCAAGGAAGCTTCAATATCTGGATCAAGGTATTATGTCTCCTTTATTGATGATTGCAGCAGATGGACTATCCTATTCTTTATGAAACACAAAGATGAAGTTTTTTCATGTTTCAAAAGATATTTGGCTCTTGTGGAGAATCAAACAGGTTAATCACTAAAAAGGCTAAGGTCAGATGGAGGGGGAGAATACTTCTCCCATGATTTTGATTCTTTTCTTCAAGAAAGAGGAATCAAAAGAGAGGTAACTACAAGGTACACTCCTGAGCAAAATGGAGTGGCAGAAAGGTGGAATATGACAATTGTTGAAGCTGCACGGTCCATGTTAAATGAAAATCATTTGCCTAATTATCTATGTGTTGAGGCTGTATCTACAACCACTTACTTGATTAATAGGTTGCCTTCAAAATCCCTTGATGGGATGACTCCATATGAGGCTTGGAATGGAAGAAGGCCAAGCTTAGATCATTGTAAAATTTTTGAATGTATTGCTTTTGCTCATGTTCCTTCACAGGTTAGAGGCAAGATGGATCCAAAGGCAGAAAGGTGTGTATTTATTGGATATGAAAACAATCAAAAGGGTTACAAGTTATACAACCCTACCAACAAAGGATTCTTGGTAAGCAGAGATGTAGTTTTTGATGAAAACAATTCATGGTATGAAGATTCATGCAAGAAGGTCAATTTACCATATGATCTTGAAGAAGATTTTCCAAAGCTTGGTAGAGAACAACGGAAGATTGAAGAACAAGACACCTCAGAGGATGATGAAGAATCTCAGATGGAAAAGGTCAAAGCATGGAAGTCTAAAGGTAAAGAAAAATTGGAGGAACTTGGACATGAGGCAGAATCATCACATCATGGCCTAAGAAGATCTATGAGGGAAAAGAAAAAACCAGAAAGGTATGGGTTTGACACCTCATTAGTAACCAAACATTCTATCTACATAGCACAGGACATAAACCAAGAGGAGCCATCATCATTTGAAGAGGCCAAAGCAAAATCAAAATGGAAGCATGCAATGAAGGAAGAGATTGAAGCACTTGAGGAAAACAACACTTGGGATTTGGTGCCCAAGACTTCATCCATGAAGGTAATAGGCTCAAGATGGGTCTATAAACTCAAGAAGAATTTTGATGGTTCCATTAACAGGTAAAAGGCAAGGCTTGTAGCAAAAGGCTTTGCACAAACTCAGGGAACTGATTATGAGGAGTCCTTCTCTCCTGTGGCAAAGATGCCTACTATTAGGGTTTTGCTTAGTATTGCATCTTCCAAGAATTGGAAGATACTTCAACTAGGTGTAAAGAATGCATTCTTGAATGGTTGGATAACAGAAGAGGTATCTATGGCACAACCACCTGGTTTTGAGAATCAAATTTATCCTGATTATGTGAGTAAACTTAACAAAGCATTGTATGGTCTCAAGCAAGCCCCAAGAGCTTGGAATTTCAGGCTTGTTTCATTCTTGCAAGACAAAGGCTTTCAACCAAGCAAGGCAGATCCTTCACTCTTTATTAAAAAGAGCAATTCTGAGATCATCTACTTATGTGTATATGTAGATGATATTATATTGACAGGAAATGATGCAGATGGTATGAACAAGATCAAAGATCATATGAGAGAAGGGTTCAAGGTAAGTGATTTGGGTTCACTTACCTACTTCCTAGGTTTGGAAGTTGTCTACAAAGATCATGGTTTGTTTCTCACTCAAAGAAAGTACATTAAGGACATGTTGGCAAAATTCAAGATGCAAGATTGTAAGATTGTAGGTACTCCAATGGAGGTCAATCACAAATTGAGCTCACATGAAGGTGAACTCATAGAGGACATCACATCATATCAAAGTCTATTGGGTAGCCTCAATTATGCCACATTGAAAAGAGTAGATATATGGTATAGTGTGAGTGTGCTAAGTCAATTTTATGCACACACCAAGGAAACCACATATGGATGCTGCGAAAAGGATTCTCAAGTATCTCAAAGGAACCATAAATGAAGGACTTTATTATCCTTATGTATCTGATTTAGGTTTGAAGCTATTTTTTGATGCAGATTCAGATGGCTCCAAGGAAGATAGAAGGAGCACTTCAGGTTATCTTACCTTTGCAAGTTCAAAGCTTATTTCATGGTCATCCAAGAAGCAACCCACAGTTGCTCTCTCTTCTACTGATGTTGAATACAGAGGTCTTGCCATAGCTACACAAGAAGCTATGTGGATGAAGACATTATTCAAAGATCTTGGATTGGAGTTTGGAACTCCAACTATTTATGGTGAAAATATGAGTTCTATTCATTTGGCTGCTAATCCTATTTTTCATGGAAGGACTAAACATATTGAAGTTCATTATCACTATGTAAGAGAGAAGGTTCTAAGCAAAGAGATTCAAATATCATATGTGTCCACTCATCAACAATGTGCAGATATTCTAACCGAAGCATTGGATGATACAAAGCTTTGCAGATTCAAGGCTATGATTGGTTTACAGGTAATCTTGGAAGATTGAAGACCTCAAGCATACTTGGCTTGAGGGGGAGTTGTTGGATAGTAAGCCTTAAAAAAAGCCTACTCTAGCCTACTAAAAAGTGCCCTATTAAATGCACTTTGTCCCCTTAAACAACAATAGAATTAGGCTTAATCTCTAAAAATTTGGGATCCTTACAAGGCCCATATAGGGTTCACCTTTTTTCCTAATGTGTGATGTGAGACTCATCATGGCTCATTTTGTCTACCTACAAATAGGTCTATTGACATTCTTGATGCACATGTATGGCTGGAATTAGATGCTTAGATAGATGCACATGTAGAGCATACTTTGGATGCTTATGATGCCTATATCGAGCATGCTTTCGTTGATCATATGGATGCTTTTATCAAGCAAAATTTTGATGATCAATTGGATGCTTTAGAGCATGATGTGGATGCTTACGTAGAGCATTGTGAGGATACTCAGTTAGAGTTTGATCATCAATTTGATCATCACTTTGATCATGGTGTTGATGTTATGCATATAGCTCATGTGGAGCATGATCATACACTTGGTGTGGTAGAGCAGGATTGCTCTCATGTTATACAATGTGTGATATAGTAGTTTAGCTCTCGGGATGCACAACTAGACACGTCCTTGGTTGATTGGATGACTAATTCAAATGTTGATGAGTCAGTGATCATGCAGTCATTCTTGGATTCACTCATGCTAGATGTTGACACACATATGTCAGGACATGTTGGTCTTGATGATGGTTCTTTGGATGCCTTGGATAAAAGCATGGCTAACATGCTTAGATTAGCCAAGATAGCACATGTTTCATCAACATTTGGGAGTCTGATGTATGAGTTCTTATGCTCGAGACCAGACATTATAGTTGCCATTGGAGCATTTGCACTTGGGTTTGTCTATCGTTCCATGATTGACATATGCATAGAGCGAGTGGGAGCTTTGCAGGAACTTCATCAGTTCTTGCATCAGTCAGATGTGAGCTCCACTCTTATCGATATGAATTTAGAGCAATTTGAGGCGCATGGATACACCTTGTTCGAGGCACTTGGTGTAGGTTGATCCATATGGGTTGAGATCTAGACTCTTCCTATACATTATTGTATAGTCTTACATCATTCTTCGCATATGTTACCACTTACGGTCACATTGACCCTTAAGTGGGAGGTTCTTGGGGATGTAAGGATCATGTGACCTTACCCTATGTTCATGTATATACATCATATATAGGGCATTGCCTTAAGAGAGTTCACTATGTGGGTTTTGAGGCTCCCATGCATATGTGCGCCTCTCTCATCTCTTCTCTCTCCCTCTATCTCCTCCTTTTTTCTCTTGTTCTGCATACCAAAACCCTTCAAGGGCAAGGATTCTGCCAAGTCTGGAAAAAAGGGCTTGAGTAATTTGTAAGAATAGAGGAGGTATTCTCCTTGACTAAAGATTCAAGAATAGGTGACTCATGGATGTTGGACACTAGTGCCTCTCACATGATGAGCAAAAAAGACCTTTATAGTTTCTTATTGTCTCTAAAGAAACCCATCACAATAAAGGTAGGCAACAATGCAAGATGTCCTAAACAGGATGAAGGTACAATTTCTTTCATTAACTCTAATGGGGATGTCAAAAAGCTTTCAAATATGTTGTATGTTCCACAAATCAAACAAGATCTACTTATAATAGCTTTTATAAGTTCATGTTTTGATTGATGAGAATACAAAGGATATAAAGCTTAGTCCCCTAATACTCCCTTTGATAGTTAAATATGAGATTATGATTATACTTTTACTATGAAAGTTCATCTTCAAGTGTTCACTCTTGGCAGGATTTTCTCAAAGGTCAACATGGTTATCCTTAGGAGCAACCATAGGTGATTCAAGGGATTCTAATTGAAGATCTCTATAGAAGTCTTCTTGAACATGGCCAAACCCTATGCATTAGATTAAAAAAACCTAATGCTAGTGGAAGTTTCAAGGAAGAAGAATATAAAGAATAATACGAGTAACACATTATGCTAGTGGAAATCTCAAGGAAGATGCATAAAACTTATCTTGTAATTTTAAAAAGCATAAGAAATGATACTTACATTCAATATGGCTCTTGAAGTAAGCCAGAGAGTAACAAATCAAGCCTTTAATCTCTAGTTATTTGGAATAAGGGCATGAAATATTTGCAAAGAAGCTTCAAAGGATAATCTTATTCTCCCTAACATGCAGGTCTTGTTAAGATGATCGCATGCGGTGACACTCTTGCATTGAATTTCAAATAACACAAAAAAAAAATATGTGCTATATTTATTCAATCCTTTCTTGAATTACATGTTTATTTTCGTTGTTTTTGACAACATAAGTCCAACCGATAATACGGTCGAATGATTAATTTGGAAAGTCACATATATTTTTAATAAATAACTTAGTAACGTTAGGAATGTAAAAGTAATTGACATGCCATTTTAGTTACAAAAAGAGTATTGGTGGAAGATTGAAGAGGGTCGGTGTACAGGTTTGCAGCCTAAATATCCTTTATTCGGCATAATATGCATGGCTAATATTGATAAATAGATAAGCCAATAAGTGTTCATATATTAAAAAGTTGGCAATTGGTTTCCCAATATATATTATTTTTTATCTTATAGACACCTCTTATCTTTTTTTAAAAGAGTTAAAGGAAAACCTTATTGAGAATTCTAAATCCCAAGTCTACACAAAAGGGACTTTTTGGATATTGCAGATACACTTTTCTCATGTCCCTATGAAAGGACTCGAAAGTATAAGAAAGTAGTTAGCTACGCGCAAGGCTTGCTGGTTCTGCATCATTATTCCATAGCTCTCTTAAAGACGAATTTGACTGAGGAGGGTGCATACGTGCATTCTTTCTTTCAAGATGGTTTCATCCACATTTTCAAGTCATATGAAGAAGAATACAAGTGAATAAAAGAATGAGAGTCTCCATGGCCGATCGTCTGCTTGTGTAGAGTGTCCATGGCCGATCATCTGCTTGTGTTCCACCTTCAAAGATCATTTATGGTGGGGAAACTGCAGACGTTTTGTTTAGTGAAAAGTCACAAAAAACTCCCAGTCTGGTAGTCAATGTCTACGATGGGCAGGCGCCATCGCTTGGTCCGAATGTACCTGTAGTCCAGAGAACTGGGCTTCTCAAAAATGCAATAGATTCTTCTTCAAAAGGAGTAAGGGACGAAACCTCAGAAACTAAACAATACGCTCACAGACTTGTATGCCACAAGTAGAACGTAAGGAGGTGCAAGCTGCGACGGCCCCACCATATACAGTATACTTTCTCGAGCCACTGGCGAAGCGGGAGGAGGGCTCCTTGAAATTCTCGCTAGTTTGCATTACGTGGTGTCAAGGTCCAATGGAGCCTACCCTACTACTCTGTAGCTTTGTCCTATGCGCTTGTACTGAATGACTTCATCCTCCTCTGGCCCGTGGGCAGTGGGCATTCTCTCTCCTGTACGCTTTGTAGTTTTTGAAAAGTTTCACTTGTACGCTTTGTAGTTTTTTTTGTATAAAAGGAAGTTTGTCCTTGGTCTATTCTCATGGACTTTAATTAAAATAAACAAGAAAAGTTACACGTGAATGAGGCTAGTGCTCATGGGACCCCCCCAAATCCCACAAAGCACGGGACAAGTTTGGTAAGCTAGAGGGCATTACAAATGAGGCGTACAAAACTATCATCTCCCTCATGCGGGACCGATTTGGGTTTCAGTTTGTTATCTACGAGGAGATAAATACAGTGGTGCCTAAATGGTGGAGATCTCTTATCTCGGGAGATCCTTTTACCTAGAAGAAACAAGGATTTCTCAATCGACCATTCTTTTGGGGTTTGGCCAAAGTTAACAGCACATCACTCCCTCCAAATCTTCCAAAGAGTCTCACCTTTGAAGGCATTCCACAGCTTTGATGAGTAGCCAACCGCCTCACCCAACAACGCCTATTGCCAATTGATTTGGTTCGAGAGATGCAGAATCCGTGTTACATGATGCCAAATAACACGGGACTTTGGGCAATCGAAGAAGAGGTGAACTAGGTCTTCGATACATTGATGGCACCGCTTGCACCATGGAGGCACACCACAAATTTTGTTGGCCCTTGTTAGAACTTAAGTCTATTTGGTCTTGTACGCTTTGTAGTTGTCTCAATGTCTCTTGTGCTTCTCTTGACTCTCTGTCCACCAAGAAATTTCTGCAGTGTGAGCGGAAGCCTTTGCCTACTGTTATGAACCGGCTAAGTGTTGGAGAAGCGCGGTCGAAAGGACTCGAAAAATTCTGATCAGGACTCGAAAGGCTATAAGAGATATCCGGAAAAATAGAAGAGAAACGATATATCGGAGGCTCTCACGGCTTGAAGAAGAGGTGAACAAAGGTAACTTACAATGCCAACAAGGTCTTTTGAAGATCAAGGGAAGACTAAGATTAGAAGAGGAGGTTCAAAGGAAAAATCTTCAAATATTCTTCAAAGATTGGTGGGCGGGGAAGGCCGACAAACCATCGAAAGAGATGTGTAGCATCCTAAAAAGGAAACAAGCTAGGGAATCCATCCCCTTATTGGTCAATAACAATGGAACGGAATGTAGCACGAAAGTTGAGAATAGATCTATCATTGTCGAGCACTTTACCCATCTTCTCGGGGTCTCAGCTCTCCTTTCCCCACACAGGCATGACTCCATGGCAACCATCTCAAGGGTTGCTCAATCCAAAATCCCACCGAACTTGATTTCTCTGCTGGATGCTAACATTTTCGAGAATGAAATTATCGAGGTTATTGATGCTCTTCCCAATGGGAAAAGTCCAGGTCCTGATGGCCTCACCAATGAGTTTTTCAAGTTCTTCAAACATGCAGTGGCCACCCCACTACGTCTGGTGTGGCAAGAGGCTCTCTGCTTCGGTGCTCTCCCTGAATGTCTTAATAATGGCATCATCAAGTTAATCCACAAAAGGGGAGATAAGAACAAAATTAAAAACTCGCGACCAATTACCATGCTCCAAACAGGATATAAGATAATTGCAAAAGTTATCGCCAATAGAATCTCTTGTCATTTAAAGTCATGGCTTTGTGAGGATCAGAAAGGTTTTATCAAAGGTAGATCTATACTTGAAGCAATTATCGATATTTGGGAATTCCTTGCGTTTGCTAAGGAGACTGCACAAGATCTGGTATTCATTAAGATCGACTTCGACAAAGCGTATGACAGATTGGAATGGGACTTTATTCTTCAATCGTTGAAAGACCGTGGATGCAACCAAAAGTTCACGAAGATGGTTTCCACTCTTCTTGGAAACGCTTCTACTATAGTAAATATCAATGGTAAACTCTCTGAGCCCATTCGTTTAAAAAGATCAATTAGGCAAGGCTGCCCTCTGGCTCCATTACTTTTTGCTATCACCTCGAATGGACTCAGTCTCCTATTAAAGCATCACATGGACGCTGGCAATATCAAGGGTCTTTCCCTACCTCTAAATCACGGCCAAATGATTGCGAGACTTTTTGCCGATGACATGAATGCCTTTGTGCATAACGATATTAACAGCATTGGGGTGTTTTGGTGGTGCCTCGACACCTTTTGTGCGGCGTCAGGTTCAAAAATGAACCATGCTAAAACTGCATTTAGAGCAATCAACGGACCTACATCCCAATTGTTGTTAGATCAGGGGTGTCAAATTACCCCTAGTGGTCAGGTCTTCCATCTCCTTGGCATTCCGATGGGATTTGGCATCTCAATGGACCAACGATGGAACTCGGTGCTATCTAGGCTGTAGAGCAAACTGAATCATTGGAAAGGTATGCAAGCCAACTGGGCAGGGAGTGCTATGGTTGTTAACACATTTATGTTGTCTACAACTATTTAGTTTATCTCGTGTTGGAGACCTAAGGAGAAAGAATTGGCCAAAGTGGAAAGAATCTGCATAAATTTCCTTTGGACTGGGGATCCCAACAGAAGGGGGATTCCCAAAATCAAATGGGAAACTTGGATAAGCCCGAAAGTCTCAGGGGGCTTGGGAATTTTGGATACCACTGGATTGGCTGACAAGCTAGCGGCAAAGTGGCTTATCAAGGCATGGAGCAATAGTGAGTCCTCTTGGGCTAAATTGATTTTCAGAAACATGGAAGACCTTACCGTGGTTGGCCATCCTGGTTGGAAGGACATAGGGATTCTCACGCTTTTGTTCTCCCCCCACCCGATGTTCCCTAAAGGCTCTAGCCTCGTGTGTTCTTTATGGAAGAGTTGGAACAAGGCCAAACAATTCATTAGAATCAGTGATGAGTGGAACTGGGCGGCTGGGATAAGACAAAATGACTCTATCTGGTTCCCGATTGGTGGCATTAGGGGAGTGGAGTCTTGGAACCTCCAAACTGCAAAGCGACTATGGAACAAGGGGTTCAAACAGTGGAAACAACTTTGGAAACAAGAGACCAGCTAGTGGATTAGGTTCGAAGACTTGGACCGGAGACTTCGAGTTACCCTAGAGGAATGGACTCTTCTTCAAGGAAGATGTTTAGCATGGGACCGCTCAACTACCCGCCTTCTCTGCGGTCAGGATCTTCCTTGCCTGGAGGGCCTCAAATGGAGCAATGGAAAGAAACTATCCAAAATCCCGAACTTCAAAGAGAACTTAGATGTTCATCACACCCTTAACAAGAGATGGTGCCTTTCATGGACCAAACTTCGATGGGACCTTAAATTCATGTCTATTTGACACCCCCTAATTGAGATCAAAAAGTCTGTTCTCATGTGGTAGATCTTGCATAAAGGTATCTGGTCCAATGCAAGGGCTAACAAAATCTGTGGTGTGCCGCCATGGTGCAAGCGTTGCCATCGATGCATTGAAGATTTAGTTCACCTGTTCTTCGATTGCCCCAAGTCCCATGCTATCTGGCATCACGTGACCCAGGTATTGAGACTCATGAACCAAATCAATTGGCAACAGGTGTTGTTGGGTGAGGCGGTCAGTTGCTCATCGAGGTTGTGGAATGCCATCGGGGGGAGACTCTTTGGAAGTTCTGGAGGGAGCGATGTGCGATCAATTTCGGCCAAACTCCTAAGGAATGGTCGATCGAGAAATCCTTGTTTCTTTTAGGCAAAAGAATCTCTCGAGATAAGAGATCTCCACCGTTTAGACATCAGTGTATTTACCTCCTCGAAAACAACAAGTTGAAACCCAAATGGGTCCCACATGAGGGTGATGTTAGATTTATCAGCCTCATTTGTAATGCCCTCTAGCTTGCCATACTCCTCCCCTGCTTTGTGGGATTTGGGGGGTCCCTTGGGCAGTAGTTCCATTCACTTGTAATTTTTCTTCTTTATTTTAATTAAAGTCCGGGAGAATAGGATAAGGCCGAACTTCCTTTTATTAAAAAAAAAAAAAAAAACTATCTTTTGCGCTCTCATCTCGTCACTATTTTGACGGACCGTACATGGTACATCCCCTGTCCGTGACCAGTCGGCACGTCATTTATTCGCGTGGGGATGGATCCATAAAAAAATAACTATATATATATATATATATATATATATATATATATATATATATATATATATATATATATATATATATATATATATATATATATATATATATATATATATATATATATATATATATATATATATATATATATATATATATATATATATATATATATATATATATATATATATATATATATATATATATATATATATATATATATATATATATATATATATATATATATATATATATATATATATATATATATACAGATACACATATATATATATACATACACATATATATATATATATATATATATATATATATATATATATATATATATATATATATATATATATATATATATATATATATATATACATATATATATATACATACATATATATATATATATATATATATATATATATATATATATATATATATATATATATGTATATATATCCCTCTCTCTCTCTCTCTCTCTCTATATATATATATATATATATATATATATATATATATATATATATATATATATATATATATATATATATATATATATATATATATATATATATAGAGAGAGAGAGAGAGAGAGAGAGAGAGAGAGAGAGAGAGAGAAAAGAAAGAAAAAGAAAGAAAGTCATATTAACGTCTTCTGGAGGCCAAACTTGGCCTATGAGACAAAAACCATGTACAAGTGTAGTAACCCTGTGTAGAAGATAAAATGAAATAAAAGGTATATCGCTACACAAAGCTATATAGGGCTGGAAAAGGCTGGGGAGACGTGGCTCTGACTCTGCAGATAGTGGCCACCTAATACATGGGGGGATCCAAAATGTGAGTAAAACGCCCTAGTGACAAGTGATGGGTGGAGGTGGGTGTAGTATGTGGTACA
>CM035417.1:112608451-112643451 GCA_020310875.1 Ceratopteris richardii | reverse complement strand
GCTAAAGGTGATGTAGATGGTATTGAAGATGATGGTATTCTTCATCTTCATGTTCATGTTGCGGTTCTTGTTGCACCTACTATAGAGAAAATTCACTGGTATGGCAGAGATGCTTACGCACATGCATTGATAGCCTTGTCTGTCAAACATGCAATTATTCCTCATATTCGCTCTTGTAGAACAGCTAAGGATGCTTGGGATACACTTACTACTTTATACCAGGCAAGGAATGAGGCGCATGTTAGTTACCTCCAAAACGAGTTGGAGAGTGAGCACATGAATGACAGAGCTTCCATGGATAGTTTTTTGACAGAGATCAAAGATTTGAAGGAGCCATTGATTTCTACTAATGAAACCTTGCCTCACAGTTCACTTGTGCAAACTGTTCTGAATGTTCTTCCAGATTCATATCAGAGTTTTGCTTCTACTCTTCAATTGATGATGAAAGGCTATCCAAATGCCTTAACATTTGAGGAGTTAGTCTATCTTCTATTGTAGGAAGATCAATTTAGGTAGAACATGTCCATTATGCATGTTATAGATCAATGCCTTAACATTTGAGGAGTTAGTCGCTCTTCTATTGTAGGAAGATCAATTTAGGTAGAACATGTCCATTATGCATGTTATAGATCAAGATTTCTTGGCTAGTCAGAAGGGCAAAGGAAAATGGAGCTCATCTACTAGTAAGCAAGAATATGCTAATTGTGCACAATCTAAGAAGGATGATAGTGATGAGAAGAAAACAAAAAAGTAGAAATTATTTTGCAAATACTGTAAATGAAATGGTCATGTCATAAAGAGCTGTGTGCGGGCATTGAAGTCTCCTACAAGGAAGGCTTTGCCCATCCCAGTATACTCCATAATGGTGTCACTGAGGCAGTCATATGGTGATGTGGTGTCTGATCCCTCCCTCTCTGGGGGCTGCTTAGGGGAATGTGTGAAGCGTGAGCTGATGGGTGCAATATAACATATGAGGAAATACACTACTCTCTCCTCTTATAGCTAGAGGCGTATCCACATGAATCGTGCCTCTGGGTCTCTGGCTACCACCTGTACCCTGTGTTGTAGCGACTGTCTATAAAGCATGGCTACTCCCCCTGATCCTCGTGTGGTGTGTTGTCTCATTTGTCGGCCATGAATTGACTCCCACATATAGCCCTCAATCCTCGGTAGGCTCCTCCCCAGGCTCTTGTGTGCCTCTATCAAGAAGATCATGTCTCTTCCCTCCATCACCTCCTCGAGGCATCTTGGATGTGTCCACAAAGATCCATTGTAGTTCCAGACTGCAAAGTGCACCTCCTACTGTGCTATCTCATAGGCCGCGAATCCCTAGTCAATTGGTCATCCATTGATGATGACACGACCGTCTTTGTATAGGGCACCATGTCCCTCTCGTCAGGCCTGGAGGAAATGCGGCATGCATGCACGTCTGTGCTCTACCTGCATCCGTGTGAGGTCGTGATCCAAATAGATTGGGGTGCCCGGTGTAGTTCATAGTGCTGCTTGTTGTTTGAGGAAGTCTCTCCTCCTGGCCTCATCCGAGAACTGAAGGATATGTGCTCTACTCCACGTAGTGTCTCGTCCTTCTCTCCACGCTCTTGTGAAAGGAAGAGGCTCATCTGTGCGGTATCCAAGTAGTGTGCAAAAGTGATGCTTGTCCTGCTCTGGCGATCCGTCTATCTCTATGAGGCCAAAGACACGAACATTGAGCCTTCGGGCCTCTCCCATCTGCTCCTCCTCAATGGTGGCGTGTACTATGTGGATCTCCTCATGGTGGGTGTTCTTCTTTGCTTCATCTCCAAGGTTTTTCTTGACAGCTTCGACCCATCCATCTTTTTTAGTCTCAAGTTGGCTCCCGACCACCTCTATGCACTCTTTTTTTTATAGTCGTCCGAATGCCCAATGTGCAACTCCTCCTGATTATGTGAGTGCTTCTTGCGGATAGCAAGAAGCTCCTCCCGCAGGGACTCATTTTCCTTCTCCAAAGCTGTTACTTTTGCTTCAAGAACGATGACTCGATGGATAACCCCGTTCAGTCCAAAATCTCCTTTTTTATGTTTCCCTATCAACTCTCGAAGGGTATGCTCTAAGGTGGCTAATTGTTCCTCCAACTTGGGAGCCATAGAGAGAGAGAGAGAGAGAGAGTTAAGGTAGGTTAGGTTTAGGGTTTCAAAATAAGTTCAAACTAGGGTTAGGTGCATATTAATGTTAGGGTTTCAAGAAGGTCCCTAAGGGGAGGAGGTTTCGGAAGGTTGGCAAGGGGGTTCATGGTTAGGTTTAGGGTTAGGTTTAGAGAGAGAGAGAGAGAGAGAGAGAGAGAGAGAGAGAGAGGGAGGGAAGGGGAGACGCAGAGAGAGACAGTGTGTGTATGTGCGAGAGAGAGAGAGAGAGAGAGAGAGAGAGAGAGAGAGAGAGAGAGAGAGGGAGAGGGAGAGGGAGAGGGAGAGGGAGAGGGAGAGGGAGAGGGAGAGGGAGAGGGAGAGGGAGAGGGAGAGGGAGAGGGAGAGGGAGAGGGAGAGGGAGAGGGAGAGGGAGAGGGAGAGGGAGAGGGAGAGGGAGAGGGAGAGGGAGAGGGAGAGGGAGAGGGAGAGGGAGAGGGAGAGGGAGAGGGAGAGGGAGAGGGAGAGGGAGAGGGAGAGGGAGAGGGAGAGGGAGAGGGAGAGGGAGAGGGAGAGGGAGAGGGAGAGGGAGAGGGAGAGGGAGAGGGAGAGGGAGAGGGAGAGGGAGAGGGAGAGGGAGAGGGAGAGGGAGAGGGAGAGGGAGAGGGAGAGGGAGAGGGAGAGGGAGAGGGAGAGGGAGAGGGAGAGGGAGAGGGAGGAGAGGGAGAGGGAGAGGGAGAGGGAGAGGGAGAGGGAGAGGGAGGGAGAGGGAGAGGGGGAATTGGAAACCTCTTTTGTGCGAGTTTCTGTCATCAAACGATCAAAGAAACATTGATCAAACGATACGTTGCTCAAGCAATTACAAAGTCCAATGCACGCGTTAGTTCAAGTGGTTGGGCTCTTCACCTCTGATTCAAGTGGTTGGGCTCTTCAAGTGGTTTGACCCTTATGGGCTGCAACTAGACAGTCCTCAGCACATGTGATTAGATGTTAAAACCAGCCCCATCGGAGAACAATTGGGCCGTCAGGCTAGATAGATTGAAACCAGTCATATGATCTGGCTTTAGGGCCAGCCCTTGCCAGTGTTTGCCTTTGTCGGAGGACAATTGGGCCTTCAGGCTACATAGAGTAACACCAGTCATCTCATCTGGCTTTAGGGCCATCCCTTGGCGGTGTCTACCATAGTAGGCCTTTCAGCTCTCTATCCTATCAGTTTCTAGGTATCCCAGCTCTATCTACCATAGTATGCCTTTGAGTTCTGTATCCTAGCAGTTTCTAGGTGTCTACCATAGTATGCCTTTGAGTTCCTAGGAGGCTAGATAGATTGAAACCAGTCATATCATCTAGCTTTAGGGCCACCCCTTGCCAATGTCTACCTTTGTTGGAGGACAATTGGGCCTTTAGGCTACATAGATTAAAACCACTCATCTCATCTGGCTTTCGGGCCATCCCTTGCTAGTATCTACCATAGTATGCCTTTCAGCTCTGTGTCCTACCAGTTTGTACGTGTCTAACCACTTTTTGTGGGATTTGGGGGGTTCCAATGTGTGTCAGTCTATCTTTCTTTGGACTTTCAAATAAATTCAAGCTAATCCCAGAGTAGATCTCCATGACCAAACTTCCTTTTAAAAAAGAAAGGCGGAACTTCATTGAAGAGAACAACTACCCGTATCTCACTCTGATGAACGTTTGAAGAATAAATTTCTTTCTCTCGATGAAGGCATTGAAATCTCGATTCGCAACAGAACTCTTCCGCAATTCCAAATCTGTAATGCAGAGAAAGTCAAGGAAATGAAAGTCACCCATTTTGGCTTTAGCCATAGTGCATTCCTGTCTACCAGAACATTCGTGGAGTCGAATCTTCTTTGTGCATTATGCTATTGATGCTGCACATAAGTTATCTAAAACTATTCTTCATCAGGTGATGAACGAAAATGCAGCAGAAAAGGTGGACTACCAGTGCCCTCGCGTATCCAACTCCGCCGCTTCACAAAATGCTGATGAGGAATTCTCGCAAATGTGAGCCATCTTTACTGGGCCGAAACTCGATAATCTGCAGAGAATTATGGTTATGGGCGTCTTCATCCATGTTATACAGTTCAATATCAGATCATGAAGAGATGATCATTGATTTAATTTTCTAGAGTGAGCATGCATGCATGATCTGATATACTCATCATGATGACACAAATATCTTGTCTCAATATTTTAGACTTCATATATTGCTAGATTTTGATAGCCTTCATCATAACTCATTTATTCTAATAGCTCTGAAGTGGCATTCTTACCATGTTATGGTCAAGTCTTTACTTCTTGGTTATCAATCCCTGCTGCTTTCCATTTGGTTCAGCTGGGTATTCTATTAAATTGTTTATTTTTATCCATTTGAGCTGGTTAATCCTTTTCCATCTGACAGGGATAGGTACACAAGCTATGACGCTGATGTCACTGATAATTGCCCCTCTTCAGTGAAGAAAAGCATGGTTGTACAAGACCTGAATAGGTTACCATTAGAGTATGCTCAGACTCTCGTTGAATGAATCATGATTTACGTTGTGGATGGTTACTACAATCGTTTTGCACATAGATGGTCACTTTGACAAATGTACTCGGCATTTTCTATAGTGGTTTCTCACCGTTGCATTACAGTTTTCGATATCTTGTAAAAATGTTCCTTTAATTAGATCAAAAGCTGTCTTTCACATATTCCTAATTTTTATTTTCTCTCTAGCTTCGTAAATGCCGATTTTTAGCTTCATTCATGGATGCGGATGCTGATTTTGTAAACTACATTTTCTGCTTTGTCAATGGATTGAGCTAGATGCTTGCTTCCTTTATTTTGATTTACCTCGCTTGCAAATTGATGATACATTTTATGAGTTTAGTTTTGGGAGCTTGAATTCAATTTGATGATTTGAATTAGACGTGTACTCAAAAGTTCATATTCTCAATAATAAAGTTTTAAATTCATAGAACTTGACTAGTTCACATTGAAACTTACTATCTCATCTTACTTCATCTTAGTCTATTTATTGATTGATTAAAACTTATATTCTTATGAAAACCATTTTATTGATTCAAGATCACTTCTTAACAGTTATGATTATACTTAATGTGTATGAAAATGGTCAGAATGACTCTCCTTAAATGTTTGTTTGTTTAGTGGATGAGATTTTCAAATATTTTTGGTATCAAGATTCTCAACATGGATAAGCTTATGTGCTTTGCCTAGTAATATCCACTAGTTCTTGTGCCATATATTGGCATACTAACAATCCAAAGCACAAAGGGGATCTTCATATATTTTGCACCTAAGACCATTTCAAGCCAACATTCTCATCCATTGGCTCTTTGATTTAACTAGAGGCACAAACCTAAAGATAACCAATAGATTACACAAATGAACATGGTTAGGTAGACCCTTAAACAATGTAGAACAATTTAGCTATAAAAGAACTAATGAATACAACATGGCTAAATAGTAAGTGTTGATTGGATTCAATGAGCTATTACCATACATAGAAATCATCTACTTATATTCATAGAGATAAGAAAAGGTGGGGTGCCTATGAGCTATATAAAGTTGTCTCATGGTAGTCTTCAGCTATCGAAATTGTCTTTTGGTTACTTAAGTTTCATGTGTAGCACCCATATCTCCATGTATACAATTGTAGAGTAATCTGATACTAGAAAGTTGTCTCATATTCTCAATTTAATTATATATAAGAGTTGAGATAATAGTTTTACTTAAAAGAAATCATGTTAAAGACATTCATTTGAATACATATTGTATTCCATAAACTCGTAATTTTCATAATCATCAATTTTTCATAATTTTCATAAATGTGAGCCATCTTTACTAGGCCGAAACTCCATAATCTCCACAGAATTATGGTTATGGGCATCTTCATGTATACAGTTCAATATCAGATCATGAAGAGATGATCATTGTTTTAATTTTCTAGAGTGAGCATGCATGCATGATCTGATATACTCATCATGATTACACAAATATCTTGTCTCAATATTTTAGACTTCATATATTGGTAGATTTTGATAGCCTTAATCACAATTCACTTATTCTAATAGCTCTCAAGTGGCATCCTTACCATGTTATGGTCTAGTCTTAACTTCTTGGTTATTAATCCCTGCTCCTTCCCATTTGGTTCATTTAGTTCCTGCTCCTTCCCATTTGGTTATCTATCAAACTCTTTACTTTTATCCATTTCAGATACTTAATCCTTTTCCATATGACATGGATAGGTACACAAGCTATGACGCTGAGGTCACTAATTATTGCCCCTCTTCACTGAAGAAAAGCATGGTTGTACAAGACCTGAATAGGTTACCATTGGAGTATGCCTAGACTCTCGTTGAATGAATCATGATTTACGTCATGGATGGTTACTGACAATCGTTTTGCACATAGATGGTCACTTTGACAAATGTACTCCGCATTCTCTATAGTGGTTTCTCACCGTTGCGTTACAATATTTGATACCTTGTAAAAATGTTCCTTTAATTAGATCAAAAGATGTCCTCTACATATTCCTAATTTTTATTTTCTCTCTAGCTTCGTAAATGCAGATTTTTAGGTTCATTCATGGATGTGGATGCTGATTTTGTAAACTAAATTTTTTGCTTTGTCAATGGATTGAACTAGATGCTTGCTTCCTTTGCTTTGATTTACCATGCTTAAAAATTGATGATACATTTTATGAGTTTAGTTTTGGGAGTTTGAAGTCAATTTGATGATTTGAATTAGACGTGTAGTCAGAAGTTGAGATTCTCAATAATAAAGTTTTAAATTCATAGAACTTGACTAGTTCACATAGAAACTTACCATCTAATCTTACTTCATCTTAGTCTATTTATTGATTGATTAAAACTTTTTATTCTTATGACAACTATTTTACTGATTCAAGATCACTTCTTAACAGTTATGATTATACTTATTGTGTATGAAAATGGTCAGAATGACTCTCCTTAAATGTTTGTTTGTTTAGTGGATGAGATTTTCCAATATTTTTGGTATCAAGATTCTCAACATAGATGAGCTTAAGTGCTTTGGTTAGTAATATCCACTAATTCTTGTGCCATATATTGGCATATTTACAATCCGAAGCGCAAAGGGGATCTATATATATTTTGCACCTAAGACCATTTCAAGTCAACATTTTCATCCATTTGCTCTTTGATTTAACTAGAGGCACAAACCTAAGGCTTAACCAATAGATTACACAATTGAACATGGTTAGATAGACCCTTAAACAATATAGAACAATTTAGGGATTGAATGATTGACAACTCCAGGTGCAAATGCTTCAATAGCAACAGAAATGTCTTAAGAAATTAGAGTGACATCAATGCTTAATCACAAAGTGATAATATTTAAAGTATAGATGTATGAAAATCATTCATGATGTCACACCATCTATGAGAGCACAAGTTGAATATAATTTGATTCCATTTTTTGATTTTCTCTCACTATCTCTTTTTGGAGATTGGTTGCACTCGTCAGTAGGAGGGTGCCAAAGTCATAGTAGGTAAGAGAAGGTCTAGTTGGCATTCAATGTGTTGAGATCTCTCTCTGTCTCTCTCTATCTCTCTCTTTCTCTCTCTCTATCATTATCTTGAGACAGTGGACCAAAGCAAACTATCTATGTCATTTAAATACACCTGAAGGTTGAACATGAGAAGACGTGCATGAAGAAGCAAAGGTCAAGTCATTGTTGAGTCAAGAGAGCACTACTCTATCTATATATCTTTCTATCCCTTTCTCTACATCAAAAAGATGGCACTACAAAGGACATGACTTTTGAAGTGATGCTCTCTCTAGGTTATTTGCAGAATATGGGCTTAGAGAGACTTCAAGGGGAGGTTTACTTTCTTCTCTCTTGCTAGAGAGATAGAAACTTAAATGATTGAAAACACATTGTGTGAATATGGAGTTGATATATCACTCAATCACTCTCATTTTTGCCCTAGATACTACATTTTTGGCTGTTTAACACTAGTATAATGTAGTTTACCTACTACATTTTCTTGAAACAAACTGATCATGAGCATGATTATGTCCATTTCCACCATTTAAATAACACGCATTGAGAGGAAAGAGCTTGCATGAAAGCTTGATGTTATTCATGTCGCTTTTGTTTTTTAATGAACACAAGGCAACCACAAACAAAAGCACAAATTGAGGAAATGGAAATCCTCTCTATCATATGAGGGAAGGAAGTTTAGTGCATGGACAAGCAAAAAGTTCAATGCAATTATGATTCATATGAGTGATGCTCAGAAGTGAGCTTTAATCTTATGACTTCCATTGGGAATGGCTTTTGATAGAAAGCAGGTGCAACTTGAACAACTAGGATGGGGGTTTCTTATCAGCATATCTTACTGTATTGAAAGAAAGGTTCTCTTTCTATAAAATAATAAAGAGAACTTGTTTGAAACATGTTATAGAGGAAGGACACAAAACATGTGATATAGGATGTCTAACACACTTTCTCTTTATCCATAGTCAAAGTGCAAACAAAGTAAAGAGAAGACGGCATATACCTTATGGAAGATGCTATAGAGAAGTCGGATCATTTGGGTTTATAGCCCTAAATAGTAGAGGTAAGCAATATATGCAAAGGACACATGAAAGGAAGACAAGATGTTTGGACACTCATAAATGATGACATATAATAGAATGCAAAGAGGGGATATTGAATGTTGAATTTGAATCCTACAACTATCTCCTTAAGACAAATAAAAAAGGCCATTAAAGTGGATATGAACAACAAAATGCATAGAATTAAAATGAATGGTGTTTACAAGCACTTCGAACTCTTTGGATATATATGCGAACATTGCCTTGAAAACAACCATCATAATGGAGAAGAACTACCACAATGTTGACAAAATCAAAACATGAGACACACACAAAGGATGGTAGAAAAAATGGAAATGGGTGGGTGGGTGGGAAAATGGGTGAACGATTGTCACCCAAATTCTCTATGAGAATGAACTTGATGACTAAAGGTTCCTCTGGATGAAGATGAAGCACTAGCACCAAAATAACCACCACCATCACCAAATAGACCACTAGAATGACCACCCAATACCTCCACCAAGAACTCTAATACCATGTATAGAGTACATATATAGAAGAAAAATAAAACAGTGTGAATTACAAAGTGATTAGAACTAGAAATGCGTAAACTCATTAAGGAAGGCTCTCCATGCTTCTAACCAAGTAAAAAATCATGGAGAAGTCCTCCTTATATATAGTTGGGGTATTCAAATTAGGTATTCAAATTAGGTATTCAAATTACATCATATGTGGGATAATTCCCCTTGAAAGAAAACGAATACAATGGTAGAAAAAAATGGCAAGGTATCCATACAAAAGGAAATGAAGTAGATGAACTCATGTTGTCAACAACATGAACATTGATGAGTTGGTATGAACTTATATTTTAAGGTTAAGAAGATTGAAGATCAAGTTCTTAATGGAGTCCTCATTTATGAAGATGGTAAACACACTTATAAATGAAGTTAGATATCCGCTTTTTCTAAATTGTAGGACATTGATTTGTTCATCACAAAAAACTCCACCTATCTAGATTCGAATTCAAATTTATGGAAGAAGAGGAATGGAAAGCTTTATGAGAGTCTATATAAAGAGTCACAAATACTTGTATTTCAATTTTTGTATCATCTTCTCTAGCAACAATTATCTTGTAGGAGTTGGTTCTCTTGCTCTCTCTCTCTCTATCTCTCTCTCTCTCTACAGAGCTTCAAATTGAATGAGGGAGCATTCACTAGAAAGGTAGGTGTCTAGGTTATGTGTAAAAATATAGAGAGCATTTGGTTCAATATATTGTGAGCAATGTCCAATTTAAGGTCTTGGGGTCTATGATTGCACAACCCAAAAAATTCTGCACCTTTATGAAGTGTTAAGTTTATTCCAAGATTATATATTTCTTATTTATTCTACTCTTTTGGATCTCAAACACTCAATCCTATGTATAACATTCCTAGAAAACAAAGTTTTACAATTGTAATCATGATGGCTACTTTGAGCATTAGAGGTTGAGTGTTTCATCAAAACATAGCAAGTTTTTGAGCTACTCAAGGTGAAAACTTATTTGTTTTGTATCGACTCTTTCTTATTGATGCTCAAAACTACATAGTGGATTTTATCGCAATGAACAAAAGCCTATGTGGTATCATTGAATCCAAATCTCAAGGGCCGATCATCTACTAGATGGTTAGACCAAACTTCATCACTAGAAAATTTTGTTTTGTACCTCCCTCAAGCTTCTCCAAGTTCCTTTAGTTGTATCAGAGCTAGATCAACATGGGTGATGGATTTCCCTCAATTATCGACAAGCGTGATAGGAACAAGTATGGTGCTTGGCAAATCAAAATGGAAGTCTACTTGTAAGGAAGAAATCTTTATGGAATGTAGCAGGTGATGAAGCTATGCCTCTTCCAAGATCCAAATGAGGACCTCAACAAAAGGAGATAAATAGACTCACACTTTTGTGTGCAAGGGATGCTCAAGCAAGGTCATAAATACTAAATAATATCTTTGATTTTGTGTTTTTTGACACATTTTAGTCGATGCAAAACATTTCGAATAGTTTTTGCACGACAATTCATAGATTTTTCGATACAAGGCACTTTCGATCAAAATTTTCTTTATCGAAAAAAATTTTGATCGAGGAGGTTTTCAATTGAAAAGGTCTTTGATTGAAAAGTTTTCCATCAAAAAGGTTTTAGATTGAAACGGTTCTAGATTGAAAATGTTTAAGATTGAAAAGCTTTTAGATTGAAAACTTTTTAGGTTGAAAACATTTGATTATTCATCTTTGGAATTTTCAATTTCTTTTCTTTTAAAATTTCAATATATCAAATAATATAATAACACTTGATCAATCATCATATGACATCATCATGACACTCCACATCATAATATTTGAATGAAAATCCACACAATATCAATACACATCTTAACTTCTAAATTAAAAGTCAATTGAAATCATCCATACCATAACATTTGAACTAAAATCCATATAATATCATTCCACATATTAACTTTTGAAATCCACATCATCATTACTATATCCAGCCATATCACAATATTTAAATTAATATTCAATGGATATCATCCAAATCATAACATTTGATCTGAAATCCGTATCATATCACTAAACATCTTAACTTTTGAAATTCACATCCTCACTTCTATGTCAACCCATATCATAATCTTTGGATTAACATTTAATCAATATCATCCACATCATAACATTGAAATCAAACTCCATATCATATCATTGTATATATTAATTTTTGAAATCCCACATCATCACTGTACATTACAATCCACACTATCACTGCACACATCACCATAATACTTCAATTAAAAGAAACAACTATGTAATATTACCATAATATATAAATTTAAAACCATAATAAAAAATGATGTTTCATTCACAGATGTATCCAATTACATCAATCTACTTCATAATGGTCCTAAGGCATCACTGTCAAATAAGTTAAAACCATCTCCAAAACCATTTCCAGGGATATTTCTAAAAACTTTAAGTAGCTTATCTACATCTACTCTTTTGATTATATTGTTAAATGTGGTAAGTTCTAATACATACTTGAATTTATGAACCTCATTTTTATTGATGGGAGAATCATCTAAATGTCCAAAGTTGAGAATCATCTTAAAGGTTTAGGGTTTAGGGTAAAGGTTTTAGCGTTTAGGGTTTTAGGTTTAGGATTTAGGGTTGAGAGGTTAGGGGTTAGGGTAAGAGGTTTTTGGTCTAGAGTCTAGGGATTATAATTTAGAGTTTTAACATCTAAGATTTGGGGTTGATGGTTTAGGTTCTAGAGTTTAGGGTGTAGGGTGTAGGGGTTAAGTGTTTAGATTTAGGGTTAAGGTTTTAGGGTTTAGGATTTAGATTTGAACCTTTAGAAAATAAGGTTTAGGGCTTAGGTTTTAGGATTTAGTTTTTGGAATCTATGGTTTACGGTTTGAGATTTATCATTTATGCTTTAGGGCTTAGGGTTTAGAATTTGGACTTAGGGTTAATGTTTTAGGGTTTATGATTTTGATTATAGGGTTCATGGTTTAGGTTGTAAGATGTAGGGTTTAGGATTTAGGTTTAGATTTTAGGGATTAGGGTTTAGGGCTTAGGGTTTAGGTCTTAGGGTTTAGGGTTTAGGGTTTAGGATCTATGTTTTAGAGTTTAGGATTTAGGGTTTAGGATTAAAAGTTTAGGGTTTATGGTTTATGATTTGAATTATAGAGCTTGGGGTTTAGGGTTTATATTATAGGGCTTATGGTATTAGAGTATTGGCTTTAGGGTTTGAGATCTAGGATTTATGTTTAGGGTTTATGGTTTTGGGTTTGGGGTTTAGGGTGTAGGATTTAAGGCTTAGGGTTTAGGGTTTAGGGTTTAGGAGTTACAACTTATGATCTAGGATGTAGTGTTTAGGGTTTAAGCTTTAGGAATTACAATTTATGATCTAGGATGTAGTGTTTAAGGTTTAGAGTTGAGGGTTTAGGGTATACGATGTGGGATGTCTGATTCACATATCAATTCAATTGCCTCAATCCACTTCATAATGGTCCTAAGCCATGACTCTCGAATAAGTAAAAACCATTTCCAAAACCATTTCCAAAGATATTTCTAAAAATTCTAAGTAACTTATCTACATCTACTCTTTTGATTGTATTATTATATGTAGTAAGGTCTAATACATACTTGAATTTATGAGCCTCATTTTTATTGATGGGAGAATCATCTAAATGTAAACAGTTGAGAATCATCTAAAAGGTTTAGGGTATAGGTTTAGAGTTAAGGGTTTAGGGTTTTGATTCTACGTTTTATGATTTGTTAGGGGTTTAAGGGTTTAGAGTTTAGGATTTTAGAATCTAAGGCTTAGGATCGATCATTAAAGGGTTTAAAGTTAACATTTTAGGTTTTAATCTTTCTGGTGTAGGGGTTAGGTTTTAGGATTTAAGGTTGATGTTTTAAGGTTTAGGATTTAGATTTTTGCCTGCGAAATTCAAGGTCTAGAGTTTAGGGTTTAGGATTTAGGGTTTAGGGTTTTCGATTTAAGGTTTGGGATTTACCATTTAGGCTTTAGGGCTTAGGGTTTAGAATTTTGACTTAGGGCTAATGGTTTATGATTTATGGTTCAAGGTTTATGGTTTAGGGTTAAGGGTTTAGGGTCTATTTAGGGTTTATGCTTTAGGGTTTAGGGTTTAAGGTTTAAGGTTTATGGGTTAGGATTTAGGCTTTAGAGTTTAGGGTTTATGGGTTAGGATTTAGGCTTTAGGGTTTAGGATTAAGGTTTTAGGGGTTAGGGTTTATGATTTTGACTATAGGTTCTAGGGTTCTTGGTATAAGAGGTTCATTTTAGGATTTAGGGTTTAGCATTTAGGGTTTAATGTTTATGGTTTTGGTTTTAGGATTTAGGGTTTAGGGTTTAGGGTTTAGAATTTAGGGCTTAGGGCTTAGGGTTTATGACAAAGGTTTTAGAGTTTAGGTTTCATAATTTTTAGTTTAGGATTTAGGGTTTATAATTTACGTTGTAGAGTTTAGGTTTATGCTTTTGGAGTATAGTGTTTAGGGTTTGAAGTTTAGGGTTTAGGTTTAGGATTTAGGGTTTTTTCTTTGGAATTTAGGGTTATGTTTAAGGCTTAGGGTTTGGGTTTTTAATTTAGGGTTTAGGGTTTTTTATTTAGGTTGTAAGGTTTGGAGTTTAAGGTTTAGGATGTGGGGTTTATGGTTTACGGTTTCATATTCTAAGTTCAGAGAGTGGGTCTGCCAATTTGAGAATGAGGCATCTAGTTCAATGAAGACTATTAGATTTGATGGAGATAATGGGTGCATCAACCAGCACTTTGATAAATTCTTGAAGTAAGTGGAATTGAAAAGGAAATTCACTAAGCCTCATACTCCATCCCAAAATGCAGTTGCTAAAAGGAAGAACTGTAGTATCATGGAGATGGCATGCACTATGCTTCACAATAGAGCATTACCATTCAAATTTTGGGCCAAAGTTGCACGGACTACATTACACATCATCAATAGAGGATTCATAAGTGAACTACATAGAAAGGCTCCATTTCAAGCCTAATATGGGAGAAAGATTAACACCAACTACTTTAGAGCATTTGGAATTGACGCATTTGTACATGTGCCCTAGGAAGATGAGCACAAGTTGTCATCTAAGTCTAAGAAACATCCATTGATTGGATATAGTGAAGATTTTAAGGCACAAGTTGTACAATCTAGAAAACCACTTCATCACTATTTTAGAAGATGTAATCTTTGATGAAGCCAAAGTACTCTAAAAAAGATCCAAGTTCAAGTTTGAGACCACCTATCTACACTTCAAAGGAGGATAGAAACATTTTTCTTCAAAGTTCGTAAGCTATTACTTCCCAAAAAACCTAAGATAACTCAAAGGCTCATTGAGACAACAAAAAGAACTAAGTCACTATGTCATTTATACACTATGCACCAGCTTGAACAAATTCTTTAGCCTTTATCTTTAAAGAAGCTCAAGGAGTTTAGATAGAGATGGATACAATCCATAAGAACAGAACTTTGACACTAGTTGTACCAATCATTCTAATCATCAAGTTACTAGAGCTAAGTGGCTAAATAAACTGAAGTACAAATTAGATGGAACTTTGGACAAGAACAAAGAAAGAATAGTAAATAAGGGATTTAATCAAAACCATGGTATTGACTATGAAGAAACCTTTACCCCTATTACAAGGTCTACAACTATTAGAGTCATTCTTGCCTTACGTGCATACTTCAAATGGCTCATTTTCCAACTAGATGTAGAAAGCTATTTCTTCTTTATATGTGGAACCACCTGAAGATTTCCAAATCAAAGTCAAGGAAGACCATATCTAAAAGCTTCACAAAGCACAATGTAGTTTTATCAAGCTCCCAAGACCTGGTATGAGAAGATACACAAGATCTTCGACGACAAAAGATTTCAAAGAAACATTGCCAATGCTAACCTTTACATCCACGAGATTTTTTTCCTTGTTGCAATCATCATCCTTTATGTAGATGACTTGATTTTGATAGGCTCAAATGATGAATACATCCAATTTAGTATCAAGCACCTTCACCTTGAATACTCTCGGTTGATCCTAGCCTAGTTCGCTACTTCTTAGGCATGGAAGTTTGGCAAATGAAAGAAGGATTATTTCTTTCTCAGAAGAAGTACTTTCTAAATGTCAATATGGGAGCATAATGAAAAGGTGATAGATGATAAGATACATCATAGAAATTAGCAAGGATTTTCCCACATGAAATGTCAAAAAAAAAAGATAGAAAGTAGACCAAAAGAAGGAGCATCAAATTACAAGAAAGAGCCACATTCTCAATGTCGCTCTCTCTCATAATGTGTGCCTCTTCCTTTCAATAGACTTTGTCGTTTTTGTTATATTTCATGTAGGAAATTTCATGTTGGTGATGATGATGCATCTTGTGATTCATCATTATTAATGTTATGCTCCCATCTCCACATTGTTTGTGAGGCTATTAAGCTTAATGCAAGTTTCAAGTGTCCAGATTTTACATAGCCCTAGTTCTATAGCGTTTAAATGAAACCTTAATTTTTTATGCATTTAAGTATGTATGTATCTATGTATGTATGTGTGTATGTATATATGTATGTGTGTGTATTTATGTGTGTATGTATGTATGTATGAGTGAATGTATTTATGTATGTGTGTATGTATATATGTATGCATGTATATGTGTGTACCTATGTGTGTATGTATGTATGTATGCAAGTATGTATGTATGCATATATATGTGAGCATGTCCATCTATCTGTGTATACTGATGTGCGTATGCATAAGTGTATGTATATATGTATGTGTGTATATATATAGTTATGTATGTGTGCATGTATATGTGTATGTATATGTTTATATATATATGTATGTGTCTATGTGAATATATATATATATATATATATATATATATATATATGTGTGTGTGTGTGTGTGTGTGTGTGTGTGTGTATGCAAGTATGTATGTATGTATGTATGCATATATATGTGTGTATGTAAGGTTGTATGTGTATGTGTATGTGCTTATGTATGTGTATGTATATATGTATGTATGTATGTATGTATGTATATGTGTATATGTATGTATCTATGTATGTATGAATGAATGTATGTGTATGTGTGTATTTATATATGTAAATATGTATTTATGTATGTATGTATGTATGTATGTATGTATGAAATTATTTATGTATGTATGCATGCATGTATGTATGTAGGTGTAACGCACTAACTACTAGGAACACCACCCACTAACGACATGAAACTCCTCCCAACCTTATTCCTATATATAGGTATTAAGGACTCAACCACTTTGATTTTAAGCCACTCTTCAAGAGATTAGATTTACTTGAGAACCAATCCTTTAGAAAGGTAGCATTAGGATAGATCCATCCTTTTCAGACTCTATCCACACCTCTATTTTGTGGATTGATTTTCCATCCCCCTTTTATCTACAAAGATGCCAATTAGAAAGAATGGTGCACATCACTTTAGCTCATGGATCTCTTGGAAAAGACCTTGGTACTTGTAGGTTTTGAAATTAGGACCATCTCCTTGCACTTCTTAAGACTTATCCACTAAGCTAGGTAGATTCCTTGTCCTCGAGAGCATAGGACATAGCTAAAGTCTAGTCGTGAGATTTTTGGCCATATACATGAGTGGCAAAACGATATCGAATTTCATATCTATCTCAACAAGTCAGACCCTTAGATCATACACTTCCTTTATTTCATTTCTCCCCCTTGGGAAAGATTTTCAGCCTCGATGAAGATTTGTCAACATGTAAATTGGGAACCCTTCATTCTAATCAGGGTGGGAATACATGTCTTCTAATTTTAATGCATTTTTGGCTAAGCGTTGTCGAGGGGTGTGAAAGCAGGCAGTCACTCATCTAAACTGACTTGCATTAGCCTCACTATGTGACTACACGTTAGGTGTTTCGTTGCGTACTTTAGGAACTAAGATGTGTTTTCAGTCCGTGGGGAGTTATTAGCTATAGTTTAATACTCTATTTAACATTAGCCTATAAGTATACGATGCATTGTTTGCAGACATGAGAAATAAAGAGCAATGTAACGTTTTGATTGATAATTGAATTGTTTAGTAATAATACTTTAAGACCTTAGAACCAAAATACTCATGTACAAGTGCTTTGAGAAAAGTTCTAATACATTTAAGGCCTAATAGAACTACTACATATCCTTTTGAAGAAAATCCTATAAAAAAGCTTTGGTAAAAAAAAAAACCCTAATACAAGATATTAAATCGCAAATGTGATAAAGGTAATTTAGGAGAAGCAGCATGAATGCAGCTCCTAGTAAAATGCTCGTAGATCTCATCAAGTCGTCATTGCTCATCAATTGTTCTTCAAATGTTCTACATAAAGAAACAATAGGAAAACACATAAGTATTCTTTATAAATCATTAACCACTCATTCATATAACACACTCATACATTTTCATACATTCTTTATACTCAAAGATGCATACTAACACACATGTTCATGCATGCTAACTCACACGTATACAACCCCATACATACATAAGCATAGACACATGTACATATCCATACTTAAGTTCACTACCGTTCACGCATAAATATCTTCATATGATCATGGATACACGTAAAACTTACTTAGCGTTCACATAAACATATGTATGGTCATAAAATGAAGGGTTTAAATATCCCTTCACTTTGTGTTAAGAACACATTCTCTTCTTTTGCTCAAGAGAAAGATTAATCAAGTAAAAGGAAATGTATCAAAAAGATTTGAAAGGGATGAAATTTAACCATCTTGAAATCAAAAAGTTTTTATTTTTCTGAATGTTAATATGGATTTGGGAATCCCTCCAATAGCGTGGGATAAAATATTGGTGTATAATGTCTTATACACCTCAAAAAAATGGATTTTTTGAAAGAAAGAACAAGTATCTCATGGAGATGGCGAGGTATGTGGTCAAACGTGAGACTTCACCACATAGGTTCTAGGTTGAGGCTATTATGTGTGCAACATATGTCGCTAATAGGTGTCCCACCAAAGCACTATAATATATCAGTCCATATGAGGCTTGGCATGGATGCAAGACATTGTTTGATCATCTATGTGTCTTTGGTTGTCTAGCATATGCATTAGCTTCTAAACAACCTCATAGGAAATCGGATGATATACTAATGAAATGTATTTTTGTTGGGTATACTTCTAAAAGCAATGTTATCATCTGTATCATCCATAGACTAAACACATGGTGGCTAGCTGTGATGTTATTTCTGTGAAGGATTCAGTTCAGCCATTACTTTTATGTAGCAAGGACACTTTAGTTAGCTTAGAGATGTGTATGAAACTTTTCTGCCTCATTTTACAAGTGAACAGTCAAGTGCTAGTCCAAATGAGACAATTTAAGCATTTATGGGCTACACATAATGATGCATATCATTCCATTTTTTATGTAGATTTACATGATGCACTTGTTGATGAGAGGGTTGATATTGAGGACTATGCGTAGACGATTGATGTAGACTTTTAGAGATACAAAATTAGATTCACCTATGTTATATCATACTCGTTTGGGTTCTCTTTGTCCTTCCTTAGCATTAGATTGCTATGCAACGCCTACATCTAGTCTTTGTGATACGAATGAGCTTGTAGGTATAAGGCTTGCCATGTTGCAAAAGGTTATGCTCAAGAGAGGCATTTATTTTTATGAGACCTTTGCACCCACATGCTCAATAACCACTATTGATAGCATCTATGCACTTTGTTGCTCATCATGGTTGAAATGTACAGTTTTGGACATTAAAAATTCATTTTGAAATGGTGACTTACATGAAGAAGTGTATGTATTTCAGCCCTTTGGTTTTGTGCAACAAGGCCATGAAAACAAAATGTGTAGGTTGAAAAAGGCATTATATGGGTTGAAGCAAGGACCATGTGCTTGCTATGAAAAGATACATGCCTACTTGATTACACATGATTTTGAGAACAATCCAACTCAGAGCACCTTATATGTTAAGCATGCAAACTTTGTACTTATGATCATTGTTTTGTATGTTGATGACATGATGCTCACTAATCCTAGTGGGAATTATATTGTTGAATTTAAGACTGATTTGCATGCCTCTTTTGAGATGTCATATTTGTAGGCATTTGCATCATTATTTGGGTGTTTACTTTGTTGGAGGAGATGGTGGATAGTCTTGAGAGATGAAGTGGTGCTGCAAAACCCTACTTCACATCAGGAAAGAACAAGTGGTGGAGAGTGTAGTAGACTTCTTTAGATTCCTAATGAGCATAATAATCACTTATGTGCTTTGGAACATGATCCACTAATCAATAGATCAAAACAGATGAGTAGGAAGTTGATCTAAGATGACAGATGTAATGAAGTAAGGGTCCGGACAATTCAAACAGATCTGAAATCAGATACCGTTTGGTCACTCGTGTGAATGGCCAAAGGTCCCAAGAATAGACTCAAGTGTAAGTTCATCTACTCTCATATTCAAGTGTTCGACTTAGCCTAGTGGTTAAGTCTCATGGTTGTGAAGGAGGATGTCTTGGGTTCAATCCCCATGGGGAGCATGGGGAGAGAGTTTCTCCCAAGGAACTCTAGAGCCTTCTAACTCAAGTTAAGGTGAGTTAACTTGAGTCCATTGGACTTAGCTCGAGAGGCGACTATACCCACCACTAGTGGAATCTAGTGGAAGGTGCTAAAGCAGTGGCCAAGAACGTGCCAGCCACTAGTAGACTCTAGTGGAAGATATGAAAGGAGTGGAGGAGATTGCACATGCATTTGTGGACTCTAGTTATATTTGTGGTTGTCGTTGATACGAGCAGCTATATATACAGGCGTAAGGTTGGGAGGAGATTCATCTCTCTAGCACGTGGTGGTCGTAATCATTAGTTTCTTACATTGGTATCAGAGCTAGAGATTTCATGGAGATCTTGCTCTTATCATCTTCACTGCAAGCTCTCCTGGCAATCTTCAAGCTATTCTCTACAATTTCCGAGTTCATTCTCACATATAGGTTCTTTTATACAAAGTTCTTGATTGTGTATTTTCTTGCATTGGTAATGATGTTGGATACCACACTAGTATTTTGTGGTTGGATGATGTTTAAATTTACTCTATGAATCTTTTTGAGAATCGAGTTCTTTTCTCTTAAAGATAGAAAAAAAATGCTTCAATACCTTTTTGAAACCGATCATTCAGAAGTTAAAGTCTTGGGTCATCAAGCATTTGACTCATAACAAGTTTATATCTTACAAGTTTGAATTATTTATAAAGATTTTTAGTTGTTTCCTTTTGCTTTCCAAATCTTTTGGAATCGACTCAGATACAGTATCTGATTCCTTTTGCAAAATTCTAGGGTTAGCCAAGTGGAACTAGATAACTAAATTAGACATCCTAGATAGATGTTTTGTACAAGAACTTATTCAATCTTCAAAAGTGACAAGTCCAAGATTGACTTATTCATTTGAGTTTGCTTCAAGTTATAGCATAAAAGATTTCCTAGAGTCCAGTACACTCTATAATAGAGAAGTTAGGAATTGCTCATTAGATTGACAATTCCCAAGAACTTCTAATTCAAGTCTTTGAGAAAAGTGTCCTAAGTTGGACAATTTTCATTTTGAATTTGAATTGGTCAAGATATGGTAAGGTTAAATGGAAAACTTTCTCCTACAGTTTTCATGGGATTTTGAAGCCTCATAGGACCGAGTAGTCCTCAAGAGAGGTGAAGAAATCAAGAAACTGTTGGTTGGGAGTTAACCATTGTACAAACATTTAAGTCAGATGTTTGGATCAACAAAACTTTAATTTTTCCAAATCAAATTCAAGTGAATCTTATGTTCTCAAAGTCTTGCTCGGGATACAAATCCCACCTTAATTACTAAGTCCATGCACCAGCCATGCCTAGAAATGGACTAGTAATTAGAATCCATCCATTTCATATGTTTGTGCCTAGATCGCACATCGAGACACAATGAAGTGACTAGGGATGTTTTTAGATCCACCCTTATTATTCATTCACTACTTTGTACTTTGACCAGTTTATCAAAGTGCAAAGCCGACAGTGTTTTGAATCATTTGGGCACGGATCCCACTACAGAGATGAGACATGTTCTTCTAGTTTTAGAACATGACCATGTTCTTTCGGTTCCAAGACATGAGGCTGGGGGTTTGCCTATGGTTATATATATATAGCTTTATTTTTTAGGACGAAAATTTTTCAAGGGGGGGGAGGGAAGAATGTAATAAAGTAAGGGTCGAGATGGTTCAAACACAACTGAAATCAGATACCATTTGGTCACTCATGTGTATGGCCAAAGATCTCAAGAATAGACTCAAGTATAAGTTCATGTGCTCTCATATTCAAGTGATCCACTTAGCCTGGTGGTTAAGTCTCATGGTTATGAAGGAGGAGGTTTTCGGTTCAATCCCCATGGGAGCATCGGCAGAGAGTTTTACCCAAGGAACTCTAGAGCCTTCTAACTCAAGTTACGGTGAGTTAACTTGAGTCCACTGGACTTAACTTGAGAGGGACTATACCAACCACTAGTGGACTCTAGTGGAAGGTGCTAAAGCAGCCGTCAAGAACGCTCTAGTCACTTGTAAACTCTAGTGGAAGATATGAAAGGAGTGGAGGACATTGCACATGCATTTGTGGACTCTAGTTACATTTGTGGTCGTGGTTGATTTGAGCAGCTATATAGACAGACATAAGGTTGGGAGGAGAGTCATCTCTCTAGCACGTGGTGGTCATAATCATTAGTTTCTTAAAATAGACTTACTATTTTAGTCTCTACACATGTTCAGTGGCATGAACAATGCTCTATGCGTGCTAGCTATTAGCCAAATTCCTTTTGGTGGTATCTAATTAACTTAGATGGACACCAATCATGAGTTATTCCAATTAAAAAGATGGACTACATGCTCAGAATGATGCTTAGCAAATTACATGATTTGCTCGATATTTTTCGGGTGCTTCAGACTACATACAAGAGAGTAATAATGTGAAGATATCTCACAATTCAGTGAAGCAATAACAATGAAAATTTGTGTTATGATCCTATAGCACTTTAAATCATATCAAATAATCAACCATGCATTGAGAACAAGCTCAAAGAAATTCACTGTTTTGAGATGGTCCTAGTAGAGAAGTGAGGTAGAGATATGATCAATGTATATGCATTAAATCACGTAGTTATACAATGTCATTGGCAATGTTCAATTGTACATTGTGAGTGTAGTAAAGTGGCCATGAGATGAGCACACTAATCACTTAAATTTCTCCCAAAAATGATCTCCTAATCGGGATCTTTTGATCTCTCTATTCGCGAGTCTTTTTTATCCTCTTTTATGCTTTAATTTGGAGCCAATATTTGAATTCAAGCTCAAATGCTCACCTAAAACTAAGTCCTAAACTATAGGATTTATTCTCTCATCAATAAACTCGATATTTGATTCCATCTAACTCTTCGTGGAATTATTGCATCTAACATATGCACTTTTACATATGTAAAATTATCTTAGTTCCATCTAAAGACTTTGTGAGTATATCTGCACATTGCAAATGAGTTGATCCATAGGACAATTGGATATCCTTGCTAAGTAATTTCTCTCTTACATAATGATAGTGCACTTCAATGTGCCTAGTCCTTGCATGATATACAAGATTAGCAGCTAGATGAGGTAAACTAGTGGTCTCCAAAAATAATTGGAGTTTAAGAATGTAACCTCAAATTTGTGTAGAGTTTTTTGAGCCACATAGCTCTTGTGTTGCATTTGCTAAGCCTCTATATTCTGCCTCAATAGATAGCAATGCCACAATTGGATGCTTCTTTGATGACCATAATATTAGCTTTGAACCTGCAAAAGACAAGTATGGTGAGGTGCTCCTCTTATAATCCTTGGAGCCAGCCCAATCTTCATAAAGTGAGTTTTTCTTGGTGTATGCATAAACTTGCTTAATGTGCTTACTCCATAAAAAATGTCCACTCTTGTTAGGGTTGCATAGTTGAGACTCCCAATAAGATTTTGGTAACTTGTAACATCCTCAAGGAGTTTTCCTTCATGAGAACTAAGTTTGTGATTGAGTTTCATGGGACTATCATCTTAACCTTGCTTGGATGTCATATTCATGATCAATAATGAATCCTCTTGGTCTTATATGTAGTTGTTATAATCTCTTCTACCTCTAAAGCCTCCTTCATAGTTGTTGTTGTTGTTGTAGCCTTGATTGTAGTTGTTATGGTAATTACTTGCTCCATTGTTGAACCAACCTCTGGGTTTGTTAAAAATAAAGAAGTAAGCTCGTATATATTTTTGCAAAAAGGATTTTCTTCAAGTAGAAGGAAAATACAAAAATGAAAAATAGAAGCATTTACTTCAGCAAGTAGTGGAGGCCAAAAGAGAATCATTCAAAAGAGAATCAAATCCAAAATCTGAATTGTAAGAGGAGTGGCTGTCCAAAGTAGTGGAGAAATGATG
Source organism: Ceratopteris richardii (assembly GCA_020310875.1). Taxonomy (NCBI): domain Eukaryota; kingdom Viridiplantae; phylum Streptophyta; class Polypodiopsida; order Polypodiales; family Pteridaceae; genus Ceratopteris; species Ceratopteris richardii. Next base: position 112,619,745 of record CM035417.1, on the reverse strand, counting down.
GAGAAGAGCTCTCAAACTCATCATGAGAGTTTTTGGTCACTTGGCTATAAAAGAAGCAAGGGAGGACACTCAATGGGAGAGCAAGAAGGCGTGGAAGCCCCCTTGTATCTACTTCGTTTGGTTTGAGTCATTTCGTTCAGTTCACTCTCATAGAGTGTGTCCAGCCGCACACCCATTTTTGGGTAGTCTACTTGTGAGAGTCATATCTCTCAACATATGTATCCAAATTTAGTGTTTAAACATTCGTTGGAAAGCTTATCTTGAGTACTTCCTCTGTCTAGAACAGGTTTATGAAATTCTTTATGCTCTCGGAGTTATTCAGGTTTTAGTGAAGTCCAGTTTTCAGCTCTTTCCAGCCGCACACCCATTTTTGGGTAGTCTACTTGTGAGAGTCATATCTCTCAACATATGTATCCAAATTTAGTATATAAACATTCGTTGGAAAGCTTATCTTGAGTACTTCCTCTGTCTAGAACAGTTTTATGAAATTCTTTATGCTCTCTGAGTTATTCAGGTTTTAGTGAAGTCCAGTTTTCAGCCTAACTGAGTGGACAGGTAGTCTGTTTTGAATCAAATAGTTGACAACTCAAATCTACTCCAAATTGAGTGTTTGATATCTCATTTGAAATCTCTAGGTGTCTAGTTTGAGTGACCAAAGTTTCAAGTTCATTGGATATTTCAGTTGGTACCAGTTTTTATTTGAAGGTTCTGCTGTTGGCAAGAGTCATCCTGAGAAGGTCTTCTACACTTTCCGCTGCGATTAGGAGAGGAATTCTCCAACATTTGGTATCAGAGCCTTGGAGTTTGAAGAGGCAAAGCATTGGAACTAAACTGAAGCAAAGGGAAAGCTACAAATCAAGGGGGAGCTTCGTGAATTCAACAGAGAGCGCCACAACATACTTGAGGTAAACTTCAATCTTGGAAGTTTTCAATGGCTGATTTAGGACAACAAGTTGAGAAGTTAGACAAAGACAATTTTCAGTCTTGGAGGTATAGAATGATAAATTACCTTAAAGGTAAAGGTTTATGGGGTTTAGTTAGTGGAGATGATCCACAACCGGTACAGCTTGAAGATCCCAACATTACTCCGGCACAAAGGAGACAATTTGCTGATTGGGAAGAGAGGAATCGAAGGGTGATGTTCCTCATCTCACAAGTTATTTCTAACACTATGATTGGTCATGTGCAAAGCTTAGAAACAGCCAAAGAAGTTTGGGAAGCATTGGAGAAGGTGTATGCTACCTCAACAAGGTCTCGGAGGATGCAACTCAAGAACGAGCTCAACAACATGAAGAAAAGCTCAAACCAAAGCATTAGTGAGTATACATTGAGGATTAAGGAGCTTCGAGATCAACTAGCATCAGTTGGATGCAAGATAGAAGAGGAAGACATCGTCCAAACAGCCCTCAATGGCTTGAGGAGTGAAGAAAAGTGGAAGCCCCTCATCACAAACATCCTTTATAGAGATCCTCTACCAACATTCGACGAAATTATACCAAATCTTGTGGCTGAAGAGGTTGCTCAACAAGGAGAAGGCAACAAAGGTAAGGACAGCCATAGTCAAATGTTATATGCAGGAAGAGGTAGAGGAAGAAACTCAAGAGGAGGCTCGAGAGGAAGAGGAAGAAGCTACAACAATACAAATTTCAGCCAACACAACTCGGACGACAACAAGGACAACTCAAATGACAACACACATGGAAGAGGTCGAGGAAGAAATAGAGGAAGAGGTCGAGGTTCATACAATCCTCATAAAGGTATAACATGTTATCATTGTGGTAAACTAGGACATTATGCAAATGATCGTTGGCAAAAGAATGGAAGGCTGAATGGAGGCAACCAAAGGAGCCAAAATAACTATGCGAGTACATCAAGTGAAGGAGACAAGCAAACCATGCTTGCCATGAAGCATGACTACAACAACTCGAGAAGTGATGACCAAAAATGGTTCATAGATTCAGGTTGCAGCAACCATATGACATGCCAAGGAGATTTGTTCACAAAGCTACAAGCTCCAAGTGGAAAAGGATGTGTAGAGACCGGCGATGAAACTCAACACGCAATTGAGCATGTTGGAGATATCAAGCTTGGAGACAAGAAGGTATTGGCTGATGTTCTTCATGTTCCTACTATTGCAAAGAATTTGATTTCAGTAGGACAAATGGTAGAGAAAGGATATCATGTTATCTTCAATGAAAAAGGCTGCTTTATAAAGAATCCAAAAGAAGGATTCAAGGTCATTGCTCAAGGAAGGAAAGAAGGAAGGATGTTCACTTTGGACATTCAACAACCGCATGGAAAGGTGATGTATATTCAGTTTGGAAACAAGAGGATAGCTGAAATCGATTTGTGGCACAAAAGGTTTGGACATATCAACATTCCCAAGCTCAAGGACATGAGCAACCATGAAGTGGTAAGAGGTCTTCCAAGATTCAATGATGCCGGACTACATGAGTTTTGTGAAGCATGCCAACTAGGAAAGCAAACTCGACAACCATTCAAGAAAAGCAACTATGTGGCAAGGAATGTCCTCGACTTGATACACACAGATGTATGGGGACCATCACAACAACCATCAGTGGCTGGTAATAGATATTTTGTCACTTTTATTGATGATCATTCAAGGAAAGTATGGATGTTTTGCATAAAACAAAAATCAGATGTGTTCTCCATGTTCAAGAGATTTAAAGCACAGGTAGAAAAGGAAACAGGACGCTACATAAAGACCTTGAGGTCCGATGGAGGAGGAGAATATTTCTCCAAAGAATTTTCAGACTTTCTTTATGAAAATGGAATCAAGAGACAATTTACATGTAGGTACACACCTCAACAAAATGGAATAGCTGAAAGGAAAAATCGACATATCACAGAAGTTGCAAGATGCATGCTCAACGAGATGAAGATGCCACTAAACTATTGGGCTGAAGCAACTAGTACGGCCGTTTATTTGATGAACAAGTGCACAACGGCTGGAGTGCATAATCTAACTCCCGAGGAGGTTTATTCCGGTAAGAAGCCTGACCTTACACATCTCAAAGTTTTTGGATGTGTGTGTTATGTTCACATCCCTCAAGAACTAAGGACAAAGATGGAGGCAAAGTCCGAAAAATGTATTTTTATTGGATATTCATCGGAGCAAAAGGGATATAGGTGCTACAATCCGGTGACAAAGGAGCTACGAGTCTCACGAGATGTGGTATTTGATGAGCTAAGACCATGGTTTGGAGACAAAGGGAAAGAGAAGACTCTTGAAGAAGATTGCGAAGTTGATGAAGGTGCTGTCCAAGAAGAATTTCAGCAAACAAGCACTCAAATGTCGGGTCCAGAAGCTTCTACATCACTTGGAGAAAGCTCAACATGGAAGGGGAGGCTAAGGAGTCATTCCTCATCACCAACATCAGCTTATGAAAGATCTAAAGCCGAAAGTGCTGCCCAAAATAGTGATTCAAATACAAGTGAAGAAGAGTATGAAGAGGTGATCACACCGAAGGTAAAGTTGAACCGATTGAAGAAGCAATGTTCAAAAGGAAATGAAAGGAGGTCTTCAAGAGCAAGGTATCCAATTGAAAGGCTGAGCTATGATAGTTTTATTGCAAAACATTTTGCATATATGACACAGGTGGTCAAAGATAAAGAACCGGATGCATATGAAGAAGCATGTACACAAAAAGAATGGCAAGAAGCTATGCAAGAAGAGATGAAAGCTCTCAAGGAAAATCACACATGGGAGCTAGTTCCAAAGGCTGAAGGTATGAAGATTGTTCCAAATAAATGGGTGTTTAAAATAAAGAGAAATGCTGACGGCTCTCTAGCAAGGCATAAAGCTAGACTAGTAGCAAAAGGATTCAAGCAAACTCACGGCATCGATTATGAAGAGACTTTCAGCCCGGTTGCAAAGATGGGAACAATTAGAACCTTGATTGGAGTGAGTGCAGCAAGGAGATTGCCATTGTACCAACTCGACATAAAAAATGCTTTTCTCAATGGTGAACTTCAAGAAGAGGTATACATGAGTCAACCGATTGGATTTGAAGACAAAAAGCATCCAAATTTTGTTTGTAGATTGAAGAAAGCCTTGTATGGGCTGAAGCAAGCACCACGTGCTTGGAATCAAAGATTGGTCGAGTACCTCACAAGGTGTGGGTATAGTCCAAGTAATGCAGATCCCTCTCTCTACATGAAGAAAGAAGAAGGCAAGCAGGTATATATTTGCATATACGTTGATGATCTCATCATAACAGGAAGTAATGTTACAGGAATACAAGAGATCAAAAGGAAACTCGGTAAGGAGTTTAAAATTTCAGATCTTGGTGAGCTGAAATACTTTTTAGGCATTGAGATAGTCTATGGGAAAGATGGCATTTACTTAATGCAAAGAAAGTACCTATTGGATGTTCTTTTCAGATTTGGAATGAGTGAATGCAAACCACTCACTCAACATATGGACACAAATGTGAAGCTATGCTCAAATGATGGAGAGAAGTTAGATGATGTAACTACATATAGGAGTATTATAGGTTCATTGATCTATGCTACGATCACAAGACTAGATTTGTGTTATATTGTTGGAGTTGTTTCTCAATTTATGCAAGCTCCAACAAGTGAACATTTAAATTCAGCCAAACGAGTGCTAAGATATGTGAAGCACACTGTCAATCATGAATTGTTTTATAGATATGATGAAGAATTGCAGGTAAAGGGCTTCAGTGATGCTGATTGGGCTGGTTCCAAGGAGGATAGAAGATCCACTTCAGGTTATGTGTTCATGATAGGTAGCAAACCTATCACATGGAGCTCAAAGAAGCAACCTACTGTTGCACTATCATCTACAGAAGCTGAATATAGAGGTTTAGCCTTTGCAACTTGTGAAGCTATGTGGATTAAGAAGCTCTTGGCTGATCTTGATGTGCAGGTGGAGACCATTCCAATTTATGGTGACAACATGTCAAGCATTCACTTGACAAACAATCCAATGTTTCATGCACGAAGCAAGCACATAGAAGTGCATTATCATTATGTTCGAGAAAAAGTTTTGAGCAAGGATGTGGATATAAAGTTCATTGGAACTAATGACCAGGTTGCAGACATGCTTACAAAGTCCCTCGATGCTTCTAAGCTCAAGAGGTTCAAGGACGACATCAACTTACAAGATATGGTTGAAGGTGCAAGCTCACATGTGAGCTTGAGGGGGAGTGTTAAAAATAAAGAAGTAAGCTCGTATATATTTTTGCAAAAAGGATTTTCTTCAAGTAGAAGGAAAATACAAAAATGAAAAATAGAAGCATTTACTTCAGCAAGTAGTGGAGGCCAAAAGAGAATCATTCAAAAGAGAATCAAATCCAAAATCTGAATTGTAAGAGGAGTGGCTGTCCAAAGTAGTGGAGAAATGATGGAGAAGAGCTCTCAAACTCATCATGAGAGTTTTTGCTCACTTGGCTATAAAAGAAGCAAGGGAGGACACTCAATGGGAGAGCAAGAAGGCGTGGAAGCCCCCTTGTATCTACTTCATTTGGTTTGAGTCATTTCGTTCAGTTCACTCTCATAGAGTGTGTCCAGCCGCACACCCATTTTTGGGTAGTCTACTTGTGAGAGTCATATCTCTCAACATATGTATCCAAATTTAGTGTTTAAACATTCGTTGGAAAGATTATCTTGATTACTTCCTCTGTCTAGAACAGTTTTATGAAATTCTTTATGCTCTCTGAGTTATTCAGGTTTTAGTGAAGTCCAGTTTTCACCTCTGTCCAGCCGCACACCCATTTTTGGGTAGTCTACTTGTGAGAGTCATATCTCTCAACATATGTATCCAAATTTAGTGTATAAACATTCTTTGGAAAGCTTATCTTGAGTACTTCCTCTGTCTAGAACAGTTTTATGAAGTTCTTTATGCTCTCTGAGTTATTCAGGTTTTAGTGAAGTCCAGTTTTTAGCCTAACTGAGTGGACAGGTAGTCTGTTTTGAATCAAATAGTTGACAACTCAAATCTACTCCAAATTGAGTGTTTGATATCTCATTTGAAAGCTCTAGGTGTCTAGTTTGAGTGACCAAAGTTTCAAGTTCATTGGATATTTCAGTTGGTACCAGTTTTTATTTGAAGGTTCTGCTGTTGGCAAGAGTCTTCATCCTGAGAAGGTCTTCTACACTTTCCGCTGCGATTAGGAGAGGAATTCTCCAACAGGGTTGTCATAGCTTCCTCTATGGAAGCCTCTTCTCGTCTGATTCCTTGTATTCTTGAAACATTCTTCTATGGTGTGATTGGTTAGACCACATATATGGCAAGGTGAAGTGTTGTAAAATCTCCTCCTTCCTTGCTTTCCTTCTTTGCCCCTTCCTCTACTACCTTTTCCCATACGTGTGAAGTTCACTTGAGAGGTACTAGCCTCTTCTTCATTCTTTTTTCCTTTACCTTTATCCTTACTTTTATTTCTATCTGTATAAAGGGCAAAAGATTGATTACCTCTAGAGTCGTCTCCATTCTAGTTGAGCTTTGTTTCATGCATGAAGAGTTGCCCCATCAATGTGTTGAGGTCAGGTATTTGCATATCCATATAAAGGTCCATTCTATGGTGAAGGACTCCCACTTATCATTAGCTTTGATGCCATTTATAATGTGCCTTACTATATGTTCTTCTTCTATGTCATCTCCAATGCTTGCAAGTTGATATGCCACATCCCTCATCTTGGTCACATAATCAGCTACACTTTGCTTTGGTTGCTTTTTTAGGGTTGTAAACTTCATCCATAGCTGGTTCTTACTAGCTCTTGTATTTGATGAGAAGTATGAAGAAAGCACTTCCCAAGTATCAGTGGAGGCCTCGCAATTTCTAATATGAGGTAATAAGAAATCAAATATTGAGTTAAGTATATAAGACCAGGCAAGAGCATCCTTTACACACCATGTGGTCCCTTTCTTGTTCTTCCCTTCTAGGTTGATGTTTGCTAATGAATGTTGGCATTTCTTTATCTCCAGAGATGTATCCATATAAATTTCTTCCTTGAAGGTAGGCTTGCATGCTTAGTGACCATGGAGGGTAGTTGCTTCTGTCCAATTTATCAATGAATGATGAAAATCCATCTCCCATCTTTCTGTTCTTGCTGTGATACCACTGTTGGAGGAGATGGTGGAAAGTCTTCATAGATGAAGTGGTGTTGTGAAACCCTGCTTCGAACCAGCCAAAAACAAGTAGCAGAGAGTGTAGTAGGCCTCTTTAGCTTCATAATAAGCATAAATAATCACTTATGTGCTTTGGAACATGATCCACTAATCAATGGATCAAAATAGATGAGTAGGAATTTGGTCCAAGATCATAGACTTCCTATTTTAATCTTTGCACATGTTTAGTAGAATGAATTTTGCTCTCAGCTTGCTAGAAATTAGCCAAATTTCTTTTGGTGGTATCTTATTAACTTAGATAGTTACCAATTATGAGTTATTTCAATACAAAACATGGACTACATGGTGAGAATGATGCTTAGCAAATTAGGGGACTTGCTAGACATTTTCGGGGTGCTTTAGACTACATACCAAAAAGTAATGATGTGAAGATATCTCATGATTCAATGAAGCAATAACAATGAACTTTCGTAGCTATGAAGTAGACAATATGATGATCCTATAACCGTTTAGATCACATCAAATGATTAGCCATGCACTGAGAACAACCTCTATGAAATTAATTGTTCTCAGATGGTCATAGTAGAGATGTGAGGTACAGATATGATCAATGTATATGCATTAAATCACATAGTAATACAATTTCATTTGCAATTTTCAGTTGCACAATCTCAGGGTAGGGAAGTGGCTATGAGATGAGCACGCTAATCACTTAAGTCCCTCTCAAAAATGATCTCCTAATCAAGCTCTTTTGATCTCTCTATTTGCGAGTCTTTTTTATCCTCTTTTATAGTTTAAGTTGGAGCCAATCTTTGAATTCAAATTCAAATGCTCACCTAAAAGTAAGTCCTAAACTATAGAGTTTATTCTCTCATCAAGTAATGTGAGATTTGATTCCATCTAACACCTCGTGGAATTAGTGCATCTAACGTATGCATCTTTACATAGGTAAAAGTAATTGATTTTACAAGGGAATGATCATATGTGAATATATGAAATACATTCTAATTATCGAAGTATGTATGCTTGGATTTTCTTGCACCAACATACTTTATGCATGTTGATGGGGAATAGCATTGTTTCAAACAAAATGTATTGAGATATTATTGCAACATTTTTGCTTTGAAGACTTTAAACCTATTGTCACTCCTATGGAAACATGTTTTTGGTTGATTCTTCATGATCTTTGAGATGCATTTGATGTTGTTCTCTATCGAAAGGTTGTTGGATGCTTGATTTACTTAACTTGGCATGATAATCAATTTGTTGTCACTCAGATGAGGAGATTTATGCATGATCCAAGTGTCAAGCATTGGCAGGTAGTTAAGTGCACCTTTTGGTACATTACCTCCATATTTACATGCTTTTGTTCACTCTCACTAGGTTCGTTCTTATGAAACTCGTGCATCCACCATTGTCTTTTGCTTCATGTTTGGTAGATCATGCATATCTTGGTTGAGCAAGAAGTAGCTTACTATGTCTACTTCTAGCTGTGAGGTTAAGTATAGTGTGGCTTTCATACTTATTGTTGAACGTGTGTGGCACAGATACCTTTTGGTTGATTTGAGTGTTGGTCAGTCTTTACCACCACCATCTTCACTCATAGTCAGAGTACATTGGCAATTGTGAGGAACCCTATGTTCCATGCTTCCACAAACCACATTGAGGTGCACTATCATTATGTTAGGGAGAGGTTCTCTATTGGAGAGATCACTTTGGCATATGTGCCCACACAGGACAATGTTGTAGACCTTTTGACAAAGGCTCTACCTAGGGTGAAATTTGAATCTTTTAACAAAGCTTTGGGCTTACTTTGTTTTCTGGATTGATCTCTTTCCACATAGCTTGGCACTTCCTTATACATGAGTGCCAACTCCTTGTTCATTGCATCACTCCCAAGGGGGAGTTTTTGATACATTTGAGTATTGATGTGTGTGCATACACTTAGGATTCGCTGAACACTTTTCTCCCTCTTTAGGAGGTTTTTCCCTTGGCATGTATATATGCGTATAACCCTAAGGGATTATGTACCTTTGTACATTCCTTTGGTAGTTGATTTAGTGTTGTGTTGTGCTCAAAGCTTCTGCTTCTTCTTCTTCCTTGTGTTGTTTGAGTGCTTCTATATATCTCAAACTCCAACATTAGAGAAGAACTTTCTAGCATACACCTTATTTATTCCTTGCTACATGATAGCCAAGATTTCAAAGATGATATGAGTATGTATCTAGGATCTCTATCAACCCTATGAGTTCCTAATTGAGCATAGTTTTGGTAATGCATAGAACTTTAACATCTATTAGGAGCAAAAGATGTTGGTGTAAAATCGAATTAAGAAAGGGAGATTCATGAGAGCATTTAGAAAAGAAAATACTATGAAATTGCTAGAAGGTGTATTGTGACTAATGCTTCTCAAAAGCTATGCTGATATTGTAGCCATTATTTCATGGATCATATTAGAGTTAGAGGTTTTTTCAAAAGGATTGCAAGAAGAAAAGTGATTTTCACGTCTAAATAAATTTTTGAAATCTAGGATGTGAACCCTAAATAAATCTAACTAGTCAAGGATGAACCTTGTCAAAACTTTGTTTTAAATATATCACGCAATTGAAACTAGTTGACAAAATAGTACCTTTGGATAAGAGGATGCACTCTTTCCACTACTCATTCTAGAATGAACTCTACACATTGGAGAAAGGTACAACATGTATGCAAATGCATAGGTATTATGAACGAGGAATAGGAGGATATATGGTGTGATGAAGTCTTAACACACATGAGAGAATGATTTGTGACCCTCCATCTAACAAATCATTATAGTTCTCTCACAGTTGGATGTAGGTTCTAGAGCTCTTATATGCATTGCTAATATCAACCGAACTTGTATCTTGGTTGATTGGAGTAAACATGCATTAGGTGTAATAGATCATTCAAGTTAATTCTAAGTATACTCAAAGTCTAGAAGGCTCTACAAGGTCTTTGGAAAAACAACTTCACTGATGTAGTTGTGACTATTGAACCCAAAACCTCCTCCTTCCCATGAATTTAAAGTAACCACTAGGCTAATCTTATTGCTTGGTTAATACTCTTCAATTTGATAATTTTACCTTGAATTTAATCTCAATCAAGCTACTATATAACATTTTTCCCCTTACACAACCTTTTTGCCCTTATAAATATGCTTCATGTGATGTGCTATATAATGAGATTTCTGCAATCCCATGGCCCTATCTACAGATCATCGTTTCCAACTCTCTAATTAGCCTATGAAATCAGAAGGGGACTATGTCCTAGATTCAATTTGAGAAGATGGAAACCTATCTGTGGCCTAATCCTTGCCCAAATCAACATTTTGTCTTTCACTTGATAAGATGGATCTACTAGAACGTATGATAATGATGCATTACAAAACTTCCCTATGCTAGATTAGAAAACATTCCTACCCAAATTACTAATTCTTGGTCCTATGTGTCGACTAGTTAAAAGGGTGGATCTTGAATATTCATAGCAAGTTGTTTTCTTTTTCCATATTTGAGCACCTCTTGTGCATGGAATTAGCAAAATTGGTGGATTATCTATGCATGTTCTTAGCAATATTGACTTTACTTCATCCATCTTGATGTGATACTACACATTAAATAGACAATTGGGGTAAACAATTTATCAAATTGAGTAGGATTGACTCAAAATGAAACGTTTTCATGTCCCATTGGTTCAACTAGTAACATATGTGTAAAATTGGTACACCTCTAGAAATTTTTTCAATCTCTTGGAGACTTATCAAATTACTTAAGGCTCAAGAAACCTTTATGGTATTTGATCCAAGTCTTACTAATTTGGCAAAGTTTATAGTAGTTCTGATCCTGAGCACTTGGAAAAATATGCTCCGTGGCTGATCATTTCTTGTGATTAGCTGATCGTGGAAAAAGCTTTAGTCATTATACCGAGATGTCTTTTTCAATCCTCAAGCTAGTACATTTCTATAGGGACTTTCTAGAGTTCTCCCTTCCCACTCAGGGTTAAGCATTCCCTCATGCCTTTCAGGTTCCAAATCTTGGGAATGTCTTTAAGGATAGGTACACTTTGTGCTTGTAGCATCCATAAGAATTAAATACTAATATCCATTGTTTACAGCTTCCTTGGAAGCTACGATAGAAAACATTTGGTTTCTCTTTGTTGTGCC